>OZ034820.1:49320171-49603134 GCA_964030455.1 Linum trigynum
TAAAACACCGATTTGGGCAAATTTATTTTCGGATGGCATTTTCGTAATTTTGTGAGCGTCGAAATGCCATTTTCTTTGGATTTTGAAGGCTACAGATCACGGATTGGCCCTGAGACTATTCTTCAACGAAAACTAAGTCCATTAACACCGATTTAGGCGGATTTATTCCGGGTCGATTTTTGGCAGATTGCAAAGGGGTACCATCACCGATTTTGGCGATTTTTTCGAAATGCCATTTTCTTTCGATTCTGGAGGCTACAGATTACGAAATCAGGCCGAGGCTATTCTCCACCGATAATGAAGTCTATTGATCCTATTCTCCACGGATTATAAGTCCATTAAACACCGATTTGGGCCAATTTATTTTCGGATGGCATTTTCGTAATTTTGTGGGCGTCGAAATGCCATTTTCTTTGGATTTTGAAGGCTACAGATCACGGATTCAACCTGAGACTATTCTTCAACGATGACTAAGTCCATTAAGCACCGATTTGGGCGGATCTATTCCGGGTCAATTTTTGGCAGATTGCAAAGGGGTACCATCACCGATTTTGGGCGATTTTTCCGAAATGCCATTTTCTTTCGATTCTAGAGGCTACAGATCACGAAATCAGGCCGAGGCTATTCTCCATCGATAATGAAGTCTATTGATCCTATTCTCCACGGATGATAAGTCCATTAAACACCGATTTGGGCCAATTTATTTTCGGATGGCATTTTCGTAATTTTGTGGGCATCGAAATGCCATTTTCTTTGGAATTTGAAGGCTACAGATCACGGATTCGGCTTGAGACTATTCTTCAACGATGACTAAGTCCATTAAGCAGCGATTTGGGCGGATCTATTCCGGGTCAATTTTGGGCAGATTGCCAATGGGTACCATCACCGATTTTGGGCGATTTTTCCGAAATGCCATTTTCTTTCGATTCTGGAGGCTACAGATCACGAAATCAGGCCGAGGCTATTCTCCACCGATAATGAAGTCTATTGATCCTATTCTCCACGGATGATAAGTCTGTTAAACACCGATTTGGGCCAATTTATTTTCGGATTGCATTTTCATAATTTTGTGGGCGTCGAAATGCCATTTTCTTTGGATTTTGAAGGCTACAGATCACGGATTCGGCCTGAGACTATTCTTCAACGATGACTAAGTCCATTAAGCACCGATTCGGGCGGATTTAGTCCGGGTCAATTTTTGGCAGATTGCAAAGGGGTACCATCACAGATTTTGGGCGATTTTTCCGAAATGCCATTTTCTTTCGATTCTGGAGGCTACAGATCACGAAATCAGGCCGAGGCTATTCTCCACCGATAATGAAGTCTATTGATCCTATTCTCCACGGATGATAAGTCTGTTAAACACCGATTTGGGCCAATTTATTTTCGGATTGCATTTTCATAATTTTGTGGGCGTCGAAATGCCATTTTCTTTGGATTTTGAAGGCTACAGATCACGGATTCGGCCTGAGACTATTCTTCAACGATGACTAAGTCCATTAAGCACCGATTCGGGCGGATTTAGTCCGGGTCAATTTTTGGCAGATTGCAAAGGGGTACCATCACAGATTTTGGGCGATTTTTCCGAAATGCCATTTTCTTTCGATTCTGGAGGCTACAGAACACCAAATCAGGCCGCGGCTATTCTCCACCGATAATGAAGTCTATTGATCCTATTCTCATCGGATGATAAGTCTGTTAAACACCGATTTGGGCCAATTTATTTTCGGATTGCATTTTCCTAATTTTGTGGGCGTCGAAATGCCATTTACTTTGGATTTTGAAGGCTACAGATCACGGATTCGGCCTGAGACTATTCTTCAACGATGACTAAGTCCATTCAGCAACGATTTGGGCGGATCTATTCCGGGTCAATTTTTTGGAGATTGCAAAGGGGTACCATCACCGATTTTGGGCGATTTTTCCGAAATGCCATTTTCTTTCGATTCTGGAGGCTACAGATCACGAAATCAGGCCGAGGCTATTCTCCACCGATAATGAAGTCTTTTGATCCTATTCTCTACGGATGATAAGTCCATTAAACACCGATTTGGGCCAATTTATTTTCGGATGGCATTTTCGTAATTTTGTGGGCGTCGAAATGCCATTTTCTTTGGATTTTGAAGGCTACAGATCACGGATTCGGCCTGAGACTATTCTTCAACGATGACTAAGTCCATTAAGCACCGATTTGGGCGGATCTATTCCGGGTCAATTTTTGGCAGATTGCAAAGGGGTACCATCACCGATTTCGGGCGATTTTTCCGAAATGCCATTTTCTTTCTATTCTGGAGGCTACAGATCACGAAATCAGGCCGAGGCTATTCTCCACCGATAATGAAGTTTATTGATCCTATTCTCTTTGGATGATAAGTCCATTAAACACCGATTTGGGCAAATTTATTTTCGGATGGCATTTTCGTAATTTTGTGAGCGTCGAAATGCCATTTTCTTTGGATTTTGAAGGCTACAGATCACGGATTGGCCCTGAGACTATTCTTCAACGAAAACTAAGTCCATTAACACCGATTTAGGCGGATTTATTCCGGGTCGATTTTTGGCAGATTGCAAAGGGGTACCATCACCGATTTTGGCGATTTTTTCGAAATGCCATTTTCTTTCGATTCTGGAGGCTACAGATTACGAAATCAGGCCGAGGCTATTCTCCACCGATAATGAAGTCTATTGATCCTATTCTCCACGGATTATAAGTCCATTAAACACCGATTTGGGCCAATTTATTTTCGGATGGCATTTTCGTAATTTTGTGGGCGTCGAAATGCCATTTTCTTTGGATTTTGAAGGCTACAGATCACGGATTCAACCTGAGACTATTCTTCAACGATGACTAAGTCCATTAAGCACCGATTTGGGCGGATCTATTCCGGGTCAATTTTTGGCAGATTGCAAAGGGGTACCATCACCGATTTTGGGCGATTTTTCCGAAATGCCATTTTCTTTCGATTCTAGAGGCTACAGATCACGAAATCAGGCCGAGGCTATTCTCCATCGATAATGAAGTCTATTGATCCTATTCTCCACGGATGATAAGTCCATTAAACACCGATTTGGGCCAATTTATTTTCGGATGGCATTTTCGTAATTTTGTGGGCATCGAAATGCCATTTTCTTTGGAATTTGAAGGCTACAGATCACGGATTCGGCTTGAGACTATTCTTCAACGATGACTAAGTCCATTAAGCAGCGATTTGGGCGGATCTATTCCGGGTCAATTTTGGGCAGATTGCCAATGGGTACCATCACCGATTTTGGGCGATTTTTCCGAAATGCCATTTTCTTTCGATTCTGGAGGCTACAGATCACGAAATCAGGCCGAGGCTATTCTCCACCGATAATGAAGTCTATTGATCCTATTCTCCACGGATGATAAGTCTGTTAAACACCGATTTGGGCCAATTTATTTTCGGATTGCATTTTCATAATTTTGTGGGCGTCGAAATGCCATTTTCTTTGGATTTTGAAGGCTACAGATCACGGATTCGGCCTGAGACTATTCTTCAACGATGACTAAGTCCATTAAGCACCGATTCGGGCGGATTTAGTCCGGGTCAATTTTTGGCAGATTGCAAAGGGGTACCATCACAGATTTTGGGCGATTTTTCCGAAATGCCATTTTCTTTCGATTCTGGAGGCTACAGAACACCAAATCAGGCCGCGGCTATTCTCCACCGATAATGAAGTCTATTGATCCTATTCTCATCGGATGATAAGTCTGTTAAACACCGATTTGGGCCAATTTATTTTCGGATTGCATTTTCCTAATTTTGTGGGCGTCGAAATGCCATTTACTTTGGATTTTGAAGGCTACAGATCACGGATTCGGCCTGAGACTATTCTTCAACGATGACTAAGTCCATTCAGCAACGATTTGGGCGGATCTATTCCGGGTCAATTTTTTGGAGATTGCAAAGGGGTACCATCACCGATTTTGGGCGATTTTTCCGAAATGCCATTTTCTTTCGATTCTGGAGGCTACAGATCACGAAATCAGGCCGAGGCTATTCTCCACCGATAATGAAGTCTTTTGATCCTATTCTCTACGGATGATAAGTCCATTAAACACCGATTTGGGCCAATTTATTTTCGGATGGCATTTTCGTAATTTTGTGGGCGTCGAAATGCCATTTTCTTTGGAATTTGAAGGCTACAGATCACGGATTCGGCCTGAGACTATTCTTCAACGATGACTAAGTCCATTAAGCACCGATTTGGGCGGATCTATTCCGGGTCAATTTTGGGCAGATTGCAAAGGGGTACCATCACCGATTTTGGGCGATTTTTCCGATATGCCATTTTCTTTCGATTCTGGAGGCTACATATCACGAAATCAGGCCTAGGCTATTCTCCACCGATAATGAAGTCTATTGATCCTATTCTCCACGGATGATAAGTCCATTAAACACCGATTTGGGCCAATTTATTTTCGGATGACATTTTCGTAATTTTGTGGGCGTCGAAATGCCATTTTCTTTGGATTTTAAGGCTACAGATCACAGATTCGGCCTGAGACTATTCTTCAACGATGACTATGTCCATTAAGCACCGATTTGGGCGTATTTATTCCGGGTCAATTTTTGGCAGATTGCAAAGGGGTACCATCACCAATTTTGGTCGATTTTTCCGAAATGCCATTTTCTTTTGATTCTAGAGGCTACAGATCACGAAATCAGGCCGAGGCTATTCTCCACCGATAATGAAGTCTATTGATCCTATTCTCCACGGATGATAAGTCTGTTAAACACCGATTTGGGCCAATTTATTTTCGGATTGCATTTTCATAATTTTGTGGGCGTCGAAATGCCATTTTCTTTGGATTTTGAAGGCTACAGATCACGGATTCGGCCTGAGACTATTCTTCAACATGACTAAGTCCATTAAGCACCGATTTGGGCGGATTTATTCCAGGTCAAGTTTTGGCAGATAGCAAATGGGTACCATCACCGATTTCGGGCGATTTTTCCGAAATGCCATTTTCTTTCTATTTTGGAGGCTACAGATCACAAAATCAGGCCGAGGCTATTCTCCACCGATAATGAAGTCTATTGATCCGATTCTCCACGGATGATAAGTCTATTAAACACCGATTTGGGCAAATTTATTTTCGGATGGCATTTTCGTAATTTTGTGAGCGTCGAAATGCCATTTTCTTTGGATTTTTAAGGCTACAGATCCCGGATTGGCCCTGAGACTATTCTTCAACGAAGACTAAGTCCATTAAACACCGATTTAGGCGGATTTATTCCGGGTCAATTTTGGCAGATTGCAAACGGGTACCATCACCGATTTTGTGCGATTTTTCCGAAATGCCATTTTCTTTCGATTCTGGAGGCTACAGATCACGAAATCAGGCCGAGGCTATTCTCCACCGATAATGAAGTCTATTGATCATATTCTCCACGGATGATAAGTCTGTTAAACACCAATTTGGGCCAATTTATTTTCGGATTGCATTTTAATAATTTTGTGGGCGTCGAAATGCCATTTTCATTGGATTTCGAAGGCTACAAATCACGGATTCGGCCTGAGACTATTCTTCAACGATGACTAAGTCCATTAAGCACCTATTTGGGCGGATCTATTCCGGGTCAATTTTTGGCAGATTGCAAAGTGGTACCATCACCGATTTTGGGCGATTTTTCCGAAATGCCATTTTCTTACAATTCTGGAGGCTAAAGATCACGAAATCAGGCCGAGGCTATTCTCCACCGATAATGAAGTCTATTGATCCTATTCTCCACGTATGATAAGTCCATTAAACACCGATTTGTGCCAATTTATTTTCGGATGGCATTTTCGTAATTTTGTGGGCGTCGAAATGCCATTTTCTTTGGATTTTGAAGGCTACAGATCATGGATTCGGCCTGAGACTATTATTCAACGATGACTAAGTCCATTAAGCACCGATTTTGGCGGATTTATTCCGGGTCAATTTTTGGCAGATTGCAAAGGGGTACCATCACCGATTTTGGGCGATTTTTCCGAAATGCCACTTTCTTTCGATTCTGGAGGCTATAGATCACGAAATCAGGCCGAGGCTATTCTCCACCGATAATGAAGTCTATTGATCCTATTCTCCACGGATGATAAGTCCATTAAACACCGATTTGGGCCAATTTATATTCGGATGGCATTTTCGTAATTTTGTGGGCGTCGAAATGCCATTTTCTTTGGATTTTGAAGGTTACAGATCACGGATTTGGCCTGAGACTATTATTCAACCATGACTAATTCCATTAAACACCGATTTGGGCGGATTTATTCCGGTTCAATTTTGGCAGATTGCAAAGGGGTACCATCACCGATTTTGGGCGATTTTTCCGAAATGCCATTTTCTTTCGATTTTGGAGGCTACAGATCACGAAATCAGGCCGAGGCTATTCTCCACCGGTAATGAAGTTTATGATCCTATTCTCCACGGATGATAAGTCCATTAAACACCGATATGGGCAATTTATTTTCGGATGGCATTTTCGTAATTTTGTGGACGTCGAAATGCCATTTTCTTTGGATTTTGAAGGCTACATACATATCATGGATTCGGCCTGAGACTATTCTTCAATGATGAGTAAGTCCATTAAGCACCGATTTGGGCGGATTTATTCCAGGTCAATTTTTGGCAGATTGCAAAGGGGTATCATCACCGATTTTGGGCGATTTTTCTGAAATGCCATTTTCTTTCGATTCTGGAGGCTACAGATCACGAAATCAGGCCGAGGATATTCTCCACCGATAATGAATTCTATTGATCCTATTTTCCACGGATGATAAGTCCATTAAACACCGATTTGGGCTAATTTATTTTCGGATGGCATTTTCGTAATTTTGTGGGCGTCGAAATGCCATTTTCTTTGGATTTTGAAGGGTACAGATCACGGATTCGGCCTGAGACTATTCTTCAACGATGACTAAGTCCATTAAGCACCGTTTTGGGTGGATCTATTCAGGGTAAATTTTTGGAAGATTGCAAAGGGGTACCATCACCGATTTTGTGCAATTTTTCCGAAATGCCATTTTCTTTCGATTCTGGAGGCTACAGATCACGAAATCAAGCCGAGGCTATTCTCCACCGATAATGAAGTCTATTGATCCTATTCTCCACGATGATAAGTCCATTAAACACCGATTTGGGCCAATTTATTTTCGGATGGCATTTTCGTAACTTTGTGGGCGTAGAAATGCCATTTTCTTTGGATTTTGAAGGCTACAGATCACGGATTCGGCCTGAGACTATTATTCAACGATGACTAAGTCCATTAAGCACCGATTTGGGCGGATTTATTCTGGGTCAATTTTTGGCAGATTGCAAAGGGGTACCATCACCGATTTTGGGCGATTTTTCCGAAATGCCATTTTCTTTCGATTCTGGAGGCTACAGATCACGAAATCAGGCCGAGGCTATTCTGCACCGATAATGAAGTCTAATGATCCTATTCTTCCTGGATGATAAGTCCATTAAACACCGATTTGGGCCACGGATGGCATTTTCGTAATTTTGTGGGCGTCGAAATGCCATTTTCTTTGGATTTTGAAGGCTACAGATCATGGATTCGGCCTGAGACTATTCTTCAATGATGAGTAAGTCCATTAAGCACCGATTTGGGCGGATTTATTCCGGGTCAATTTTTGGCAGATTGCAAAGGGGTATCATCACCGATTTTGGGCGATTTTTCTGAAATGCCATTTTCTTTCGATTCTGGAGGCTACAGATCACGAAATCAGGCCGAGGCTATTCTCCACCGATAATGAATTCTATTGATCCTATTTTCCACGGATGATAAGTCCATTAAACACCGATTTGGGCCAATTTATTTTCGGATGGCATTTTCGTAATTTTGTGGGCGTCGAAATGCCATTTTCTTTGGATTTTGAAGGGTACAGATCACGGATTCGGCCTGAGACTATTCTTCAACGATGAATAAGTCCATTAAGCACCGTTTTGGGTGGATCTATTCAGGGTAAATTTTTGGAAGATTGCAAAGGGGTACCATCACCGATTTTGTGCAATTTTTCCGAAATGCCATTTTCTTTCGATTCTGGAGGCTACAGATCACGAAATCAAGCCGAGGCTATTCTCCACCGATAATGAAGTCTATTGATCCTATTCTCCACGATGATAAGTCCATTAAACACCGATTTGGGCCAATTTATTTTCGGATGGCATTTTCGTAACTTTGTGGGCGTAGAAATGCCATTTTCTTTGGATTTTGAAGGCTACAGATCACGGATTCGGCCTGGGACTATTATTCAACGATGACTAAGTCCATTAAGCACCGATTTGGGCGGATTTATTCTGGGTCAATTTTTGGCAGATTGCAAAGGGGTACCATCACCGATTTTGGGCGATTTTTTCGAAATGCCATTTTCTTTCGATTCTGGAGGCTACAGATCACGAAATCAGGCCGAGGCTATTCTGCACCGATAATGAAGTTTATTGATCCTATTCTTCCTGGATGATAAGTCCATTAAACACCGATTTGGGCCAATTTATTTTCGGATGGCATTTTCGTAATTTTGTGGGCGTCGAAATGCCATTTTCTTTGGATTTTGAAGGCTACAGATCACGGATTCGGCCTGAGACTATTATTCAACGATGACTAAGTCCATTAAGCACCGATTTGGGCGGATTTATTCTGGGTCAATTTTTGGCAGATTGCAAAGGGGTACCATCACCGATTTTGGGCGATTTTTCCGAAATGCCATTTTCTTTCGATTCTGGAGGCTACAGATCACGAAATCAGGCAGAGGCTATTCTCCACCGATAATGAAGTCTATTGATCCTATTCTTCCTGGATGATAAGTCCATTAAACACCGATTTGGGCCAATTTATTTTCGGATGGCATTTTCGTAATTTTGTGGGCGTCGAAATGCCATTTTCTTTGGATTTTGAAGGCTACAGATCACGGATTCGGCCTGAGACTATTATTCAACGATGACTAAGTCCATTAAGCACCGATTTGGGCGGATTTATTCTGGGTCAATTTTTGGCAGATTGCAAAGGGGTAGCATCACCGATTTTGGGCGATTTTTCCGAAATGCCATTTTCTTTCGATTCTGGAGGCTACAGATCACGAAATCAGGCCGAGGCTATTCTCCACCGATAATGAATTCTATTGATCCTATTTTCCACGGATGATAAGTCCATTAAACACCGATTTGGGCCAATTTATTTTCGGATGGCATTTTCGTAATTTTGTGGGCGTCGAAATGCCATTTTCTTTGGATTTTGAAGGGTACAGATCACGGATTCGGCCTGAGACTATTCTTCAACGATGAATAAGTCCATTAAGCACCGTTTTGGGTGGATCTATTCAGGGTAAATTTTTGGAAGATTGCAAAGGGGTACCATCACCGATTTTGTGCAATTTTTCCGAAATGCCATTTTCTTTCGATTCTGGAGGCTACAGATCACGAAATCAAGCCGAGGCTATTCTCCACCGATAATGAAGTCTATTGATCCTATTCTCCACGATGATAAGTCCATTAAACACCGATTTGGGCCAATTTATTTTCGGATGGCATTTTCGTAACTTTGTGGGCGTAGAAATGCCATTTTCTTTGGATTTTGAAGGCTACAGATCACGGATTCGGCCTGAGACTATTATTCAACGATGACTAAGTCCATTAAGCACCGATTTGGGCGGATTTATTCTGGGTCAATTTTTGGCAGATTGCAAAGGGGTACCATCACCGATTTTGGGCGATTTTTTCGAAATGCCATTTTCTTTCGATTCTGGAGGCTACAGATCACGAAATCAGGCCGAGGCTATTCTGCACCGATAATGAAGTTTATTGATCCTATTCTTCCTGGATGATAAGTCCATTAAACACCGATTTGGGCCAATTTATTTTCGGATGGCATTTTCGTAATTTTGTGGGCGTCGAAATGCCATTTTCTTTGGATTTTGAAGGCTACAGATCACGGATTCGGCCTGAGACTATTATTCAACGATGACTAAGTCCATTAAGCACCGATTTGGGCGGATTTATTCTGGGTCAATTTTTGGCAGATTGCAAAGGGGTACCATCACCGATTTTGGGCGATTTTTCCGAAATGCCATTTTCTTTCGATTCTGGAGGCTACAGATCACGAAATCAGGCAGAGGCTATTCTCCACCGATAATGAAGTCTATTGATCCTATTCTTCCTGGATGATAAGTCCATTAAACACCGATTTGGGCCAATTTATTTTCGGATGGCATTTTCGTAATTTTGTGGGCGTCGAAATGCCATTTTCTTTGGATTTTGAAGGCTACAGATCACGGATTCGGCCTGAGACTATTATTCAACGATGACTAAGTCCATTAAGCACCGATTTGGGCGGATTTATTCTGGGTCAATTTTTGGCAGATTGCAAAGGGGTAGCATCACTGATTTTGGGCGATTTTTCCGAAATGCCATTTTCTTTCGATTCTGGAGGCTACAGATCACGAAATCAGGCCGAGGCTATTCTCCACCGATAATGAAGTCTATTGATCCTATTATCCACGGATGATAAGTACATTAAACACCAGATTGGGCCAATTTATTTTCGGATGGCATTTTTGTAATTTTTTGTGCGTCGAAATGCCATTTTCATTGGATTTTGAAGACTACAGATCACGGATTCGGCCTGAGACTATTCCGCAACGATGACTAAGTCCATTAAGCACCGATTTGGGCGGATTTATTCCTTGTCAATTTTTGGCAGATTGCAAAGGGGTACCATCACCGATTTTGGGCGATTTTTCCGAAATGCCATTTTCTTTCGATTCTGGAGGCTACAGATCACGAAATCAGGCCGAGGCTATTCTCCACCGATAATGAAGTCTATTGATCCTATTCTTCATGGATGATAAGTCCATTAAACACCGATTTGGGCCAATTTATTTTCGGATGGCATTTTCGTAATTTTGTGGGCGTCGAAATGCCATTTTCTTTGGATTTTGAAGGCTACAGATCACGGATTCGGCCTGAGACTATTCTTCAACGATGACTAAGTCCATTAAGCACCGATTTGGGAGGATCTATTCCAGGTCAATTTTTGGCAGATTGCAAAGGCGTACCATCACCCATTTTGTGCGATTTTTCCGAAATGCCATTTTCTTTCGATTCTGGAGGCTAAAGATCACGAAATCAGGCCGAGCCTATTCTCTACCGATAATGAAGTCTATTGATCCTATTCTCCACGGATGATAAGTCCATTAAACACCGATTTGGGCCAATTTATTTTCGGATGGCATTTTCGTAATTTTGTGAGCGTCGAAATGCCATTTTCTTTGGATTTTGAAGGCTACAGATCACGAATTCGACCTAAGACTATTCTTCAACAATGACTAATTCCATTAAGCACCGATTTGGGCGGATCTATTCCGGGTCAATTTTTGGCAGATTGCAAAGGGGTACCATCACCGATTTTGGGCGATTTTTCCGAAATGCAATTTTCTTTTTATTCCGGAGGCTAAAGATCACGAAATCAGGCCGAGGCTATTCTCCACCCATAATGAAGTCTATTGATCCTATTCTGCACGGATGATAAGTCCATTAAACACCGATTTGGGCCAATTTAATTTCGGATGGCATTTTCGTAATTTTGTGGGCGTCGAAATGCCATTTTCTTTGGATTTTGAAGGCTACATATCCTGGATTCGGCCTGAGACTATTCTTCAATGATGACTAAGTCCATTAAGCACCGATTTGGGCGGATTTATTCCGGGTCAATTTTTGGCAGATTGCAAAGGGGTACCATCACCGATTTTGGGCGATTTTTCCGAAATGCCATTTTCTTTCGATTCTGGAGGCTACAGATCACGAAATCAGGCCGAGGCTATTCTCCACCGATAATGAATTCTATTGATCCTATTCTCCACGGATGATAAGTCCATTAAACACCGGATTGGGCCAATTTATTTTCGGATGGTATTTTCGTAATTTTGTGTGCGTAGAAATACAATTTTCTTTGGATTTTGAACGCTACAGATCACGGATTCGGCCTGAGACTATTCTTCAACGATGACTAAGTCCATGAAGCACCAATTTGGGCGGATTTATTCCGGGTCAATTTTTGGCAGATTGCAAAGGGGTACCATCACCGATTGTAGGCGATTTTTCCGAAATGCCATTTTCTTTCGATTCTGGAGGCTACAGATCATAAAATCAGGCCGAGGCTATTCTCCACCGATAATGAAGTCTATTGATCCTATTCTTCACGTATAGTAAGTCCATTAAACACCGATTTGGGCCAATTTATTTTCGGATGGCATTTTCGTAATTTTGTGGGCGTCGAAATGCCATTTTCTTTGGATTTTGAAGGCTACAGATCACGGATTCGGGACTAAGTCCATTAGGCACCGATTTGGGCGGATTTTCTCCGGGTCAATTTTTGGCATATTGCAAAGGGGTACCATCACCGATTTTGGGCGATTTTTCCGAAATGCCATTTTCTTTCGATTCTGGAGGCTACAGATCGTGAAATCAGGCCGAGGCTATTCTCCACCGATAATGAAGTCTATTGATCTTATTCTCCACGGATGATAAGTCCATTAAACACTGATTTGGGCCAATTTATTTTCGGATGGCATTTTCGTAATTTTGTGGGCGTCGAAAGGCCATTTTTATTGGATTTTGAAGGCTACAGATCACAGATTCTGCCCGAGACTATTCTTCAACGATGACTAAGTCCATTAATCACCGATTTGGGCGGATTTATTCCGGGTAAATTTTTGGCATATTGCAAAGGGGTACCATCACCGATTTTGGGCGATTTTTCCGAAATGCCATTTTCTTTCGATTCTGGAGGCTACAGATCCTGAAATCAGGCCGAGGCTATTCTCCACCGATAATGAAGTCTATTGATCCTATTCTCCACGGATGATAAATCCATTAAACACCGATTTGGGTCAAGTTATTTTCGGATGGCATTTTCGTAATTTTGTGGGCGTCGAAATGCCATTTTCTTTGGATTTTGAAGGCTACAAATCACGGATTCGGTCTGAGACTGATGACTCGGTATTTGCACATGTTTTCCCCTTTGTTTCTTGATTGTCTGAGCTTGAATTATTGCGTCTTTGGCCTATTTTATGCTAGGTTGTATTCCTTTGTCCCATTTCAGGTCCTAGCACATAAAGTGAAGCATAGGCGCAAGTTTCAAGTCAATCAGAGATCAATTGACGATTCGAGAGAAGAAACTCGGGCATGACCTGAAGAAGAATGGATTTCTACCTCACTTTATGGACAAAGAATCATGCAAGCTTGTTATGAAACGAAAGAGGACGAGACTACGAGCGTCTGGGATCAAACGGCGATTGATTCGGAGTCCGGACGAGGGAGAAACGAAGCATTAAACAGAGGCTGAGCAAGCTGCACGGGCAGACCAGGGAGGCTGCACGGCCGTGCACGTGAGCAATATGGCCGTGCGCCTTATGCCGAGGACACGCACGGGCAACCCCTGAAGCTCGCACGGCCGTGCACCCTGGCCGTGCGAGAGGGCTGAAGTTCGACTAAATGACACGCTGCGTTTTGAGTTGCACGGCCAGAATGGTGATATGCACGGCCGTGCACCCTGGCCGTGCGAGTCGGGATTTCCTGGTTTTAAGCCAAATTCCGAACCAAAGAAGAGGAGAGCTGGGTTTTGGATCCCAAACACCCAAGGGACGAACCCTAGAGAGAGAGGGCGATTTGAGGGCATTCTTGGAGTAGAGAAGGAGGATTTCTTCGCCTTGGAAGCTCGAGGAACAAGCCCGGACTTGAAGACTGATCATCTGAAGATTCTTACTGCAGTCTCTCTCTTCTCTATGGAGTAACTTCCCTTCACTTAGGTTTTGAGGAACCCTAGCTATGTTTGTTTGATTGGATGATTGTATGAGTACTCTGACTTGATAATCTTGAGTTCATATTCAATCTATGCATGTTTTCATGATTCAATTCTGCTTTAGTCGAGATTATTGATTCTGCTTTGATCCTATGAGAGGGAATACCTGATTAGGTCAATAGAGCACCATAGATTGATAGTAGTGGATCGATTGCTTTAGTCGAGGGTTGGTTCACTGCTTTGTATCGATTGAGAACCTCATTCGATAGAGGGAATCTAGTTCAGAACGCCTTGATCGGTTGTTCTAGAGAAGGATACGTCCCTCTAGGCAATTGACTCAAGAGGGCCTTGTTCCTTTAGTCGAGACTCAAGGTCTAGTCAAGGATTCTCCGCATTGTGAATGAAAGTGAAACAGGTTAGAGATCATCAATCGTTAGTCTGGCTAGTGGCTAGGGGGAATCATACCTAAGTGAGTTCCCAACCTGTAATTAGATTAACTTTAACTGTAGTTTGCTAGAGTAGTTTTAGTTCTTTTATCTTAATCTGGTTTGCTAAATAATAAACTGAAGCTGAGTAATAGTAACTCTAGAGACCCGTGGATTCGATATTTATCACTTGAGCCACTATACTGCAGTCTCTTTCATTGGTTACACTTGGCCATTGTTAGGTGTTGTGTTTTAGAGCGTCAGAGACTATTCTTCAACGATGACTAAGTCCATTAAGCAACGATTTGGGCGGATTTATTCCGGGTCAATTTTTGGCATATTGCAAAGGGGTACCATCACCGATTATGGGCGATTTTTCCGAAATGCCATTTTCTTTCGATTCTGGAGGCTACAGATCGCGAAATCAGGACGAGGCTATTCTCCACCGATAATGAAGTCTATTGATCCTATTCTCCACGGATGATAAGTCCATTAAACACCGATTTTGGCCAATTTATTTTCGGATGGCATTTTCGTAATTTTGTGGGCGTCGAAAGGCCATTTTCATTGGATTTTGAAGGCTACAGATCACGGATTCGGCCTGAGACTATTCTTCAACGATGACTAAGTCCATTAAGCACCGATTTGGGCGGATTTATTCCGAGTCAATTTTTAACAGATTGCAAAGGGGTACCATCACCGATTTTGGGCGATTTTTCCGAAATGCCATTTTCTTTCGATTCTGGAGGCTACAGATCGTGAAATCAGGTCGAGGCTATTCTCCACCGATAATGAAGTCTATTGATCCTTGATAGACCGTTAGTTACACATGTTTTCACCCCTGTTCTTACACCGTTGGAGATGTGGTTTCTCGTGTTTTAGACCGATTTCACGCTAGGTTGTGCTTGTTTGTGATATTTCAGGTCCTGGCAAGTGAATGAAGGTTTAGGAGTGAGTTCGGGGTCGATTGGGTGAAGATCGGGCGCGAGACAAGTCACAAAGGAGGTCACACGGGCTGCCCTGATCTTCACACGGCCGTGTGAAGTAATGGCCTGGCCGTGCGAGTTTTGCCGAGAGCACACACGGGCAGAGCAGAGGATCGACACGGCCGTGCAAGTGGCCGGGTTGGCCGTGCCACATTCTGCGAGAGCAAACACGGGCAAAAGGGGATGTCTACACGGCCGTGCCATTCTGGCCGTGCAAAGAGCCTGGAATTCGAACTAAATGAAACGATGCGTTTTGACTCACACGGGCAACTGGGTGAGCTGCACGGCCGTGCCACCCTGGCCGTGTGAGTCGGGATTTTCTCCTTTTAAGCAAAATTTCAGCCACAATTCGGGAGGATTGGAGTTTTTGAGAGAAAGAACGAATTCTAGAGAGAGAAAGTGACGAGCAAGAGTTCCCAAGTGCCCTAGATTGATCTTCAACACCATTGGAGGCCAGCTTGAGCTTGGAGAAGTGCCGATCAACGTCCAGAAGCCGGAATCCGTCCTTCGCAGTATGAATTCCGTGTCTGATTCTGCTTTTGCTTTCTTCTCCATGGAGTAGTTCTTCCATTCATCTGGGTATGGAGAACCCTAGATTTGCATGTTAGGTTTGATTGTATGAACCCAAGTACTGATTCTATGATTGATTATATTCGATTGAGGTTTTAATGATTGAATGACTTGAATCCTGATCAAATTCCTGTTGTTTCTGCTTTGACCTAGAATGAGAATATCTGCCTAGGTTGATAGAGCATCCTTGATTGAAGGTAGGGAGTTGGTGACTTTAGTCGAGGAACCAACTCACTATTCTGTACCGGATTTACTCTGGTAGTGGAGGTTTTGTTCTTAGGGCCTCAATCTGTCGACTCCGGTGGAGGTTAGTCGCCCGCTAGAGAGTCAGATTGAGAGGGTCTGAAGACCTTTAGTCGAGACTTCAGGCTGTTTAAGAACCTTCCGCAATATAACTGTCATAGAAACTGAACTTGGTAATTACAATCCGGCTTAACTGCAGTCTAGGGGGAACCATATCCGGGTGACCTCTCTTAACCTGAATACAACAGTTTACTTGCTTTGTTAGTTTGATAGTTTAGACTTGAATTCCAGTTTCATTGCTAGATAACAAGAATTCACTGAGTAGTCATCAGATCTAGGACCCGGGTTGATAATTAAACCTAAACCCGCTATACTACGCTTTAGGAAGTGGTTTCACTTGGCCAATTCCTGGAGTGACAGTAGAGTCGAGTCAAGTTTTTGGCGCCGTTGCCAGGGACGGCTAGGTTGTTGAAGAAAAGTGATTTCTGTTAATTTAGCTTTTCTTTTTGCTTTGTTTGCTTTGTCCCACTTGTGCCTTCACGGGTTTGTCTGCTTGAGTGTGTGCAGGTAGTGCATGACCCGTAGCCAGTCGGGAGGTTTACTGCCGTTGAATCCCGAGATTGACCGCACCTGTCGCCAGCTCGGGAGACAACAACGAGCTAGACTGGCTACGGAAGAGCGCATAGACGACCACGTGAGCAGTGATTCTGAAGAAGAGCACAGGATGGACGGAGAGTATAATCCGCACCAGGGGAATCCTCATCAGGTTCCCCCGGTGAATCAGGTCCTGGGGAACAACCCCATACCCCAGGATCATGGAGTTCATCATCCACCGCAGCCGGGTCCCACCTTGGAGTACTACTATACTCCTCGGATTGCTGACATCCGCCCGGTCATCCTCTACCCACCGATCCCAGCAAACAACTTCGAGATCAAGCCATGCTGGATTCAGCTCATTACATCCTCTATCCAGTTCCATGGCTTGAAGGATGAGGAGGCCAGGGTGCATCTTTCCCGTTTTCTGCAGCTGACAAACGGGTTCAAGCTGAACGGTGTTCCCGATGATGTGATCCGCCTTCATCTCTTCCCCCATTCTCTGGCGGGGAATGCTAAGAGGTGGTTGGAGACCCAGCCCCCATTGTCCATCACCTCTTGGGACGATCTGGCGGACAAGTTCGTGCACAGGTACTATCCGGCATCGAAGACTACAGAGATTCAGCGGGAGATCACTCACTTCCGCCAGGAGCCAGATGAGTCACTCCGTGATGCTTGGGAGCGGTACATGGGCTACTTCTGGCAGTGCCCCCACCATGGCTTTAGTGATGCTTTCACTGTGGGGAACTTCTACAGCACTCTCTCCCCAGATAGCCAGAGGGTGATTGAGTCTTTATGCCCAGGAGGGGATATTCTCACCAAGACTCCACCCGAACTGAATCAGATGATTAATACATTGGCTGCCAGAGATCATTCTTGGGGGCAGAGCAGCAGAGGCAGACATTCCAGGGATCGTGGTGTGCACGCCATGGAGTCCAGATCCGGACTCGAGCAGCAGGTAGCTGAGCTGGTGCAGACATTGAAGCAGCCCAACAGTCTTATTCCGGGCAGAGGTATGGCTACACCTCCAGTTGCTCAGTGTCAGTGGTGTGAGAGCTCGAGCCACTCAGTAGAAGACTGCCAGGCTATGAGGGAGTCTACTACTCCCCAGGAGCAGTTGGACTTCATCGCCAATGCTCAGCGCCTCGACCCGTACAGCAACACCTATAATGAGGGGTGGCGCCAGCATCCCAACTTCTCTTGGGGCAGCAACACCACCAAGCCACCTGGTTTCCCAGCACCAGTTGGTGGCTTTCAGCAGAGGCAGCCCTATCAGCCTCGACAGGGCCCATTTCCACAGCAGCAGCCCTACCAGCCTCGACAAGGGCCAGTTCCACAGCAGCAGCCCTACCAGCCTAGGCAAGGGCAACCCTTCCAACAGCCCCAGCGCCAGTTTGCCGAGCCAGCAGCAGCTCCAGCTCCAGATACTCAGATGACAAAGCTGGAAAATATTCTAGCTTCGTTTATGACGAGCACTCAGGCGACTATCACGAGGTTGGACCAGAGTGTAGCTTCACTGGAGGCAGGTCAGAGGAACCAGGGTGCCATTTTGCAGGATCTGCAGACCCAGGTGGACATCTTGGCCCGCCAGAACACCACCAGGGCACCGGGGACTCTGCCTGCCACCACTGTCCCGAATCCTCGGGATCCTCACCAGCTCCAGCAACTTGATGCCATCACTACCAGGAGTGGCAAGACCACATCAGCTGCTCCTGCCCAGCCTAGTCGAGATGATCCACTACCTGCTTCAACACTTCCAGCTGATACTGCAGACGTGGGGGAAGACACAACAACGCCTGCTCCCAAGCCACAGCCAGTGGTTAAGGAGCATGTACCTCAGCTTCCTTTCCCCACTCGCCTGCATAAAGACAGGCTGGAGACTGAGTTTGCCAAGTTCATGGCAATGTTGAAGCAGGTCAACATCAGCATGCCGTTCGTGGAGGCACTGTCGAAGATGCCCAAGTATGCCAAGTTCATGAAGGACCTCCTCACCAACAAGAAGAAACTTGGGGATCTTTCGACAGTGATGCTGAGCGAGGAGTGTTCTGCCATCCTGCAGAACAAGCTGCCTGAGAAGCGAAAAGACCCAGGGAGTTTCACTATCCCTCTAATTATTGGCAGCATGCATGTAGGGAAGTCCTTGGCGGACCTAGGCGCTAGCATCAATGTCATGCCTTATAAATTGTTTAAGAAGCTAGGCCTAGGTGAACCTAGAACTACTAGGATGAGCATTCAGTTAGCTGATCGTTCTATCGTGCATCCTAGGGGTATCATTGAGGACTTGCTTGTTAATGTGGGTACATTCACATATCCTGTGGACTTTGTTATTTTGGATATAAATGAGGATGTGGATGTAACTTTGATTTTAGGTAGACCGTTTCTCGCCACCGCCAAGGCGCTTATTGATGTGCATAGTGGTAAATTGATTTTGCGTGCTGGTGATGAACATGCTACTTTTTCTGTGTCTGAGAATGGGAAACACCCTCATTTGCATGATGACATAGATTACTGTGATATGCTTGCTGATTATGAGACCGCACTCGCTATCACGAGTGCGGGTACTGACGATGTTCTTGAGCGTTGTATTTTGCTAGGTGAGCAGGCATCGCAGGAGTCGCAGCTGGCGGAGCAGTTGGCCGAGTTGGAGAGTGGCCCCTTCTTGGAGGGCGACAGGCTGTTTAAACCGATCTCATCCTCCACCCGCATCGCTACTTCCTTGGAGGAACCACCAGAGCTGGAGCTTAAGCCCCTCCCTCCTCATTTGGAGTATGCATTTCTCCGGGAGGGGAATAAGCTGCCAGTCATCATCAGCTCGACCCTCACACCCGAGCAGAAGACCAGACTGGTGACCTTGCTGAAGCGGTATGAGCGAGCCCTCGCCTGGAAGATCACCGACATCCGGGGGATCAGCCCTTCTTTCTGCTCCCACCGGATACTGATGGAGGATGAGATGAAGCCGGTGAGACAGCCGCAAAGGAGACTGACACCGAACCGGGAGGCTGTGGTTCGGGCAGAGATCGTGAAGCTGTTGGACGCGGGGATCATCTTCGCCATTTCCGACAGCGAGTGGGTCAGTCCCACCCAGGTGGTACCCAAAAAGGGCGGGATGACTGTGGTGCCTAACGAGAAGAATGAGCTGATCCCGATGCGCACGGTGACTGGGTACCGTGTCTGCATTGATTACCGGCGTCTCAACGACGCCACTCGGAAGGACCACTTCCCGCTACCATTCATTGATCAGATGCTGGAGAGACGGGCAGGGCACGAGTTCTACTGTTTCCTGGATGGGATGTCCGGGTACTTCCAGATCCCGAGGGCGGGATGACTGTGGTGCCTAACGAGAAGAATGAGCTGATCCCGATGCGCACGGTGACTGGGTACCGTGTCTGCATTGATTACCGGCGTCTCAACGACGCCACTCGGAAGGACCACTTCCCGCTACCATTCATTGATCAGATGCTGGAGAGACTGGCAGGGCACGAGTTCTACTGTTTCCTGGATGGGATGTCCGGGTACTTCCAGATCCCGATTGCACCGGAGGACCAGGCGAAGACCACTTTCACCTGCCCCTTCGGCACCTTTGCATACCGGAGGATCCCATTCGGGCTGTGCAATGCCCCAGCGACTTTTCAGCGATGCATGCTCGCCATCTTTGATCGTCTGGTCGGCGAGATTATGGAGGTGTTTATGGACGATTTCTCGGTTTATGGAGACTCATTCTCTCACTGTCTCCATAACCTGGAGCTTGTCCTTAGACGGTGTGAAGAAACGAACCTGGCACTGAGTTGGGAGAAGTGTCACTTCATGGTTCGAGAAGGCATAGTTCTTGGGCATAAGATCTCCAAGATGGGGATTGAGGTGGACAGAGCGAAGATCGAGACTATCAGCAAACTGCCTCCTCCTACATCTGTTAAGGGGATCCGAAGTTTTCTTGGTCATGCAGGTTTCTACAGGCGGTTCATCAAGGATTTCTCTAAGATTGCTCTGCCCCTGACGAAGCTTCTAGAGAAGGATGCCCCCTTCCAGTTCACTGATGCATGCACAGCGGCTTTCATGACCTTGAAGGAGAAGCTCACCCAAGCTCCTATCATGGTTGTTCCTGACTGGTCCTTACCATTTGAGATTATGTGCGATGCCAGTGACTTTGCTGTTGGAGCTGTGTTGGGGCAGAGGCGTGATCAGCATTTCCGGCCCATCTACTACGCCTCGAAGACCTTGAATGATGCCCAGGAGAACTACACCACCACGGAGAAAGAGCTGCTCGCGGTGGTGTTTGCCTTCGACAAATTTTGCCCTTATCTGGTCTTGTCCCATGTGATTGTGTATACTGATCACTCCGCGATTCGATACTTGATGAGCAAGGCTGATGCCAAGCCTAGGCTCTACGATGGATCTTACTGCTGCAGGAGTTTGATATTGAGATTCGGGACAAGAAGGGAGCAGAGAATGTTGCTGCCGATCACCTCTCCCGATTGGACGCACCCCCTGCGGACAACCTCGAGGAGGAGATCAATGATTCCTTTCCAGATGAGAGACTGATGATGATGTGCTTGGTGGAGAGTGTCACCCCCTGGTATTCTGATTTTGCAAATTATCTTGTGGGCCAGCAGCTGCCCAAGGGGATGACCACTCACGCCAAGAGGAATTTTTTCTCCGACCTGAAGTACTACTTCTGGGATGACCCTCATCTCTTCAGGATCGGAGCTGACGGGATCATCCGTCGATGTGTTATGGAGAGTGAGATGGAGGGCATTCTATCTCACTGTCATGAAGGACCTGCTGGCGGTCACCACGGAGGAAACCGCACGGCGAGGAAGGTGCTCCAATCGGGCTTCTACTGGCCCACGCTCTTCAAGGACGCAGACGCCTTCGCACGCAGGTGAGACCGATGCCAGAGGTCAGGTAACATCTCTGCCCGTGATGAGATGCCCCAGAATGTGTTTATTACTTGTGAGATTTTTGATGTCTGGGGTATCGACTTCATGGGCCCCTTCCCTCCATCCTTTGGCAATACATATATTCTTGTTGCTGTTGACTACGTCTCTAGGTGGGCTGAGGCGCAAGCTTTGCCCACTAATGATGCTAGACGTGTTTGTGGTTTTTTGAAGCAGCTATTCTCCCGGTTCGGGACACCTAGAGCCATCATAAGCGATAAATTGTTGTCTCGCTATGGTGTGACTCATAAGGTGTCCGTGGCCTATCATCCTCAAACCAGTGGCCAGGCCGAGCTGACGAACCGGGAGCTCAAACGGATCTTGGAGAAGACGGTGAACCTATCCCGCAAGGATTGGTCCACCAAGCTCGATGATGCTCTGTGGGCATATCGCACTGCCTACAAGACGCCCATTGGTACCTCACCGTACCGGCTTGTCTATGGCAAGGCATGCCATCTGCCGGTGGAGCTAGAGCACAAGGCCTTTTGGGCCCTTAAGCTGCTAAACTTGGATGTTAGTGTTGCAGGTGATGAGCGAAAAATGCAGATGTTGGAGTTGGAAGAGTGGCGTTATCACGCCTATGAGAACACCAAGCTGTACAAGGAGCGCACGAAGCGCCTCCACGATGCACGGTTGCGGGGTCCGAAAGAGTTCCAGGTTGGTGATCGAGTTCTCCTTTATAACTCTCGCCTGAAACTCTTTCCTGGAAAACTCCGTTCCCGGTGGTCCGGACCGTACACGGTCACGCAGGTGTTCCCGTATGGCACGATTGAGATTGCTAACCCGCAAACTGAGCCGTTTAAAGTGAATGGCCATCGTCTCAAGCTCTACCTGGGAGACGAGGTCGAACGTGCGGAGTTAGCAGTAGAGCTCGCGGACCCTTAGTTCCGCAATTGGCGTCCAGCTAAAAGACGGTAAAGAAGCGCTTGTGGGGAGGCAACCCCACCACGGTTTGATTTTCTTTCTTGTGTTTTGAGTCGGATTGTAACCCGGTTTGGGTTTGGTTTGTTTTCTTTTGGTTTGGATGATATTTTATTGGGCTGACCATTGAACCTAACATATTGTGTTTGAGCTCTTCTGTTTCCCTTTGGCTGTGCTTGTCCCGACTGGCCCGTTTCCAGTCTCCTGCAGTCCGTGCATACCGGTAACATCGTTCCCTTATCCTTCCCTCTTCTCCATTGAGGGCAATGTCGATCTTAAGTGTGGGGGGTGTTTATCTTTTGACTGCATTAGATCTGTTTGTGTGCTTGGAGCCTAGTCCACTGTCCAAATTTTTAAATTTGAGGGCTCCAAGTACGTGTTTCCTTGCAATTGCCTGCTCAGTATGCTTTGAATTGACAGTCTTTATAGTAATATGCAACCTAGGGAGGTAGTGTAGCACTATGGAGGATGTTGATGCATTTAAGGAGTCTCATTTCTTCTTCATATTGAGTTGGTTGATTGAGTGAATTAGTGATCTTAGGACCCTTGAATTGTGTGGTGTTGTGGATTCTCTGCCTGTCATGGACTCTTGTATCATGTTTTGAAAATAACAAGTGCTCGAAAATGTGCTTGAAAATAAACGTCTCCCGTGCGAATAGGGTGAAAGTGTGTAAGGGGAGACGGGAATCCGTTCCCAATTTCCACCTACTACCTCCAGCCCCCTTACATGTCTTTCCCCCGCACGAGGCTCGAGACATCCGCTCCTGGCATGGCCGGTAAGAGCAGGTTGGGACCCTTGAAAAGAAAAGAAAAATAACAGAAAACAAGCAAAATAGAAAAAAAGGGGGTTCCAACCATCTTCAAGAATAAAATAGAGCACCTTGAAAAATGTGAGTCCATGATCTGTTGTTTTTTAGAATCTCTTCATCCACGATTCATTTGTCCTCTGTTCACTGTTTGCCATGATGCCGACTCGCCGAAGAAGCTATGAGATGACTTGTGCGTCGGTTGACCTCGTAAGTTACTAAATGACCTAGGAAGTCCTCTACCTACGATCTGGGTTTTCTGTTGCTATAGAGGTCTGGAGAGTTGCATTGGTTTGAGTTAGGTTTGCTTGGGGACAAGCAAACGGTTAAGTGTGGGGGAGTTTGATAGACCGTTAGTTACACATGTTTTCACCCCTGTTCTTACACCGTTGGAGATGTGGTTTCTCATGTTTTAGACCGATTTCACGCTAGGTTGTGCTTGTTTGTGATATTTCAGGTCCTGGCAAGTGAATGAAGGTTTAGGAGCGAGTTCGGGGTCGATTGGGTGAAGATCGGGCGCGAGACAAGTCACAAAGGAGGTCACACGGGCTGCCCTGATCTTCACACGGCCGTGTGAAGTAATGGCCTGGCCGTGCGAGTTTTGCCGAGAGCACACACGGGCAGAGCAGAGGATCGACACGGCCGTGCAAGTGGCCGGGTTGGCCGTGCCACATTCTGCGAGAGCAAACACGGGCAAGAAGGGATGTCTACACGGCCGTGCCATTCTGGCCGTGCAAATAGCCTGGAATTCGAACTAAATGAAACGATGCGTTTTGAATCACACGGGCAACTGGGTGAGCTGCACGGCCGTGCCACCCTGGCCGTGTGAGTCGGGATTTTCTCCTTTTAAGCAGAATTTCAGCCACAATTCGGGAGGATTGGAGTTTTTGAGAGAAAGAACGACTTCTAGAGAGAGAAAGTGACGAGCAAGAGTTCCCAAGTGCCCTAGATTGATCTTCAACACCATTGGAGGCCAGCTTGAGCTTGGAGAGTGCCGATCAACGTCCAGAAGCCGGAATCCGTCCTTCGCAGTATGAATTTCGTGTCTGATTCTGCATTTGCTTTCTTCTCCATGGAGTAGTTCTTCCATTCATCTGGGTATGGAGAACCCTAGATTTGCATGTTAGGTTTGATTGTATGAACCCAAGTACTGATTCTATGATTGATTATATTCGATTGAGGTTTTAATGATTGAATGACTTGAATCCTGATCAAATTCCTGTTGTTTCTGCTTTGACCTAGAATGAGAATATCTGCCTAGGTTGATAGAGCATCCTTGATTGAAGGTAGGGAGTTGGTGACTTTAGTCGAGGAACCAACTCACTATTCTGTACCGGATTTACTCCGGTAGTGGAGGTTTTGTTCTTAGGGCCTCAATCTGTCGACTCCGGAGGAGGTTAGTCGCCCGCTAGAGAGTCAGATTGAGAGGGTCTGAAGACCTTTAGTCGAGACTTCAGGCTGTTTAAGAACCTTCCGCAGTATAACTGTCATAGAAACTGAACTTGGTAATTACAATCCGGCTTAACTGCAGTCTAGGGGGAACCATATCCGGGTGACCTCTCTTAACCTGAATACAACAGTTTACTTGCTTTGTTATTTTGATAGTTTAGACTTGCATTCCAGTTTCATTGCTAGATAACAAGAATTCACTGAGTAGTCATCAGATCTAGGACCCGGGTTGATAATTAAACCTAAACCCGCTATACTACGCTTTAGGAAGTGGTTTCACTTGGCCAATTCCTGGAGTGACAGTAGAGTCGAGTCAATCCTATTCTCCACGGATGATAAGTACATTAAACACCGATTTGGGCCAATTTATTTTCGGATGGCATTTTCGTAATTTTGTGGTCGTCGAAATGCCATTTTCTTTGGATTTTGAAGGCTACAGATCACGGATTCGGCCTGAGACTATTCTTCAACGATGACAAAGTCCATTAAGCACCGATTTGGGCGGATTTATTCCGGGTCAATTTTTTGCAGATTTCAAAGGGGTACCATCACCGATTATGGGCGATTTTTCCGAAATGCCATTTTCTTTCGATTCTGGAGGCTACAGATCGCGAAATCAGGACGAGGCTATTCTCCACCGATAATGAAGTCTATTGATCCTATTCTCCACGGATGATAAGTCCATTAAACTGATTTTGGCCAATTTATTTTCGGATGGCATTTTCGTAATTTTGTGGGCGTCGAAAGGCCATTTTCATTGGATTTTGAAGGCTACAGATCACGGATTCGGCCTGAGACTATTCTTCAACGATGACTAAGTCCATTAAACACCGATTTGGGCGGATTTATTCCGGGTCAATTTTTAACAGATTGCAAAGGGGTACCATCACCGATTTTGGGCGATTTTACCGAAATGCCATTTTCTTTCGATTCTGGAGGCTACAGATCGCGAAATCAGGCCGAGGCTATTCTCCACCGATAATGAAGTCTATTGATCCTATTCTCCACGGATGATAAGTCCATTAAACACCGATTTGGGCCAATTTATTTTCGGATGGCATTTTCGTAATTTTGTGGGCGTCGAAATGCCATTTTCATTGGATTTTGAAGGCTACAGATCACGGCTTCGGCCTGAGACTATTCTTCAACGATGACTAAGTCCATTAAGCACCGATTTGGGCGGATTTATTCCGGGTCAATTTTTGGCAGATTGCAAAGGGGTACCATCACCGATTTTGGGCGATTTTTTCGAAATGCCATTTTCTTTCGATTCTGGAGGCTACAGATCACGAAATCAGGCCGAGGCTATTCTCCACCGATAATGAAGTCTATTGATCCTATTCTCCACGGATGATAAGTCCATTAAACACCGATTTGAGCCAATTTATTTCCGGATGGCATTTTCGTAATTTTGTGGGCGTTGAAATGCCATTTTCTTTGGATTTTGAAGGCTAAAGATCACTGATTCGGGCTGAGACTATTCTTCAACGATGACTAAGTCCATTAAGCACCGATTTGGGCGGATTTATTCCGGGTCAAATTTTGGCAGATTGCAAAGGGGTACCATCACCGATTATGGGCGATTTTTCCGAAATGCCATTTTCTTTCGATTCTGGAGGCTACAGATCGCGAAATCAAGACGAGGCTATTCTCCGCTGATAATGAAGTCTATTGATCCTATTCTCCACGGATGATAAGTCCATTAAACACCGATTTTGGCCAATTTATTTTCGGATGGCATTTTCGTAATTTTGTAGGCATCGAAAGGCCATTTTCATTGGATTTGAAGGCTACAGATCACGGATTCGGCCTGAGACTATTCTTCAACGATGACTAAGTCCATTAAGCACCGATTTGGGCAGATTTATTCCGGGTCAATTTTTCACAGATTGCAAAGGGGTACCATCACCGATTTTGGGCGATTTTTCCTAAATGCCATTTTCTTTCGATTCTGGAGGCTACAGATCATGAAATCAGGCCGAGGCTATTCTCCACCGATAATGAAGTCTATTGATCCTATTCTCCACGGATGATAAGTCCATTAAACACCGATTTGGGCCAATTTATTTTCGGATGGCATTTTCGTAATTTTTTGGTCGTCGAAAGGCCATTTTCATTGGATTTTGAAGGCTACAGATCACGGATTCGGCCTGAGACTATTGTTCAACGATGACTAAGTCCATTAAGCACCGATTTGGGCGGATTTATTCCGGGTCAATTTTTAGCAGATTGCAAAGGGGTACTACCATCACCGATTTTGGGCGATTTTTCCGAAATGCCATTTTCTTTCGATTCTGGAGGCTACAGATCGAGAAATCAGGCCGAGGATATTCTCCACCTATAATGAAGTCTATTGATCCTATTCTCCACGGATGATAAGTCCATTACACACCGATTTGGACCAATTTATTTTCGGATGGCATTTTCATAATTTTGTTGGCGTCGAAATGCCATTTTCTTTGGATTTTGAAGGCTACAGATCACGGATTCGGCCTTAGACTATTCTTCAACGATGACTAAGTCCATTAAGCACCGATTTGGGCGGATTTATTCCCGGTCAATTTTTGGCAGATTGCAAAGGGGTACCATCACCGATTTAGGGTGATTTTTACCAAATGCCATTTTCTTTCGATTCTGGAGGCTACAGATCACGAAATCAGGCCGAGGCTATTCTCCATCGTTATTGAAGTCTATTTATCCTATTCTCCACAGATGATAAGTCTATTAAACACCGATTTGGGCCAATTTATTTTCGGATGGCATTTTCTTAATTTTGTGTGCGTCGAAATGCCATTTTCATTGGATTTTGAAGGCTACAGATCACGGATTCGGCCTGAGACTATTCTTTAACGATGACTAAGTCCATTAAGCACCGATTTGGGCGAATTTATTCCGGGTCAATTTTTGGCAGATTGCAAAGGGGTACCATCACCGATTTGGGGCAATTTTTCTGAAATGCCATTTTCTTTCGATTCTGGAGGCTACAGATCACGAAATCAAGCCGAGGCTATTCTCCACCGATAATGAAGTCTATTGATCCTATTCTCCACGGATGATAAGTCCATTAAACAACGATTTGGGCCAATTTATTTTCGGATGGCATTTTCGTAATTTTGTGGGCGTCGAAATGCCATTTTCTTTTGATTTTGAAGGCTACAGATCACGGATTCGGCCTGAGACTATTCTTCAACGATGACTAAGTCCATTAAGCACCGATTTGGGCAGATTTATTCCAGGTCAATTTTTAGCAGATTGCAAAGGGGTACTACCATCACCGATTTTGGGCGATTTTTCCGAAATGCCATTTTCTTTCGATTCTGGAGGCTACAGATCGAGAAATCAGGCCGAGGATATTCTCCACCGATAATGAAGTCTATTGATCCTATTCTCCACGGATGATAAGTCCATTAAACACCGATTTGGGCCAATTTATTTTCGGATGGCATTTTCGTAATTTTGTAGGCGTCGAAATGCCATTTTCTTTGGATTTTGAAGGCTACAGATCACTGATTCGGCCTGAGACTATTCTTCAACGATGACTAAGTCCATTAAGCACCGATTTGGGCGGATTTATTCCGGGTCAATTTTTGGCGGCTTGCAAAGGGGTACCATCACCGATTATGGGCGATTTTTCCGAAATGCCATTTTCATTCGATTCTGGAGGCTACAGATCGCGAAATCAGGACGAGGCTATTCTCCACCGATAATGAAGTCTATTGATCCTATTCTCCACGGATGATAAGTCCATTAAACACCGATTTTGGCCAATTTATTTTCGGATGGCATTTTCGTAATTTTGTGGGCGTCGAAAGGCCATTTTCATTGGATTTTGAAGGCTACAGATCACGGATTCGGCCTGAGACTATTCTTCAACGATGACTAAGTCCATTAAGCACCGATTTGGGCGGATTTATTCCGGGTCAATTTTTAGCAGATTGCAAATGGGTACCTTCACCGATTTTGGGCGATTTTTCCGAAATGCCATTTTCTTTCGATTCTGGAGGCTACAGATCACGAAATCAGGCCGAGGCTATTCTCCACCGATAATGAAGTCTATTGATCCTATTCTCCACGGATGATAAGTCCATTAAACAACGATTTGGGCCAATTTATTTTCGGATGGCATTTTCGTAATTTTGTGGGCGTCGAAATGCCATTTTCTTTTGATTTTGAAGGCTACAGATCACGGATTCGGCCTGAGACTATTCTTCAACGATGACTAAGTCCATTAAGCACTGATTTGGGCGGATTTATTCCGGGTCAATTTTTGGCAGATTGCAAATGGGTACCATCACCGATTTTGGGCGATTTTTCTGAAATGCCATTTTCTTTCGATTCTGGAGGCTACAGATCACGAAATCAGGCCGAGGCTATTCTCCACCGATAATGAAGTCTATTGATCCTATTCTCCATGGAAGATAAGTCCATTAAACACCGATTTGGGCGGATTTATTCCGGGTCAATTTTTGGCAGATTGCAAAGGGGTACCATCACCGATTTTGGGCGATTTTTCCTAAATGCCATTTTCTTTCGATTCTGGAGGCTACAGATCACGAAATCAGGCCGAGGATATTCTCCACCGATAATGAAGTCTATTGATCCTATTCTCCACGGATGATAAGTCCATTAAACACCGATTTGGGCCAATTTATTTTCGGATGGCATTTTCGTAATTTTGTGGGCGTCGAAAGGCCATTTTCATTGGATTTTGAAGGCTACAGATCACGGATTCGGCCTGAGACTATTCTTCAACATTGACTAAGTCCATTAAGCACCGATTTGGGCGGATTTATTCCGTGTCAATTTTTAGCAGATTGCAAAGGGGTACCATCACCGATTTTGGGCGATTTTTCCGAAATGCCATTTTCTTTCGATTCTGGAGGCTACAGATCGAGAAATCAGGCCGAGGATATTCTCCACCGATAATGAAGTCTATTGATCCTATTCTCCACGGATGATAAGTCCATTAAACACCGATTTGGACCAATTTATTTTCGGATGGCATTTTGGTAATTTTGTGGGCGTCGAAATGCCATTTTCTTTGGATTTTGAAGGCTACAGATCACGGATTCGGCCTTAGACTATGTTTCAACGATGACTAAGTCCATTAAGCACCGATTTGGGCGGATTTATTCCCGGTCAATTTTTGGCAGATTGCAAAGGGGTACCATCACCGATTTTGGGTGATTTTCCGAAATGCCATTTTCTTTCGATTCTGGAGGCTACAGATCGAGAAATCAGGCCGAGGATATTCTCCACCGATAATGAAGTCTATTGATCCTATTCTCCACGGATGATAAGTACATTAAACACCGATTTGGACCAATTTATTTTCGTATGGCATTTTCGTAATTTTGTGGGCGTCGAAATGCCATTTTCATTGGATTTTGAAGGCTACATATCACGGATTCGGCCTGAGACTATTCTTCAACAATGACTAAGTCCATTAAGCACCGATTTGGGCGGATTTATTCCGGGTCAATTTTTGGTAGATTTCAAAGGGGTACCATCACCGATGATGGGCGATTTTTCCGAAATGCCATTTTCTTTCGATTCTGGAGGCTACAGATCGCGAAATCAGGACGAGGCTATTCTCCACCGATAATGAAGTCTATTGATCCTATTCTCCACGGATGATAAGTACATTAAACACCGATTTGGGCCAATTTATTTTCGGATGGCATTTTCGTAATTTTGTGGGCGTCGAAAGGCCATTTTCATTGGATTTTGAAGGCTACAGATCACGGATTCGGCCTGAGACTATTCTTCAACGATGACTAAGTCCATTAAGCACCGATTTGTGCGGATTTATTCCGTGTCAATTTTTAGCAGATTGCAAAGGGGTACCATCACCGATTTTGGGCGATTTTTCCGAAATGCCATTTTCTTTCGATTCTGGAGGCTACAGATCGAGAAATCAGGCCGAGGATATTCTCCACCGATAATGAAGTCTATTGATCCTATTCTCCACGGATGATAAGTCCATTAAACACCGATTTGGACCAATTTATTTTCGGATGGCATTTTGGTAATTTTGTGGGCGTCGAAATGCCATTTTCTTTGGATTTTGAAGGCTACAGATCACGGATTCGGCCTTAGACTATGTTTCAACGATGACTAAGTCCATTAAGCACCGATTTGGGCGGATTTATTCCCGGTCAATTTTTGGCAGATTGCAAAGGGGTACCATCACCGATTTTGGGTGATTTTCCGAAATGCCATTTTCTTTCGATTCTGGAGGCTACAGATCGAGAAATCAGGCCGAGGATATTCTCCACCGATAATGAAGTCTATTGATCCTATTCTCCACGGATGATAAGTACATTAAACACCGATTTGGACCAATTTATTTTCGTATGGCATTTTCGTAATTTTGTGGGCGTCGAAATGCCATTTTCATTGGATTTTGAAGGCTACATATCACGGATTCGGCCTGAGACTATTCTTCAACAATGACTAAGTCCATTAAGCACCGATTTGGGCGGATTTATTCCGGGTCAATTTTTGGTAGATTTCAAAGGGGTACCATCACCGATGATGGGCGATTTTTCCGAAATGCCATTTTCTTTCGATTCTGGAGGCTACAGATCGCGAAATCAGGACGAGGCTATTCTCCACCGATAATGAAGTCTATTGATCCTATTCTCCACGGATGATAAGTACATTAAACACCGATTTGGGCCAATTTATTTTCGGATGGCATTTTCGTAATTTTGTGGGCGTCGAAAGGCCATTTTCATTGGATTTTGAAGGCTACAGATCACGGATTCGGCCTGAGACTATTCTTCAACGATGACTAAGTCCATTAAGCACCGATTTGGGCGGATTTATTCCGTGTCAATTTTTAGCAGATTGCAAAGGGGTACCATCACCGATTTTGGGCGATTTTTCCGAAATGCCATTTTCTTTCGATTCTGGAGGCTACAGATCGAGAAATCAGGCCGAGGATATTCTCCACCGATAATGAAGTCTATTGATCCTATTCTCCACGGATGATAAGTCCATTAAACACCGATTTGGACCAATTTATTTTCGGATGGCATTTTGGTAATTTTGTGGGCGTCGAAATGCCATTTTCTTTGGATTTTGAAGGCTACAGATCACGGATTCGGCCTTAGACTATGTTTCAACGATGACTAAGTCCATTAAGCACCGATTTGGGCGGATTTATTCCCGGTCAATTTTTGGCAGATTGCAAAGGGGTACCATCACCGATTTTGGGCGATTTTCCGAAATGCCATTTTCTTTCGATTCAGGAGGCTACAGATCGAGAAATCAGGCCGAGGATATTCTCCACCGATAATGAAGTCTATTGATCCTATTCTCCACGGATGATAAGTCCATTAAACACCGATTTGGACCAATTTATTTTCGTATGGCATTTTCGTAATTTTGTGGGCGTCGAAATGCCATTTTCATTGGATTTTGAAGGCTACATATCACGGATTCGGCCTGAGACTATTCTTCAACAATGACTAAGTCCATTAAGCACCGATTTGGGCGGATTTATTCCGGGTCAATTTTTGGTAGATTTCAAAGGGGTACCATCACCGATGATGGGCGATTTTTCCGAAATGCCATTTTCTTTCGATTCTGGAGGCTACAGATCGCGAAATCAGGACGAGGCTATTCTCCACCGATAATGAAGTCTATTGATCCTATTCTCCACGGATGATAAGTCCATTAAACACCGATTTTGGCCAATTTATTTTCGGATGGCATTTTCGTAATTTTGTGGGCGTCGAAAGGCCATTTTCACTGGATTTTGAAGGCTACAGATCACGGATTAGGACTGAGACTATTCTTCAACGATGACTAAGTCCATTAAGCACCGATTTGGGCAGATTTATTCCGGGTCAATTTTTGGCAGATTGCAAAGAGGTACCATCACCGATTATGGGCGATTTTTCCGAAATGCCATTTTCTTTCGATTCTGGAGGCTACAGATCGCGAAATCAGGCCTAGGCTATTCTCCACCGATAATGAAGTCTATTGATCCTATTCTCCACGGATGATAAGTCCATTAAACACTGATTTGGGCCAATTTATTTTCGGATGGCATTTTCGAAATTTTGTGGGCGTCGAAATGCCATTTTCTTTTGATTTTGAAGGCTACAGATCACGGATTCGGCCTGAGACTATTCTTCAATGATGACTAAGTCCATTAAGCACCGATTTGGGCGGATTTATTCCGGGTCAATTTTTGGCAGATTGCAAAGGGGTACCATCACAGATTTTGGGCGATTTTTCCGAAATGCCATTTTTTTCGATTCTGGAGGCTACATATCACGAAATCAGGCCGAGGCTATTCTCCACCGATAATGAAGTCTATTGATCCTATTCTCCATGGATGATAAGTCCATTAAACACCGATTTGGGCCAATTTATTTATGGATGGCATTTTCGTAATTTTGTGGGCGTCGAAATGCCATTTTCTTTGGATTTTGAAGGCTACAGATCACGGATTCGGCATGAGACTATTCTTCAACAATGACTAAGTCCATTAAGCACCGATTTGGGCGGATTTATTCCGGGTCAATTTTTGGCAGATTGCAAAGGGGTACCATCACCGATTTGGGGCAATTTTTCTAAAATGCCATTTTCTTTCGATTCTGGAGGCTACAGATTACGAAATCAGGCCGAGGCTATTCTCCACCGATAATGAAGTCTATTGATCCTATTCTCCACGGATGATAAGTCCATTAAACACCATTTTGGCCAATTTATTTTCGGATGGCATTTTCGTAATTTTGTGGGTGTCGAAAGGCCATTTTTATTGGATTTTGAAGGCCACAGATCACAGATTCTGCCCGAGACTATTCTTCAACGATGACTAAGTCCATTAATCACCGATTTGGGCGGATTTATTCCGGGTCAATTTTTGGCAGATTGCAAAGGTGTACCATCACCGATTTTGGGCGATTTTTCCGAAATGCCATTTTCTTTCGATTCTGGAGGCTACAGATCACGAAATCAGGTCGAGATTATTCTCCACCGATAATGAAGTCTATTGATCCTATTCTCCACGGATGATAAGTCCATTAAACACCGATTTGGGCAAATTTATTTTCGGATGGCATTTACGTAATTTTGTGGGCTTCGAAAGGCCATTTTCTTTGGATTTTGAAGGCTACAGATCACGGATTCTGCCCGAGACTATTCTTCAACGATGACTAAGTCCATTAATCACCGATTTGGGCGGATTTATTCAGGGTCCATTTTTGGCAGATTGCAAAGGGGTACCATCACCAATTTTGGGCGATTTTTCCGAAATGCCATTTTCTTTCGATTCTGGAGGCTACAAATCACGAAATCAGGCCGAGGCTATTCTCCAGCGATAATTAAGTCTATTGATCCTATTCTCCACGGATGATAAGTCCATTAAACACCGATTTGGGCCAATTTATTTTCGGATGGCAATTTCGTAATTTTGTGGCCGTTTAAATGCCATTTTCTTTGGATTTTGAAGGCTACAGATCACGGATTCGGCCTGAGACTATTCTTCAACGATGACTAAGTCCTTTAAACACCGATTTGGTTGGATTTATTCCGGGTCAATTTTTGGCAGATTGCAAAGGGTCATCACCGATTTTGGGCGATTTTTCCGAAATGCCATTTTCTTTTGATTCTGGAGGCTACAAATCACGAAATCAGGTCGAGACTATTCTCCACCGATAATGAAGTCTATTGATCCTATTCTCCACGGATGATAAGTCCATTAAACACCGATTTTGGCCAATTTATTTTCGGATGGCATTTTCGTAATTTTGTGGGCGTCGAAATGCCATTTTCTTTGTATTTTGAAGGCTACTGATCACGGATTCGGCCTGAGACTATTCTTCAACGATGACTAAGTCCATTAAGCACCGATTTGGGCGGATTTATTTCGGGTCAATTTTTGACAGATTCCAAAGGGGTACCATCACCGATTTTGGGCGATTTTTCGGAAATGCCATTTTCTTTCGATTCTGGAGGATACAGATCACGAAATCAGGCCGAGGTTATTCTCCACCGATAATGAAGTCTATTGATCCTATTCTCCACGGATGATAAGTCCATTAAACACCGATTTGGGCCAATTTATTTTCGGATGGCATTTTCGTAGTTTTGTGGGCGTCGAAATGCCATTTTCTTTGGAATCTTTCAAAAATTGATCCGTAATAAATCCTCCTAAATATTTGTTTAATGGACGTAATCTTTGTTGAAGAATAACCTCATGCCGAATCCGTGTCCTATAGCCTTCAAAATCCAAAGAAAATGGCTTTTCGCTGCTCTAAAAATTACGAAAATGCCATCAGAAAATAAATTGATCCGAATTGGTGCTAAATGGACTTATCATCCGTTGAGAATAAGATCAATAGACTTCATTATCGGTGGAGAATAGCCTCGGCTTGAATCCTTGATCTGTAGCCTCGAGAATCAAAAGAAAAAGGCATTTTTGGGGAAATCGCCCAAAATCTGTGATGGTACCCCTTTGGAATCTGTCAAAATTTCACCAAGAATAAAACGTCCCTAATTTTTGTTTAATGGACGTAAACTTTTTGAAGAATGGCCTCAGGCCGAATCCGTGACCTATAGCCTTCAAAATAAAAAGAAAATGGCCTTTCCCAGCCCTAAAAAGTACGAAAATGCCATCCGAAAATAATCTGAACCAAATCGGTGCTTAATGGACTTAACATCCATGTAGAATAGGATCAATAACTTCATTATCGGTGGAGAATAGCCTCGGCCTAAATCCGTGATCTGTAGCCTCGAGAATCAAAAGAAAATGGCATTTCGGGGAAATCACCCAAAATCTGTGATGGTACCCCATTGGAATGTGCAAAAAATTGACCCTGAATAAATCATCCCAAATTGGTGTTTAATGGACGTAATCGTTGTTAAAAATAGTCACAGGCCGAATCCGTGATATTTAGCCTTCAAATTCCAATTAAAATGACTTTTCGGTGCCCTAAAAATTCCGGAAATGGCATCCGAAAATAAATTGACCAAAATCAGTGTTTAATGGACTTATAAACCATGGAAAATAGGATCAATTGACTACATTATCGGTGGAGAATAGCCTCGGCCTGAATTCGTGATTTGTAGCCTCGAGAATCAAAAGAAAATGGCATTACGGGAAAATCACCAAAAATCTGTGATGGTACCCCTTGGGAATCAGTTAAAAATTGATCCGGAATAAATCATCCCAAATTTCCGTTTTCTGGACGTATTCGTGCTTGAAGAATAGCCTCAGGCCCAATCTGTGATATGTAGCCTTCAAAATCCAAATAAAATGACTTTTTGGTGCCCTAAAAATTCCGAAAATGCCATCCTAAAAAATTGACCAAAATCAGTGTTTAATGGACTTATCAACTGCGGAGAATAGGATCAATTGACTACATTATCGGTGGAGAATAGCCTCGGCCAGAATCTGTGATTTGTAGCCTCGAGAATCAAAAGAAAATGGCATTACGAGAAAATCACCAAAAATCTGTGATGGTACCCCTTTGGAATCTGTCAAAAATTGATCCAGGATAAATCCTCCCAAATTTTTGTTTAATGGACGTAATCTTTGTTGAAGAATAGCCTCAAGACGAATCCGAGACCTATAGCCTTCAAAATCCAAAGAACATGGCTTTTCGCTGCTCTAAAAATTACGAAAAAATGTCATCCGAAAATAAATTGACCTAAATTGGTGCTTAATGGACTTATCATCAGCGAAGAATTAGATCAATAGACTTTGTTATCGGTGGAGAATATCCTCGGCCTAAATCCGTGATCTTTAGCCTCGAGAATCAAAAGAAAATGACATTTCGGGAAAATCGGCAAAAATCTGTGATGGTCTTTGGAATCTGCCAAAAATTGACCCGGAATAAATCCTCCCAAATTTATGTTTAATGGACGTAATTGTTGTTGAAGAATAGTCTCAGGCCGAATCTGTGATCTGTAGCATTCAAAATCCAAAGAAAAAGGCTTTTCGATGCCCTAAAAATTACGAAAATGTCATCCGAAAATAAATTGGCCAAAATCAGTGCTTAATGGACTTAACATCCATGGAGAATAGAATCAATAGACTTAATTATCGGTGGAGAATAGCCTCGGCTTGGATCCGTGATCTTTAGCCTCGAGAATCAAAATAAAACGACATTTCGGGAAAATCGACCAAAATCTGTGATGGTACCCCTTCGGAATCTGCCAAAAATTGACCCGGAATAAATGCTCCAAAATTTGAGTTTAATGGACGTAATCGTTGTTGAAGAATAGTCTCAGGCCTAATCTGTGATCTGTAGTCTTCAAAATCAAAAGAAAATGGCTTTTCGCTGCCCTAAAAATTACGAAAATGCCATCCGAAAATAAATTGGCCAAAATCAGTGTTTAATGGACTTATCAACTGTGGTGAATAGGATCAATAGACTTCATTATCGGTGCTGAATAGCCTCAGCCTGAATCCATAATCTGTAGCCTCTAGAATCGAAAGAAAATGACATTTCTAGAAAATCAACCAAAATCTGTGATAGTACCCCTTTGGAATCTGTCAAAAATTGATCCGGAATAAATCCTCCCAAAGTTTTGTTTAATGGACGTAATCTTTTTTGAAGAATAGCCTCAGACCGAATCCGGGATCTGTAACCTTCAAATCCAAAGAAACTTGCTTTTCGCTACGCTAAAAATTACGAAAATGCCATCCGAAAATAAATTGGCCCAAATTGGTGCTTAATGGTCTTATTATCAGTGGAGAATAGGATCAATAGATTTCATTATCGGTGGAGAATAGCCTCGGCCTGAATCCGTGATCTATAGCCTGGAGAATCAAAAGAAAAAGGCATTTTGGGGAAATCGCCAAAAATCTGTGATGGTACCCCTTTGGAATCTGTCAAAAATGGACCCGGAATAAAACCTCCCAAATTTTTGTTTAATGGACGTAATCTTTTTTGAAGATTAGCCTCAGGCTGAATCCGTGACCTATAGCCTTCAAAATCAAAAGAAAATGGCCTTACCCTGCCCTAAAAAGTACGAAAATGCCATCCGAAAATAAACTGACCCAAATCGGTGCTTAATGGACTTAACATCCATGTAGAATAGGATATATAGAATTCATTATCGGTGGAGAATAGCCTCGGCCTGAATCAGTGATCTGTAGCCTCGAGAATCAAAAGAAAATGGCATTTTGGGGAAATCACCCAAAATCTTTGATGGTACCCCTTTGGAATGTGCCAAAAATTGACCCTGAATAAATCATCCCAAATTGGTGTTTAATGAACGTAATCGTTGTTGAAGAATAGTCTCAGGCCGAATCCGTGATACGTAGCCTTCAAAATCCAAATAAAATGACTTTTCGGTGCCTTAAAAATTCCGAAAATGCCATCCGAATAAATTGACCAAAATCAGTGTTTAATGGACTTATCAACCGCGGAGAATAGGATCAATTGACTACATTATCGGTGGAGAATAGCCTCGGCCTGAATCCGTGATTTGTAGCCTCGAGAATCAAAAGAAAATGGCATTACGAGAAAATCACCAAAAATCTGTGATGGTACCCCTTTGGAATCTGTCAAAAATTGATCCGGAATAAATCATCCCAAATTTCCGTTTTCTGGACGTAATCGTGGTTGAAGAATAGCCTCAGGCCGAATCTGTGATTTGTAGCCTTCAAAATCCAAAGAAAATGGCTTTTCGCTGCGCTAAAAATTACGAAAATGTCATCCGAAAATAAATTGGCCCAAATCGATGCTTAATGGTCTTATTATCCGTGGAGAATAGGATCAATAGACTTCATTATCGGTGGAGAATAGCCTCCTCCTGAATTCGCGATCTGTAGCCTCGAGAATCAAAAGAAAATGGCATTTCTGGAAAATCAACCAAAATCTGTGATAGTACCCCTTTGGAATCTGTCAAAAACTGATCAGGAATAAATCCACCCAAATTTTTATTCAATGGACTTAATCTTTGTTGAAGAATAGCCTCAGGCCGAATCCGAGATCTATAGCCTTCAAAATCCAAAGAACATGGCATTTCGCTGCTCTAAAAATTACGAAAAAATGTCATCCGAAAATAAATTGACCTAAATTGTGCTTAATGGACTTATGATCAGTGGAGAATTAGATCAATAGACTTCATTATCGGTGGAGAATATCCTCGGCCTCAATCCGTGATCTGTAGCCTCGTGAATAAAAATAAAATGACATTTCGGGAAAATCGGCAAAAATCTGTGATGGTACCCCTTTGGAATCTGCAAAAAATTGACCCGGAATAAATCCTCCCAGATTTATGTTTAATGGACATAATTGTTGTTGAAGAATAGTCTCAGGCCGAATCTGTGATCTGTAGCATTCAAAATCCAAAGAAAAAGGCTTTTCGATGCCCTAAAAATTACGAAAATGTCATCCGAAAATAAATTGGCCAAAATCAGTGCTTAATGGACTTAACATCCATGGAGAATAGAATCAATAGACTTAATTATCGGTGGAGAATAGCCTCGGCCTGGATCCGTGATCTTTAGCCTCGAGAATCAAAATAAAATGACATTTCGGGAAAATCGACCAAAATCTGTGATGGTACCCCTTCGGAATCTGCCAAAAATTGACCCGGAATAAATGCTCCCAAATTTGATTTTAATGGACTTAATCGTTGTTGAAGAATAGTCTCAGGCCTAATCTGTGATCTGTAGTCTTCAAAATCAAAAGAAAATGGCTTTTCGCTGCCCTAAAAATAACGAAAATGTCATCCGAAAATAAATTGGCCAAAATCTTGTTTAATGGACTTATCAACTGTGGTGAATAGGATCAATAGACTTCATTATCGATGCTGAATAGCCTCAGCCTGAATCCGTAATCTGTAACCTCTAGAATCGAAAGAAAATGACATTTCTAGAAAATCAACCAAAATCTGTGATAGTACCCCTTTGGAATCTGTCAAAAATTGATCCAGAATAAATCCTCCCAAATTTTTGTTTAATGGACGTAATCTTTTTTGAAGAATAGGCTCAGACCGAATCCGGGATCTGTAGCCTTCAAATCCAAAGAAAATTGTTTTTCGCTACGCTAAAAATTACGAAAATGCCATCCGAAAATAAATTGGCCCAAATTGGTGCTTAATGGTCTTATTATCCGTGGAGAATAGGATCAATAGATTTCATTATCGGTGGAGAATAGCCTCGGCCTGAATCCGTGATCTATAGCCTGGAGAATCAAAAGAAAAAGGCATTTTGGGGAAATCGCCAAAAATCTGTGATGGTACCCCTTTGGAATCTGTCAAAAATGGACCCGGAATAAAACCTCCCAAATTTTTGTTTAATGGACGTAATCTTTTTTGAAGATTAGCCTCAGGCTGAATCCGTGACCTATAGCCTTCAAAATCAAAAGAAAATGGCCTTACCCTGCCCTAAAAAGTACGAAAATGCCATCCGAAAATAAACTGACCCAAATCGGTGCTTAATGGACTTAACATCCATGTAGAATAGGATATATAGACTTCATTATCGGTGGAGAATAGCCTCGGCCTGAATCAGTGATCTGTAGCCTCGAGAATCAAAAGAAAATGGCATTTCGGGGAAATCACGTAAAATCTTTGATGGTACCCCTTTGGAATGTGCCAAAAATAGACCCTGAATAAATCATCCCAAATTGGTGTTTAATGGACGTAATCGTTGTTTAAGAATAGTCTCAGGCCGAATCCGAGATATGTAGCCTTCAAAATCCAAATAAAATGACTTTTCGGTGCCCTAAAAATTCCGAAAGTGCCATCCGAAAAAAATTGACCAAAATCAGTGTTTAATGGACTTATCAACCGCGGAGAATAGGATCAATTGACTACATTATCGGTGGAGAATAGCCTCGGCCTGAATCCGTGATTTGTAGCCTCGAGAATCAAAAGAAAATGGCATTACGAGAAAATCACCAAAAATCTATGATGGTACCCCTTTGGAATCTGTCAAAAATTGATCCGGAATAAATCATCCCAAATTTTCGTTTTCTGGACGTAATCGTGGTTGAAGAATAGCCTCAGGCCGAATCTGTGATTTGTAGCCTTCAAAATCCAAAGAAAATGGATTTTTGCTGCGCTAAAAATTACGAAAATGCCATCCGAAAATAAATTGGCCCAAATCGATGCTTAATGGTCTTATTATCCGTGGAGAATAGGATCAATAGACTTCATTATCGGTGGAGAATAGCCTCGTCCTGAATTCGCGATCTGTAGCCTCGAGAATCAAAAGAAAATGGCATTTCTGGAAAATCAACCAAAATCTGTGATAGTACCCCTTTGGAATCTGTCAAAAATTGATCAGGAATAAATCCACCCAAATTTTTATTTAATGGACGTAATCTTTGTTGAAGAATAGCCTCAGGCCGAATCCGAGACCTATAGCCTTCAAAATCCAAAGAACATGGCATTTCGCTGCTCTAAAAATTACGAAAAAATGTCATCCGGAAATAAATTGACCTAAATTGGTGCTTAATGGACTTATGATCAGTGGATAATTAGATCAATAGAATTCATTATCGGTGGAGAATATCCTCGACCTGAATCCGTGATCTGTAGCCTCGAGAATCAAAAGAAAATGACATTTCGGGAAAATCGGCAAAAATCTGTGATGGTACCCCTTTGGAATCTGCCAAAAATTGACCCGGAATAAATCCTCCCAAATTTATGTTTAATGGACATAATTGTTGTTGAAGAATAGTCTCAGGCCGAATCTATGATCTGTAGCAATCAAAATCAAAAGAAAAAGGCTTTTCGATGCCCAAAAAATTACGAAAATGTCATCCGAAAATAAATTGGCCAAAATCAATGCTTAATGGACTTAACATCCATGGAGAATAGAATCAATAGACTTAATTATCGATGGAGAATAGCCTCGTCCTGGATCCGTGATCTGTAGCCCCGAGAATCAAAATAAATGACATTTCACGAAAATCGACCAAAATCTGTGATGGTACCCCTTTGGAATCTGCAAAAAATTGACCCGGAATAAATCCTCCCAAATTTGACTTTAATGGACGTAATCGTTGTTGAAGAATAGTCTCAGGCCTAATCCGTGATTTGTAGTCTTCAAAATCCAAAGAAAATGGCTTTTCACTGCCCTAAAAATTACGAAAATGCCATTTGAAAATAAATTGGCCAAAATCAGTGTTTAATGGATTTATCAACTGTGGTGAATAGGATCAATAGACTTCATTATCGGTGCAGAATAGCCTCAGCCTGAATCCGTAATCTGTAGCCTCTAGAATCGAAAGAAAATGACATTTCTAGAAAATCGCCCAAAATCTGTGATGGTACCCCTTTTGAATCTGTCAAAAATTGATCTGGAATAAATCCTCCCAAATTTTTGTTTAATGGAGGTAATCTTTTTTGAAGGATAGCCTCAGACCGAATCCGTGATCTGTAGCCTTCAAATCCAAAGAAAATGGCTTTTCGCTACGCTAAAAATTACGAAAATGTCATCATAAAATAAATTGATCCGAATTGGTGCTAAATGGACTTATCATCCGTGGAGAATAAGATCAATAGACTTCATTATCGGTGGAGAATAGCCTCGGCTTGAATCCTTGATTTGTAGCCTCGAGAATCAAAAGAAAAAGGCATTTTGGGGAAATCGCCCAAAATCTGTGATGGTACCCCCTTTGGAATGTGCCAAAAATTGACCATTAATAAATCATCCCAAACTGGTGTTTAATGGAAGTAATCGTTGTTGAAGAATAGTCTCAGGCCAAATCCGCGATATGTAGAGTTCAAAATCAAAATAAAATGACTTTTCGGTGCCCTAAAAATTCTGAAAATGCCATCCGAAAATAAATTGACCAAAATCAGTGTTTAATGGACTTATAAACCGTGGAGAATAGGATCAATTGACTACATTATCGGTGGAGAATAGCCTCGGCCTGAATCCGTGATTTGTAGCCTCGAGAATCAAAAGAAAATGGCATTACGGGAAAATCACCAAAATCTGCGATGGTACCCCTTTGGAATCTATCAAAAATTAATCCGGAATAAATCATCCCAAATTTTTTTTTTCTGGACGTAATCGTGGTTGAAGAATAGCCTCAGGCCGAATCTGTGATCTGTAGCCTTCAAAATCCAAAGAAAATGGCTTTTTCGCTGCGCTAAAAATTACGAAAATGCCATCCGAAAATAAATTGGCCCAAATTATCGGTGGAGAATAGCCTCGTCCTGAATTCGCGATCTGTAGCCTCGAGAATCAAAAGAAAATGGCATTTTTGGAAAATCAACCAAAATCTGTGATAGTACCCCTTTGGAATCTGTCAAAAATTGATCCGGAATAAATCCTCCCAAATTTTTGTTTAATGGACGTAATCTTTGTTGAAGAATAGCCTCATGCCGAATCCGAGACCTATAGCCTTCAAAATCCAAAGAACATGGCTTTTCGCTGCTCTAAAAATTACGAAAAAATGTCATCCGAAAATAAATTGACCTAAATTGGTGCTTAATGACTTATCATCAGTGGAGAATTAGATCAATAGACTTCATTATCGGTGGAGAATATCCTCGGCCTGAATCCGTGATCTGTAGCCTCGAGAATCAAAAGAAAATGACATTCCGGGAAAATCGGCAAAAATCTGTGATGGTACCGCTTTGGAATCTTCCAAAAATTGACCAGGAATAAATCCTCCCAAATTTATGTTTAATGGACGTAATTGTTGTTGAAGAATAGTCTCAGGCCGAATCTGTGATCTGTAGCATTCAAAATCCAAAGAAAAAGGCTTTTCGATGCACTAAAAATTACGAAAATGCCACCCAAAAATAAATTGGCCAAAATCAGTACTTATTGGATTTAACATCCATGGAGAATAGAATCAATAGACTTCATTATCGGTGGAGAATAGCCTTGGCTTGAATCCTTGATCTGTAGCCTCGAGAATCAAAAGAAAAAGGCATTTTGGGGAAATCGCCCAAAATCTGTGATGGTTACCCATTTGGAATCTGTCAAAAATTGACCCGGAATAAAACCTCCCAAATTTTTGTTTAATGGACGTAATCTTTTTCGAAGAATAGCCTTTGGCCGAATCCGTTACCTATAGCCTTCAAAATTAAAAGAAAATGGCATTTCCTTGCCCTAAAAATTCCGAAAATGCCATCCTAAAATAAACTGACCCAAATCGGTGCTTAATGGACTTAACATCCATGTAGAATAGGATCAATAGACTTCATTATCGTTGGAGAATAGCATCGGCCAGAATCAGTGATCTGTAGCCTCGATAATCAAAAGAAAATGGCATTTCGGGGAAATCTCCCAAAATCTGTGATGGTACCCCTTTGGAATGTGCCAAAAATTGACCTTGAATAAATCATCCCAAATTGGTGTTTAATGGACGTAATCTTTGTTGAAGAATAGCCTCAGGCAGAATCCGAGACCTATAGCCTTCAAAATCCAAAGAACATGGCTTTTCGATGCTCTAAAAATTACGAAAAAATGTCATCCGAAAATAAATTGACCTAAATTGGTGCTTAATGACTTATCATCAGTGGAGAATTAGATCAATAGACTTCATTATCGGTGTAGAATATCCTCGGCCTGAATCCGTGATCTGTAGCCTCGATAATCAAAAGAAAATGACATTTCGGGAAAATCGGCAAAAATCTGTGATGTTACCCCTTTGGAATCTGCCAAAAATTGACCCGAAATAAATCCTCCGAAATTTATTTTTAATGGTCGTAATTGTTGTTGATGAATAGTCTCAGGCCGAATCTGTGATCTGTAGCATTCAAAATCCAAAGAAAAAGGCTTTTCGATGCCCTAAAAATTACGAAAATGTCATCCGAAAATAAATTGGCCAAAATCAGTACTTAATGGACTTAACATCCATGGAGAATAGAATCAATAGACTTAATTATTGGTGGAGAATAGCCTCGGCCTGGATCCGTGATCTGTAGCTTCGAGAATCAAAATAAAATGACATTTCGGGAAAATCGACCAAAATCTGTGATGGTACCCCTTTGGAATCTGCAAAAATTGACCCGGAATAAATCCTCCTAAATTTTAGTTTAATGGACGTAATCGTTGTTGAAGAATAGTCTCAGGCCTAATCTGTGATCTGTAGTCTTCAAAATCCAAAGAAAATGGCTTTTCGCTGCCCTAAAAATTACGAAAATGCAATCCGAAAATAAATTGGTCAAAATCAGTGTTTAATGGACTTATCAACTGTGGTGAATAGGATCAATAGACTTCATTATCGGTGCAGAATAGTCTCAGCCTGAATCCGTAATCTGTAGCCTCGAGAATCAAAAGAAAATGGCATTTCGGGAAAATCGTCCAAAATATGTGATGGTGTTTAATGGACGTAATCGTGGTTGAAGAATTGCCTCATGCCAAATCCGGGATCTGTAGCCTTCAAAATCCAAAGAAAATGGCTTTTCGCTACGCTAAAAATTACGAAAATGCCATCCGAAAATAAATTGGCCCAAATCGGTGCTTAATGGTCTTATTATCCGTGGAGAATGGGATCAATAAATTTCATTATCGGTGGAGAATAGCCTCGGCCTGAATCCGTGATCTGTAGCCTCGAGAATAAAAAGAAAATGGTATTTCGGGAAAATCGCCCAAAATCTGTGATGGTACCCCTTTGGAATCTGTCTAAAATTGACCCGGAATAAAACCTCCCAAATTTTTGTTTAATGGACGTAATCTTTTTTGAAGAATAGCTCTCAGGCCGAATCCGTGACCTATAGCCTTCAAAATCAAAAGAAAATGGTGCTTAATGACTTATCATCAGTGGAGAATTAGATCAATAGACTTCATTATCGGTGGAGAATATCCTCGGCCCGAATATGTGATCTGTAGCCTCGAGAATCAAAAGAAAATGACATTTCGGGAAAATCGGCAAAAACCTGTGTTGGTACCCTTTGGAATCTGCCAAAAATCGACCCGGAATAAATCCTCCCAAATTTATGTTTAATGGACGTAATTGTTGTTGAAGAATAGTCTCAAGGAGAATCTGTGATCTGTAGCATTCAAAATCCAAAGAAAAAGGCTTTTCGATGCCCTAAAAATTACGAAAATGTCATCCGAAAATAAATTGGCCAAAATCAGTGCTTAATGGACTTAAAATCCATGGAGAATAGAATCAATACACTTAATTATCGGTGGAGAATAGCCTCGGCCTGGATCCGTGATCTGTAGCCTCGAGAATCAAAATAAAATGACATTTCGGGAAAATCAACCAAAATCTGTGATAGTACGCCTTTGGAATCTGCTAAAAATTGAACCGGAATAAATCCTCCCAAATTTGAGTTTAATGGACATAATCGTTGTTGAAGAATAGTCTCAGGCCTAATCCGTGATCTGTAGTCTTCAAAATCCAAAGAAAATGGCTTTTCGCTGCCCTAAAAATTACGAAAATGCCATCCGAAAATAAATTGGCCAAAATCAGTGTTTAATGGACTTATCAACTGTGGTGAATAGGATCAATAGACTTCATTATCGGTGCAGAATAGCCTCAGCCTGAATTCGTAATCTGTAGCCTCTAGAATCGAAAGAAAATGACATTTCTAGAAAAATCGCCCAAAATCTGTGATGGTACCCCTTTAGAATCTGTGAAAAATTGATCTGGAATAAATCCTCCCAAATTTTTGTTTAATGGACGTAATTTTTGTTGAAGAATAACCTCAGGCCGAATCCGTGACCTATAGCCAATGCTGTCAAAGCTGACCCAAGCCGGTCGGATCGGTAAAACCGGCACCCGGACGCTAGCTCAGGTCGGAACTCTCCAATAGCCATAACGGCCAGAAAGATAGATTTTTGAGCGGCCAAAATGGTTAACCATTCGAGCCGCTCGAACCGCCTGTCCGGTTTTTGAACTTTGACCGTTTGGAAATGAAAAAAATAAACAAAAAAATTATGGGTTCAATCTGTCGATTTCTCGAGGACACACCAATGTCGGCGAACCAATCGTCTTCTGGGATTTCGCCAGCGCAATTGAACTCCTCCTCTCACCAACTTCTTCTCCGACAGTCGAAGCGTGGCAGCCCCTTCCGATTGCAGTGTTGGCGCTGTTGGTTCCCATCCGGCGCTCACTCTCAAGCAGAGAAGAGGTGCCGCCAACGGGCCTCTCTGTCCTGCATCCCGCCCCTTCATCGCGGTCGTCTTCTTTCTTGTTCCCTTTGAGAGAGGGGGGGGGGGGGAAGAAAGGAAGAAGTTGAAAAAAGATAGAGAGGGGGGTGGGGGAAGCGGCACTGCCTCTAGGGAGTGGGTGGGTGGGGGTTAGGGTTTGTTGTCTTAGTTAATATATATAAATGGCAAACTTACTAATTGGTACTTGAAAGGTAAATTTCGTTTTAGTCATTAAACTATTAAATTGCTACATTATGTGTCTTTTACTTATGATATTATTATTTATAAGCTACCGGTTCTCAAACGGTTTTTAAACGGTCTAATGCCGGTTGGACCACTAATGACCGAGCCGTTCATGTTACCGGGTCATACTCCGGCTCGGCTTTGACAACATTGCCTATAGCCTTCAAAATCCAAAGAAAATGGCTTTTCGCTGCTCTAAAAATTACGAAAATGCCATCAGAAAATAAAATGATCCGAATTGGTGCTAAATGGACTTATTATCCGTGGAGAATAAGATCAATAGACTTCATTATCGGTGGAGAATAGCCTCGGCTTGAATCCTTGATCTGTAGCCTCGAGAATCAAAAGAAAAAGGCATTTTTGGGGAAATCGCCCAAAATCTGTGATGGTACCCCATTGGAATCTGTCAAAAATTCACCAAGAATAAAACCTCCCAAATTTTTGTTTAATGGACGTAATCTTTTTTGAAGAATAGCCTCAGGCCGAATCCGTGACCTATAGCCTTCAAAATCAAAAGAAAATGGCCTTTCCTTGCCCTAAAAAGTATGAAAATGCCATCCGAAAATAAACTGACCCAAATCGGTGCTTAATGGACTTAACATCCATGTAGAATAGGATCAATAGACTTCATTATCGGTGGAGAATAGCCTCGGCCCGAATCCGTGATCTGTACCCTCGAGAATCAAAAGAAAATGGCATTTCAGGGAAATCACCCAAAATCTGTGATGGTACCCCTTCGGAATGTGCCAAAAATTGACCCTGAATAAATCATCCCAAATTGGTGTTTAATGGACGTAATCGTTGTTGAGGAATAGTCTCAGGCCGAATCCGTGATATGTAGCCTTCAAAATCCAAATAAAATGACTTTTCGGTGCCCTAAAAATTCAGAAAATGCCATCCGAAAATAAATTGAACAAAATCAATGTTTAATGGACTTATAAACCGTGGAGAATAGGATCAATTGACTACATTATCGGTGGAGAATAGCCTCGGTCTGAATCCGTGATTTGTAGCCTCGAGAATCAAAAGAAAATGGCATTACGGGAAAATCACCAAAAACTGTGATGGTACCCCTTCGGAATCTGTCAAGAATTGATCCTGAATAACTCATCCCAAATAGGTGTTTAATGGACGTAATCGTTGTTGAAGAATAGCCTCAGGCCGAATCTTTGATCTGTAGCCTTCAAAATCCAAAGAAAATGGCTTTTCACTGCGCTAAAAATTACGAAAATGCCATCCGAAAATAAATTGGCCCAAATCGATGCTTAATGGTCTTATTATCCGTGAGAATAGGATGAATAGACTTCATTATCGGTGGAGAAAAGCCTCGTCCTGAATTCGCGATCTGTAGCCTCGAGAATCAAAAGAAAATGGCATTTTTGGAAAATCAACCAAATCTGACCCTTTGGAATCTGCCAAAAATTGACCCGGAATAAATCCTCCCAAATTTATGTTTAATGGACGTAATTGTTGTTGAAGAATAGTCTCAGGCCGAATCTGTGATCTGTAGCATTCAAAATCCAAAGAAAAAGGCTTTTCGCTGCCCTAAAAATTACGAAAATGCCATTCGTAAATAAATTGACCCAAAACGGTGCTTAATGGACTTATCATCCGTGGAGAATAAGATCAATAGACTTCATTATCGGTGGAGGATAGCCTCGGCCTGAATCTGTGATCTGTAGCCTCGAGAATCAAAAGAAAATGACATTTTGGGAAAATCGGCAAAAATCTGTGATGGTACCCCTTTGGAACCTGGCAAATATTGACCCGGAATAAATCCTCCCAAATAGGTGTTTAATGGATGTAATCGTTGTTGAAGAATAGCTTCAGGCTGAATTCGTGACCTATAGCCTTCAAAATCCAAAGAAAATGGTTTTTCGCTGCCCTAAAAATCACGAAAATGCCATCCAAAAATAAATTGACCAAAATCGGTGCATAATGGGCTTATCATCCGTGGAGAATAAGATCAATAGACTTCATTATCGGTGGAGAATAGCCACGTCCTGAATTCGTGATTTGTAGCCTCGCGAATCAAAAGAAAATGACATTTTGGGAAAATCGGCAAAAATCTGTGATGGTACCCCTTTTGAATCTGCCAAAAATTGACCCGAAATAAATCCTCCCAAATAGGTGTTTAATGGACGTAATCGTTGTTGAAGAATAGCTTCAGGCCAAATCCGTGACCTATAGCCTTCAAAATCCAAAGAAAATGGCTTTTCGATGCCCTAAAAGTTACGAAAATGCCATTCGAAAATTAATTGACCCAAATCGGTGGTTAATGGACTTATCATCCGTGGAGAATATGATCAATAGAATTCATTATCGGTGGTGAATAGCCTGGCCTGAATCCGTGATTTGTAGCCTCGAGAATCAAAAGACAATGACATATTGGGAAAATCGGCAAAAATCTGTGATGGTACCCCCTTTGGAACCTGGCAAAAATTGACCCTGAATAAATCCTCCCAAATTGGTGTTTAATGGACGTAATCGTTGTAGAAGAATAGCCTCAGACCGAATCCTGACCTATAGCCTTCAAAATCCAAAGAAAATGGCTTTTCGCTGCCCTAAAAATTACGAAAATGCCTTTCGAAAATAAATTGCCCAAATCGGTGCTTAATGGACTTATCATCCGTGGAGAATATGATCAATAGAATTCATTATCAGTGGTGAATGGCCCCGGCCTGAATCCGTGATCTGTGGCCTCGAGAATCAAAAGAAAATGACATTTTAAGAAAATCAGCAATAAATCTGTGATGGTAACACTTTGGAACCTGGCAAAAATTGACCCGGAATGAATCCTCCCAAATTGGTGTTTAATGGACGTAATCGTTCTTGCAAAATAGTCTCAGGCCGAATCCGTAATCTGTAGCCTTCAAAAACCAAAGAAAATGGCTTTTTGCTGCTCTAAAAATTACGAAAATGCCATTCGAAAATAAATTGACCCAAATCGGTGCTTAATTGACTTATCATTCGTGGATAATAAGATCAATAAAATTCATTATCGGTGGAGAATAGCCTCGGCCAGAATCCGTGATCTGTAGCCTCGAGAATCAAAAGAAAATGACATTTTGGGAAAATTGGCAAAAATCTGTGATGGTACCCCTTTGGAACCTGGCAAATATTGACCCGGAATAAATCCTCCCAAATTGGTGTTTAATGGACGTAATCGTTGTTGAAGAATAGCCTCACACAGAATCCGTGACCTATAGCCTTCAAAATCCAAAGAAAATAGCTTTTCGCTGCCCTGAAAATTACGAAAATGCCATTCGAAAATAAATTGCCCAATTCGGTGCTTAATGGACTTATCATCCGTGGATAATAAGATCAATAGAATTCATTATCGGTGGAGAATAGCCTCGACCAGAATCCGTGATCTGTAGCCTCGAGAATCAAAAGAAAATGACATTTTGGGAAAATCGGCAAAAATCTGTGATGGTACCCCTTTGGAATCTGCCAAAAATTGACCCGGAATAAATCCTCCCAAATAGGTGTTTAACGGACGTAATCGTTGTTGACGAATAATCTCATGCCGAATCCGTGATTTGTAGCGTTCAAAATCCAAAGAAAATGGCTTTTCGCTGCTCTAAAAATTACAAAAATGCCATTCGAAAATAAATTGACCAAAATCGGTGCTTAATGAACTTATCATTCGTGGATAATATGATCAATAGAATTCATTATCGGTGGAGAATAGCCTCGGCCAGAATCTGAGATCTGTACCCTCGAGAATCAAAAGAAAATGACATTATGGGAAAATTGGCAAAAAACTGTGATGGTACCCCTTTGGAACTTGGCAAATATTGACCCGGAATAAATCCTCGCAAATTGGTGTTTAATGGACGTAATCGTTGTTGAAGAATAGTCTCAGGCCGAATCCGTGATTTGTAGCGTTCAAAATCCAAAGAAAATGGCTTTTCGCTGGCCTTAAACTCACGAAAATGCCATCCGAAAATAAATTGACCCAAATCGGTGCTTAATGGACTTATCATCCGTGGATAATAATAACAATAGAATTCATTATCGGTGGAGAATAGCCTCGGCCTAAACCCGTGATCTGTAGCCTCGAGAATCAAAAGAAAAGGACATTTTGGTGAAATCGTCCAAAATCTGAGATGGTACCCCTTTAGAACCTGGAAAAAATTGACCCGGCATAAATCCTCCCAAATAGGTGTTTAATGTACGTAATCGTAGTTGAAGAATAGCCTCAGACAGAATCCGTGACCTATAGCCTTCAAAATCCAAAGAAAATGGCTCTTCGCTGCGCTAAAAATTACGAAAATGACATTCGAAAATAAATTGCCCAAATCGGTGCTTAATGGACTTATCATCCGAGGAGAATATGATCAATAGAATTCATTATCAGTGGTGAATGGCCTCGGCCTGAATCCGTGATCTATAGCCTCGAGAATAAAAAGAAAATGACATTTTTAGAAAATCAGCAAAAATCTGTGATGGTACCCCTTTGGAACCTGGCAAAAATTGACCCGGAATAAATCCGCCCAAATTGGTGTTTAATGGACGTAATCGTTGTTGAAGAAAAGTCTTAGGCCGAATCCGTAATTTGTAGCCTTCAAAGACCAAAGAAAATGGATTTTCGCAGCCCTAAAAATTACGAAAATGTCATCCGATAATAAATTGATCTGAATCGGTGCTGAATGGACTTATCATCCGTGGAGAATAAGATCAATAGAATCATTATCAGTGGTGAATGGCCTCGGCCTGTATCCGTGATCTGTAGCCTCGAGAATCAAAAGAAAATGACAATTTGAGAAAATCAGCAAAAATCTGTGATGGTACCCCCTTCAGAACCTGGCTAAAATTGACCCGGAATAAATCCTCCCAAATTGGTGTTTAAAGGACTTAATTGTTGTTGAAGAATAGCCTCAGACCGAATCCGTGACCTATAGCCTTCAAAATCCAAAGAAAATGGCTTTTCGCTGCCCTATAAATTACGAAAATGCCATTCGAAAATAAATTGCCTAAATCGGTGCTTAATGGACTTATCATCCGTGGAGAATATAATCAATAGAATTCATTATCAGTGGTGAATGGCCTCGGCCTGAATCCGTGATTTATAGCCTCGAGAATCAAAAGAAAATGACACTTTTAGAAAATCACCCAAAATCTGTGATGGTATGTACCCCTTTGGAACCTGGCAAAAATTGACTCGGAATAAATACTCCCAAATTGGTGTTCAATGGACGTAATCGTTGTTGAAGAATAGTCTCAGGCCGAATCCGTAATCTGTAGCCTTCAAAAACCAAAGAAAATGGCTTTGCGCAGCCCTAAAAATTACGAAAATGTCATCCAAAAATAAATTGACCCGAATCGGTGCCGAATGGACTTATCTTCCGTGGAGAATAAGATCAATAGAATTCATTATCGGTGGAGAATAGCCTCGGCCAGAATCCGTGATCTGTAGCCTCGAGAATAAAGAGAAAATGACATTTTGCGAAAATCGGCAAAAATCTGTGATGGTACCCCATTGGAACCTGGCAAAAATTGACCCGGAATAAATCCTCCCAAATTGGTGTTCAATGGACGTAATCATTGTTGAAGAATAGCCTCAGGCCGAATCCGTGACCTATAACCTTCAAAAACCAAAGACAATGGCTTTTTGCTGCCCTAAAAATTACGAAAATGCCATCCGAATATAAATTGACCCAAATCGATGCTTAATGGACTTATCATCCGTGGATAATAAGATTAATAGAATTCATTACCGGTGGAGAATAGCCTCGGCATGAATCCGTGATCTGTAGCCTCGAGAATCAAAAGAAAAGGAACTTTTGAGAAAATCGGCAAAAATCTGTGATGGTACCCCTTTGGAACTTGGCAAAAATTGACCCGGGATAAATCCTCCCAAATTGGTGTTTAATGGACGTAATCGTTGTTGAAGAATAGCCTCAGGCCGAATCCGTGATCTGTTGCCTTCAAAATCCAAAGAAAATGGCTTTTTGCTGCCCTAAAAATTACGAAAATGCCATCCGAAAATATATTGGCCAAAATCAATGCTTAATGGAATTATCAACCGTGGTGAATAGGATCAATAGACTTCATTATCGGTGGAGAATAGTCTCGGCCTGAATCTGTAATCTGTAGCTTCGAGAATCAAAATGGCATTTTGGAAAAATCGTCTAAAATCTGTGAAGGGAATCTACCAAAAATTGACCCTGAATAAATCATCCCAAATTTGTGTTTAGTGGACATAATCATGGTTGAAGAATAGCCTCATGCCATATCGGTGATTTGTAGCTTTCAAAATCCAAAGAAAATGGCCTTTCGCTGCCCTAAAAATTATAAAAATGTCATACGAAAATAAATTGGCCCAAATCGGTGCTTAATGGTCTTATTATCCGTGGAGAATAGGATCAATAGACTTTATTATCGGTGGTTAATAGCCTCGACCTGAATCCGTGATCTGTACCCTCGAGAATCAAAAGAAAATAACATTTCGAAATAATCGGCAAAAATATGTGATGGTACCCTTTGGAATCTGCCAAAAATTGACCCGAAATAAATCCTCCCAAATTGGTGTTTAATGGACGTAATCGTTGTTGTAGAATAGTCTCAGGGTGAATCTATGATCTGTAGCCTTCAAATCCAAAGAAAATGGCTTTCCGCAGCCCTAAAAATTACGAAAATGTCATCCGAAAATAAATTGGCCAAAATCAGTGCTTAATAGACTTATCAAACGTGGTGAATATAATCAATATAATTCATTATCGGTGGAGAATAGCCTTGGTCTATATCCGTAATCTGTAGCCTCGGGAATCTAAATAAAATGGCATTTCAGGAAAATCACACAAAATCTGTGGTGGTACTTCATTGGAATCTGTCAAAAATTGATCAGGAATAAAATCCTCCCAAAATTTTGTTTAATGTACGTAATATTTGTTGAAGAATAGGCTCAGGCCGAATCCGTGACCTGTAGCCATCAAAATCCAAAGAAAATGGTCTTTCGCTGCTCTAAAAATTACAAAAATGCCATCGGAAAATAAAATTACCCAAATCGTGCTTAATGGACTTATCAACCATTGAGAATAGGATCAATAGACTTCATTGTCGGTGGAGAATAGCCTCGGCCTGAATCCATGAACTGTAGCCTCGAGAATCAAAAGAAAATGACATTTCGGGAAAATCGGCAAAAATCTGTGATGGTACCCCTTTGGAATCTGCCAAAAATTGACCCGGAATAAATCCTCCCAAATTGGTGTATAATGGACGTAATCGTTGTTCAAGAATAGTCTTAGGCCGAATCTGTGATCTGTAGCCTTCAAAATCCAAAGAAAATGGCTTTTCGCTGCCTTAAAATTTACGAAAATGCCATCGGTAAATAAATTGGCTAAAATTTGTGCTTAATGGACTTATCAACCGTGGAGAATAGGATCAATAAACTTTATTATCCGTGAAGAATAGCCTTGGCCTGAATCCATGATCTGTAGCCTCGAGAATAAAAAGAAAATGACGTTTTAGGAAAATCGGCAAAAATCTATAATGGTACCCCTTTGGAATCTACCAAAAATTGACCCGGAATAAATCCTTCCAAATTGGTGTTTAATGGACGTAATCATTGTTAAATAATAGCCTTAGGCCAAATCCGTGACTTGTAGCCTTCAAAATCCAAAAAGTGGCCTTTCGATGCGTTAAAAATTACAAAAATGCCAACCGAAAATAAATTGCCCTAAATCGGTGCTTAATGGTCTTGTTATCCATGGAGAATAGGATCAATAGACTTCATTATCAGTGGAGAACAGCCTCGGCCTGAATCCGTGATCTGTATCCTCCAGAATCAAAAGAAAATGATATTTCGGGAAAATCGGCAAAAATCTGTGATGGTACCCCTTTGGAATCTGCCAAAAATTGACCCGGAATAAATCCTCCCCAATTTTTGTTTAATGGACGTAATCATTATTGAAGAATAGCCTCATGCCGAATCCGTGACCTAAAGCCTTCGAAATCCAAAGAAAATGGCTTTTCGTGCCCTAAAATTACGAAATATGGCATCCGAAAATAAATTGGCCAAAATAAGTGCTTAATGGACTTATTAACCATGGAAAATAGGATCAATAGACTTCATTATCGGTGGAGAATAGCCTCGGCCTGAATCCATTATCTGTAGCCTTGAGAATCGAAAGAAAATGACATTTCAGGAAAATCGGCAAAAATATGTGATGGTACCCCTTTGGAATCTGCCAAAATTGACCCGGAATAAATCCTCCCAAATTGGTGTTTAATGGACGTAATTTTTGTTGAAGAATAGCCTCAGGTCAAATCCGTGATACGTAGCCTTCAAAATCCAAACAAAATGGCCTTTGGCTGCCCTAAAAATTACGAAAATGCCAACCGAGAATAAATTGCACTAAATCAGTACTTAATGGTCTTATTATCCAAGGAGAATAGGATTAATAGATTTTATTATCAGTGGATAATAGCCTCGGCCTGAATTCGTGATCTGTAGCATCCAGAATTGAAAGAAAATGACATTTCGGGAAATCGGCAAAAATCTGTGATGGTACCCCTTTGGAATCTGCCAAAAATAGACCCGGAATAAATCCTCCCAAATTGGTGTTTAATGGACGATATCGTTGTTGAAGAATAGTCTCTAGAAGAATCTATGATCTGTAGCCTTCAAAATCCAAAGAAAATGGCTTTTCGCTGCCCTAAAAATTACGATAATGCCATCCGTAAATAAATTGGCTAAAATTTGTGCTTAATCGACTTATCAACTGTTGAGAATAGGATTAATAGACTTCATTATCCGTGACGAATAGCCTCGGCATGAATCCATGATTTGTAGCCTCGAGAATAAAAAGAAAATGATATTTCGGGAAAATCGGCAAAAATTTGTGATTGTACCCCTTTGGAATCTGCCAAAAATTGACCCGGAATAAATCCTCCCCAATTTTTGTTTAATGGACGTAATCATTATTGAAGAATAGCCTCATGCCAAATCCGTGACCTAAAGCCTTCGAAATCCAAAGAAAATCGCTTTTCGTGCCCTAAAATTACGAAATATGGCATCCGAAAATAAATTGGCCAAAATAAGTGCTTAATTGACTTATCAACCATGGAGAATAGGATCAATAGACTTCATTATCGGTGGAGAATAGCCTCGGCCTGAATCCATTATCTGTAGCCTTGAGAATCGAAAGAAAATGACATTTCGGGGAAATCGGCAAAAATCTGTGATGGTACCCCTTCGGAATCTGCCAAAAATTGCCCCAGAATGAATCCTCATAAATTTGTGTTTAATGGACGTGATCGTTGTAGAATAATAGTAAAAAAATCAGTGTTTAATGGACTTATCAACCATGGAGAATAGGATCAATGGACTTCATTATCGGTGGAGAATAGCCTCGAGAATCAATAGAAAATGACAATTCGAGAAAATCGGCAAAAATTTGTGATGGTACCCCTTTGGAATCTGCCAAAAATTGACCAGGAATAAATCCTCCCAAATTGTTGTTTAATGCACGTAATCGTGGTTGAAGAGTAATCTCATGCCTAATCCGTAATCTGTAGCCTTCAAAATCCAAAAGAAAATAGCCTTTCGCTGTCCTAAAAATTACGAAAATGTCATCCGAAAATAAATTGGCTCAAATCAGTGCTTAATTATCTTATTATCCGTGTTGAATAGGATCAATAGACCTCATTATCAGTGGAGAATAGTCTCGACCTGAATTCGTGATCTATAGCCTCGAGAATCAAAAGAAAATGGCATTTCGGGATAATCGCCCAAAATCTGTGATGGTACCCCATTGGAATATGACAAAAATTAACCCAGAATAAATCCTCCCAAATTGGTGTTTAATGGACGTAATCGTTGTTGAAGAATTGTCTCAGGCCGAATCCGTGATCTGTAGCATTCAAAATCCAACGAAAATGGCTTTTCGCTACCCTAAAAATTACTAAAATGTCATCCGAAAATAAATTGGCGAAAATCAGTGCTTAATGGTTTTATTATCTGTGGAGAATATGATCAATAGACTTCATTATCGGTGGAGAATTGGCTCAGCATGAATTCGGAATCCGTAGCCTCAAGAATCAAAAGAAAATGGCATTTCGGGAAAATCGCTCAAAATCTGTGATGGTACCACTTTGGAATCTGTAAAAAATTGACCACGAATAAATCCTCCCTAATTTTTGTTTAATGGATGTAATCTTTGTTGAAGAATATCCTCAGGCGGAATCCGTGACCGGTAGCATTCAAAATCCAAAGAAAATGGCCTTTCGCTGCCCTAAAAATTATGAAAATGCCATCGGAAAATAAATTGACCCAAATCGTGCTTAATGGACTTATCATCCGTGGAGGATAGGATCAATAGTCTTCATTATCGGTGGAGAATAGCCTCGGCATGAATCCATGATCTGTAGCTTCGAGAATCAAAAGAAAACGACATTTCGGGAAAATCGGCAAAAATCTGTGATGGTACCCCTTTGGAATCTGCCAAAAATAGACCTGGAAAAAATCTTCCCAACTTGGTTTTTAATGGACATAATTGTTTTGTAAGAATAGCCTCAGGTCAAATCCGTGATATGTAGCCTTCAAAATCAAAAAATGGCCTATCGCTGCCCTAAAAATTACGAAAATGCCAGCCGAGAATAAATTGACCCAAATCGGTACTTTAATGGTCTTATTATCCATGGAGAATAGGATCAGTAGACTTCATTATCGGTGGAAAATAGCCTCAGCCTGAATCCGTGATCTGTAGCCTCCAGAATCAAAAGAAAATGGCATTTCGGGAAAATTTCCCAAAATCGTGATATTACCCCTTTGGAATCTGTCAAAAAATTGACCCGGAATAAATCCTACCAAATTTTTTTTTAATGGAAGTAATCTTTGTTGAAGAATAGCCTCAGGGCGAATCCCCGACCTGTAGCCTTCAAAATCCAAAGAAAATGGCCTTTCGTTGCCTTTAAAATTACGAAAATGCCATCGGAAAATGAATTGACACAAATCGGTGCTTAATCGACTTATCATCCGTAAGAATAGGATCAATAGACTTCATTATCGGTGGAGAATAGCCTCGACCTGAATCCGTGATCTGTAGCCTCGAGAATCAAAAGAAAATGACAATTCGGGGAAATCAGCCAAAATTTGTGATGGTACCCCCTTTGGAATCTGCCAAAAATTGACCTGGAATAAAACCTCCAAAATTTTTGTTTAATGGATGTAATCGTGGTTGAAGAGTAGCCTCATGCCAAATCCGTGATCTGTAGCCTTCAAAATAAAAAATAAAAAATAACCTTTCATTGTCCTAAAAATTACGATAATGCCAACCGAAAATAAATTACCCTAAATCGGTGATTTATGGTCCTAATATCCATGGAGAATAGGATCAATAGACTTCATTATCGTTGGAGAATAGCCTCAACCTGAATCTGTGATCTGTAACTTCAAGAATTAAAAGAAAATGACATTTCGAGAATATCAGCAAAAATCTGTGATGGTACCCCCTTTGGAATCTGCCAAAAATTGACACGGAATAAATCCTCCCAAATTGGTGTTTAATGAACGTGATTGTTGAAGAATAATAGTCTCATGCCGAATCTGTGACCTGTAGCCTTCAAAATCCAAAGAAAATGACCTTTTGCTTCCCTAAAAATTACGAAAATGCCATCCGAAAAATAAAGTGACCCAATTCGTGCTTAATGGACTTATAATCCATGGAGAATAAGATCAATAGACTTCATTATCGGTGGAGAATATCCTCAGCCTGAATTCGTGATCTGTAGCCTCGAGAATCAAAAGAAAATGACAATTCGGGAAAATCGGCAAAAATCTGTGATGGTACCCCTTAGGAATCTGCCAAAAATTGACCCGAAATAAATCTTCCCCAATTTTTTTTAATGGACGTAATCTTTGTTGAAGAATAGCCTTAGGCCAAATTCGTAACCTGTAGCCTTCAAAATCCAAAAAAATGGCCTTTCGCTGCCTTAAAAATTACGAAAATGCCAACCGAAAATAAATTGCCCCAAATCGGTGCTTTATAGTCTTATTATCCATGTATAATAGTATCAAGAGAATTCATTATCGTTGGAGAATAGCCTCAACCTGAATCTGTGATCTGTAACCGCGAGAATTAAAAGAAAATGGCATTTCGAGAATATCGGCAAAAATCTGCGATGGTACCCCTTTGGAATCTGCCATAAATTGACCTGGAATAAATCCTACCAAATTGGTGTTTAATGGACGTGATTGTTGTAGAATAATAGTCTCAGGCCGAATCCGTGACTTGTAGCCTTCAAAATCCAAAGAAAATGACCTTTCGCTACTCTAAAAATTACGAAAATGCCATGGGAAAATAAATTTACACAATTCGGTGCTTAATCGACTTATCATCCGTAAGAATAGGATCAATAGACTTCATTATCGGTGGAGAATAGCCTTGGCCTGAATTCGTGATCTGTAGTCTCGAGAATTAAAAGAAAATGACAATTCGGGGAAATCGGCAAAAATCTGTGATGGTACCCCCTCTAAAATCTGCCAAAAATTTACCCGGAATAAATCCTCCCGAATTTTTGATTAAAGGACGTTATCTTTTTTGAAGAATAGCCTCATGCCGAATCCGTGACCTAAAGCCTTCAAAATCCAAAGAAAATGACTTTTCGTGCCCTAAAATTAGGAAAAATGGCATCCGAAAATAAATTGGCCAAAATAAGTGCTTAATGGACTTATCAACCATGGAGAATAGTATCAATAGACTTCATTGTCGGTGGAGAATAGCCTCGTCCTGAATCCGTGATCTGCAGCCTCGAGAATCAAAAGAAAATGACAATTAGGGAAAATCGGCAAAAATCTGTGATGGTACCCCTTTGGAATCTGCCAAAAATTGACCCGGATTAAATCCTCCCAAATTGGTGTTTAATGGACGTAATCGTTGTTGAAGAATAGCCTCAGGCCAAATCCGTAACTTGTAGCCTTCAAAATCCAAAGAAAATGGCCTTTTAATGCCCTAAAAGTTACGAAAGTGCCATCGGATAATAAATTGACCCAAATCGGTGCTTAATCGACTTATCATCCGTGAAGGATAGGATCAATAGACTTCATTATTGGTGGAGAATAGCCTCCACCTGAATCCTTGATCTGTAGCCTCGAGAATAAAAAAAAAAAGACAATTCGGGAAAATCGGCAAAAATCTATGATGGTACCCCTTTGGAATCTGCCAAAAATTGACTCCGAATAAATCCTCCCAAATTTTTGTTTAATGGAAGTAATCTTTATTTGTACAATAGCCTCAGGCCGAATCAGAGATTTGTAGCCTTCAAAATTCAAAGAAAATGACCTTTCGCAGCCCTAAAAATTACGAAAATGCCATCGGAAAATAAATTGACCCAAATCGTGCTTAATGGACTTATCATCCGTGGAGAATAGGATCAATAGACTTCATTATCGGGGGAGAATAGCCTCGGAATGAATCCATGATCTGTAGCCTTGAGCATCAAAAGAAAACGACATTTCGGGAAAATTGGCAAAAATCTGTGATGGTACCCCTTTGGAATCTGCCAAAAATTGACCGGGAATAAATCCTCCCAACTTGGTGTTTAATGGACATAATTGTTTTTGATGAATAGCCTCAGGTCAAATCAGAGATATGTAGCTTTCAAAATGCAAAAAAATGGCCTTTCGCTGCTCTAAAAATTACGAAAATGCCAACCGAGAATAAATTGCTCCAAATCGGTACTTAATGGTCTTATTATCCATGGAGAATAGGATAAATAGACTTTATTATCGGTGGAGGATAGCCTCGGCCTGAATCCGTGATATGTAGCCTCCAGAATCAAAAGAAAATGACATTTCGGGAAAATTGGCAAAAATCTGTGATGGTGCCCCTTTGGAATCTGCCAAAAATTGACAAGGAATAAATCCTCCCAAATTTTTGTTTAATGGACGTAATCTTTGTGGAAGAATAGCCTCAGGCCGAATCCGTGACTTGTAGCATTCAAAATCTAAAGAAAATGGTCTTTCGCTGCCGTAAAAATTACGAAAATGCCATCGGAAAATAAATTGACCCAAATCGTGCTTAATTGACTTATCAACCATGGAGAATAGGATCAATAGACTTCATTATCGGTGAAGAATAGCCTCGGCCTGAATTCGTTATCTGTAGCCTCGAGAATCAAAAGAAAAAGACAATTCGGGAAAATCGGCAAAAATCTGTGATGGTACCCCTTAGGAATCTGCCAAAAATTGACCCGAAATAAATCTTCCCCAATTTTTTTTAATGGACGTAATCTTTGTTGAAGAATAGCCTCAAGACAAATTCGTAACCTGTAGCCTTCAAAATCCAAAAAATGGCCTTTCGCTGCCTTAAAAATTACGAAAATGCCAACCGAAAATAAATTGCCCCAAATCGGTGCTTTATAGATTTATTATCCATGGATAATAGTATCAAGAGAATTCATTATCGTTGGAGAATAGCCTCAACCTGAATTTGTGATCTGTAACCTCGAGAATTAAAAGAAAATGGCATTTCGAGAATATCGGCAAAAATCTGCGATGGTACCCCCTTTGGAATCTGCCAAAAACTGACCTAGAATAAATCCCACCAAATTGGTGTTTAATGGACGTAATTGATGTTGAAGAATAGCCTCAGGCAAAATCCGTAACATGTAGCCTTCAAAATCCAAAGAAAATGACCTTTCGCTGCCCTAAAATTACGAGAATGCCATCGGAAAATAAATTGACCCAAATCAGTGCTTAATCGACTTATCATCCGTGAAGAATAGGATCAATATACTCATTATCTGTGGAGAATAGCCTCCACCTGAATCCGTGATCAGTAGCCTCGAGAATCAAAAGAAAATGACAATTCGAGAAAATCAGCAAAAATCTGTGATGGTACCCCCTTAGGAACTGCCAAAAATTGACCCGGAATAAATCCTCCCCAATTTTTGTTTAATTGACTTAATCTTTATTGAAGAATAGCCTCATGCCGAATCCGTGACCTAAAGCCTTCAAAATACAAAGAAAATGGCCTTTCGCTGCCCCAAAAAATTACGCAAATGAATCCGGAAAATAAATTGACCCAAATCGGTGCTTAATCGACTTATTATCCGTGAAGAATTGGATCAATAGACTTCATTATCAGTGGAGAATAGCCTCGGCTAGAATCCGTGATCTGTGGCCTCTAGAATCAAAAGAAAATGACATTTCGGGAAAATCGGCAAAAATCTGTGATGCCACTTTGGAATTTTCCAAAAATTGACCCGGAATAAATCCTCACAAATTGGTGTTTAATGGACGTAATCGTTGTTGAAGAATAGTCTCAGGCCGAATCTGTGATCTGTAGCCTTTAAAATCCAAAGAAAATGGTTTATCGCTGCCCTAAAAATTACGAAAATGCCATCCGAAAATAAATTGGCTAAATTAGTCCTTAATGGACTTATCAATCGTGGAGAATAGGAGCAATAAACTTCATTGTCGGTGAAGAATTGTCTCGGCTCGAATCAATGATCTGTAGTCTCGAGAATAAAAAGAAAATGACATTTCGGGAAAATCGGTAAAAAACTGTGGTGGTACCCCTTTGGAATCTACCAAAAATTGACCCGGAATAAATCCTCACAAATTGGTGTTTAATGGACGTAATCGTTGTTGAAAAATAGCCTCAGGCCAAATCCGTAACCTTTAGCCTTCAAAATCCAAAAAAATAACCTTTAGCGACCTTAAAAATCACGAAAATGCCAACTGAAAATAAATTGCCCCAAATCAGTGCTTAATGGTCTTATTATCCATGGTGAATAGGATCAATACACTTCATTAGCGTTGGAGAATAGCCTCGGCTTGAATCCGTGGAGAATAGGATCAATAAACTTCATTATCCATGGAGAATAGGATCAACAGACTTCATTATCGGTTGAGAATAGCCTCGACTTGAATCCATGAAATGTAGCCTCGGGAATCAAAAGAAAATGGCATTTCGGGAAATTCGCGCAAATTTTGTGATGCTATCCCTTTGGAACTGTCAAAAATTTACCCGGAATAAATCCTCCCCAATTTTTGATTAATGGACGTTATCTTTTTTGAAGAATAGCCTCATGCCGAATCCGTGACCTAAAGCCTTCAAAATCCAAAGAAAATGGCTTTTCGTGCCCTAAAATTAGGAAAAATGGCATCCGAAAATAAATTGGCCAAAATAAGTGCTTAATGGACTTATCAACCATGGAGAATAGTATCAATAGACTTCATTGTCGGTGGAGAATAGCCTCGTCCTGAATCCGTGATCTGCAGCCTTGAGAATCAAAAGAAAATGACAATTCGAGAAAATCGGCAAAAATCTGTGATGGTACCCCTTTGGAATCTGCCAAAAATTGACCCGGATTAAATCCTCCCAAATTTGTGTTTAATGGACGTAATCGTTGTTGAAGAATAGCCTCAGGCCAAATCCGTAACCTATAGCCTTCAAAATCCAAAGAAAATGGCCTTTTAATGCCCTAAAAATTACGAAAATGCCATCGGATAATAAATTGACCCAAATCGGTGCTTAATCGACTTATCATCCGTGAAGGATAGGATCAATAGACTTCATTATTGGTGGAGAATAGCCTCCACCTGAATCCTTGATCAGTAGCCTCGAGAATAAAAAAAAAAAAGACAATTCGGGAAAATCGGCAAAAATCTATGATGGTACCCCTTTGGATCTGCCAAAAATTGACTCTGAATAAATCCTCCCAAATTTTTGTTTAATGGAAGTAATCTTTGTTTGTACAATAGCCTCAGGCCGAATAAGAGATCTGTAGCCTTCAAAATTCAAAGAAAATGACCTTTCGCAACCCTAAAAATTACGAAAATGCCTTCGGAAAATAAATTGACCCAAATCGTGCTTACTGGACTTATCATCCGTGGAGAATAGGATCAATAGACTTCATTATCGGTGGAGAATAGCCTTGGCATGAATCCATGATCTGTAGCTTTGAGCATCAAAAGAAAACGACATTTCACGAAAATCGGCAAAAATCTGTGATGGTACCCCTTTGGAATCTGCCAAAAATTGACCGGGAATAAATCCTCCCAACTTGGTGTTTAATGGACATAATTGTTTTTGAAGAATAGCCTCAGGTCAAATCAGAGATATGTAGCTTTCAAAATGCAAAAAAAATGGCCTTTCGCTGCTCTAAAAATTACGAAAATGCCAACCGAGAATAAATTGCCCCAAATCGGTACTTAATGGTCTTATTATCCATGGAGAATAGGATCAATAGACTTTATTATCGGTGGAGGATAGCCTCGGCCTGAATCCGTGATATGTAGCCTCCAGAATCAAAAGAAAATGACATTTCGGGAAAATTGGCAAAAATCTGTGATGGTAACCCTTTGGAATCTGCCAAAAATTGACAAGGAATAAATCCTCCCAAATTTTTGTTTAATGGACGTAATCTTTGTGGAAGAATAGCCTCTGGCCGAATCCGTGACCTGTAGCATTCAAAATCCAAAGAAAATGGACATTTGCTGCCCTAAAAATTACAAAAATGCCATCAGAAAATAAATTGGCCCAAATCGGTGCTTAATGGTCTTATTATCCGTGGAGAATAGGATCAATAGACTTCATTATCGGTGGAGAATAGCCTCGGCCTGAATCCGTGATCTGTAGCCTCGAGAATCAAAAGAAAATAGCATTTCGAGAAAATCGCCTAAAATCTGTGATGGTACCGCTTTGGAATTTGTCAAAAATTGAACCGGAATAAATGCTCCTAAATTTTTTGTTAATGGTCGTAATCTTTGTGGAAGAATAGCCTCGGGCCGAATTCATGACCTGTAGCTTAAAAAATCCAAAGAAAATGGCTTTTCGCTGCTCTAAAAATTACGAAAAATACAATCCGAAAATAAATTGGTCCAAATTAGTGCTTAATAGACTTATCAACCATGGAGAATAGAATCAATAGACGTCATTATCGGTGGAGAATAGCCTCGGCCTAAATGCGTAATCTGTAGCCTCAAGAATCAAAAGAAAATGGCATTCGGGAAAATCGGCAAAACTCTGTGATGGTACCCCTTTTGAATCTGCCAAAAAATTGACCCGGATTAAATCCTCCCAAATTGGTGCTTAATGGACGTAATCGTGGTTGAAGAATAGCTTCAGGCCAAATCCGTTATCTGTAGGCTTCAAAATCCAAAGAAAATGGCCTTTCCCTACCCTAAAAATTACGAAAATGTCATCCGAAAATAAATTGGCCCAAATCGGTGCTTAATGGACTTATCATCAGTGCAGAATAGGATCAATAGATTTCATTATCGGTGGAGAAATGCCTCGGCCTTAATCCGTGATCTGTAGCCTCGAGTATCAAAAGAAAATGACATTTTGGGAAAATCGAGAAACATCTGTGATGGTACCCCTTTCGAATCTGCCAAAAAATGACGCGGAATAAATCCTCCCAAATTGGTGTTTAATGGACGTAATCGTTGTTGAACAATAGTCTAAGGCCGAATCTGTGATCTGTAGCCTTCAAAATCCAAAGAAAATGGCTTTTCGCTGCCCCGAAAATTACGAAAATGCAATCCGAAAATAAATTGGCCAATATCAGTGCTTAATGGACATATCAATCATGGAGAATAGGGTCAATAAATTTCATTTTCAGTGGAGAATAGCCTTCTCCTGAATCGGTGATCTGTAGCCTCGAGAATCATAAGAAAACGACAATTCAGGAAAATCGGCAAAAATATGTGATGGTTCCCCTTTGGAATATGCCAAAAATTGACCCGAAATAAATCCTCCCAAATTGGTGTTTAATGGACGTAATCGTTTTTTAAGAATAGACTCATGCCGAATCCTTGATCTGTAGCCTACAAAATCCAAAGAAAATGGCTTTTAGCTACCCTAAAATTACGAAAATGACATCGAAAATTAATTGGCCAAAATCACTGCTTAATGGATTTATCAACCATGGAGAATAGGATCAATAGACTTCATTATCGGTGGAGAATAGCCTCGGCCGGAATCCGTGATCTGTAGCCTCGAGAATCAAAAGAAAATGACATTTCGGGAAAATCGCCCATAATATGTGATGGTAACCCTTTGGAATCTGCCAAAAATTGACCCGGAATAAATCCTCCCAAATTTTTATTTAATTGAAGTAATCTTTGTTGAAGATTAGCCTCAAGCCGAATCCGTGACAAGTAGACTTCAAAATCCAAAGAAAATTACCTTTCGCTGCACTAAAAATTTTGAAAATATCATCCGAAAATAAATTGGCCCAAATCGGTGCTTAATGGACTTATCATCCGTGGAGAATAGGATCAATAGACTTCATTATCAGTGGAGAATAGCCTCGGCCTAAATCCGTGATTTGTAGGCTCGAGAATCAAAAGAAAATGACAATTCGGGAAAATCGGCAAAAATCTGTGATGGTACCCATTTGGAATCTGCCAAAAATTGACCCGGAATAAATCCTCCCAAATTGGTGTTTAATGGACGTAATCGTTGTTGAAGAAAAGTCTAAGGCAAAATCCGTGATCTGTAGCCTTCAATATCCAAAGAAAATTGCTTTTCGTTGCCCTAAAAATTACAAAAATATCATCCGAAATTATATTGGCCAAAATCAGTGCTTAATGGACATATCAACAATGGAGAATAAGATCAATAGACTTCATGATCGTTGGTGAATAGCCTAGGCCTGAATCCGTGATTTGTAGCCTTGAGTATCTGAAACACCCTAACCCGGCCGGGTACTACTTTTACTAAAATGCCCTTGATAAATAAAATACTCAAATCTTAAATTGCAACTGGGAAAAGTTTTAATAAATAAAATACTGAAAACACACACTTGTGGTTCAAAGCAAAGCCCTAACACGTGGGCAAACTAAACTCAAACTTTAAAATCTCAATCTGATCTCAAAATAATCTCCAGTATGTACTCATAATCATAAAGTCAATAACTAATAATCTCTGAAGTTGTTGCTACTGAAAACCTTGACTAAGCATCCTCCGTGACGCTTATACTGCTCTCCTCTAGCTGGCTGCCCTCGAACTCGCTGCTCACTAACTGCTCCTTTAGCTCCTCAAACTTGTGAGTGAGATGGAGTCAGTCTACGCCCTTACGTCTTACACTTTCTAATAATTTTGCACTTCTTCTCAAAAACTTAAACTCAAACTGAGGGAAGTTGTTTGTACTTCCAAATCTTAAAATCTTAACTCTTAAACTTTGAGGGAGTTGCAGTTACTCTCCTCTCTTAAAGCTCAAATCTTGACTTAAAAACTTGACTGACACGGGGATCCCTCACTAGCTTGTCCGGTTGCCAACTCATACGTATGAGAAGCCATCAAGGCTTTCCTTAAACTTAAACTTAGTTAGGGAAGTCGTAACGATTCATCCCCCTAACATCTTAAACTTATCGTGGTGGCTCTTCACCACGAGTCTCAAGGGCATAACTGCTGCCCATCTTAAAAGTCTCAAGAGCATAACTGCTGCTCTATCTGAAAATCTCAAATGGCAACGGACTGGCGCTAGCGATTAAAAACACTTAAAACGACTTCACCTTCTTGAAGGTGAGTTACTTCTTCAAAACAACTGGTTCCTTAACTTTAACAATAACTTATAAACTTAAAGCTTAAATTTAAATAAGAACTCATGCACATTCACATCAAGCATAGCTCAAACAAGATCACATATCATCAACCATAAGCACAATCAAACAACGACATTCACATCATCGAAATAATCAAGACTTGTAATTCTTAAAAGAACACGTAAGGCGTAGAATTTACCCCCTTTACACTCAGCTGATCGTTCAAGTTGATCTACTTGGCTTCACGATTAATTAAGAATGCTTCTCAAGGTTCGTTCCTCCCCCGGTAGCGTGGTCTCGTACTCCCCATTTCCTTATACATTACCGTATCCTCCAATTAAAAGTGAGCACAAAAGTAGATCGTAACAATCTCAGTTCCTATGTGGTAGATGGCTTCCAATTATTTGGTCCCATGAACTAATTTCCCTACTGTATTTCATTTCTTCCATTTTATATGATGAGACACATTCCTCCACGTCCTTCCTCAACGTGTTTATTACCTAGGTCCCCCACTTAGCTTCCTCAAACTTCCATGCCACCTCGTTTACCTAGTTGGACACCTATGTTTACAATTGCTTTAACAAGCTGAATTGTGCACTCATCCATGATCAGTACGTGTGCCACCTAAACATGCACCCAAGTTTATATAATCACTTTCTCCTCCAGAAGATTCGATTGCCATGAAGAGTTAACATTCCACCATCATGAAATTATGAATTTACCAACGAATACAAAGCTATGCCCTTGATCCAATACGCAACTATTGTGAACCCTATTTTCCCTTGCCCAGCCAAATCTAGAATTATGTAGACCAAGGTAATTTATTTACCTCTCGTTCGTGTTTCAGCAGCTAGTAACTTCGGAGGGACGCCCCTTAACCGGTTTTATGCCGCCGCTTGATATAATAATTCAATGATGCCCCTCTAGTTTCCCCCGTCGCTGTTCGTACCGTCCGAGCCAGCACCTCAACTTGCCGGTCCTGCAATCATCGCTGCGGCAGAATGATTCATGGAAGTTCCCACGACATCATCGCTTCTCCGAGACTCCATGATCGATCTTCTGGCAACCCCCATGTCCCACTGGCATCGACTGTACAAGCTGCTGCTTCCTTGCAATTACCGGAGCCGTTGCCGCTATGGTTTTTTTCTCCTTCTCTCTCCTTGCCATAGCGACTGGTGGTGGTTCTCAGCAGGTAGATGATGCAGAGAGGACAAAGGGTTGTTGGCGGCTAGTGCTTGGGAAAACAATAAATGGTTTTGGTGTTAGGGATAGGGAAACTGAGAGAGAGGGATGATGAGGGTTAACGAGGGCTCGATCCTCTTTGGCCCTTTTTTTTAAATAGTAATAATAATAATAATAGTTATTATTATTATTATTCCTAATCTCCTGTTGCAACTCTTCGTATACTCGTTAAACCAACCGTTCATGTATTATGGTCGAACCTGAACCCAAAGGTCGGGGTGTAACAGTATCAAAAGAAAATGACTTTTCGGAAAATTGGAAAAAATCTGTGATTGTACCCCTTTGGACCAATAGACTTCATTATCGTTGCAGAATAGCCTCGGCCTGAATCCGTGATCTGTAGCCTCGAGAATCAAAAGAAAATAGCATTTCGAGAAAATCGCCTAAAATTTGTGATGGTACAACTTTGGAATATATCAAAAATTGACCCGGAATAAACCCTCAAGCCGAATCCGTGACCAGTAGCCTTCAAAATCCAAAGAAAATTACCTTTCGCTCCACTAAAAATTTCGAAAATATCATCCGAAAATAAATTGGGCCAAATTGGTGCTTAATGGACTTATCATCCGTGGAGAATAGGATCAATAGACTTCATTATCAGTGGAGAATAGCCTCGGCCTGAATCCGTGATTTGTAGGCTCGAGAATCAAAAGAAAATGACAATTCGGGAAAATCGGCAAAAATCTGTGATGGTACCCATTTGGAATCTGCCAAAAATTGACCCGGAATAAATCCTCCCAAATTGGTGTTTAATGGACGTAATCGTTGTTGAAGAAAAGTCTAAGGCTGAATCCGTGATCTGTAGCCTTCAATATCCAAAGAAAATTGCTTTTCGTTGCCCTAAAAATTACGAAAATATCATCCGAAATTATATTGGCCAAAATCAGTGCTTAATGGACATATCAACAATGGAGAATAAGATCAATAGACTTCATGATCGTTGGTGAATAGCCTAGGCCTGAATCCGTGATCTGTAGCCTTGAGTATCAAAAGAAAATGACATTTCGGAAAATTGGAAAAAATCTGTGATTGTACCCCTTTGGATCAATAGACTTCATTATCGGTGGAGAATAGCCTCGGCCTGAATCCGTGATCTGTAGCCTCGAGAAACAAAAGAAAATAACATTTCGAGAAAATCGCAAAAAATCTGTGATGGTACAGCTTTGGAATATATCAAAAATTGACCCGGAATAAATCCTCCCAATTTTTTGTTAAAGGACGTAATCTTTGTGGAAGAATAGCCACGGTACGAATCCGTGACCTGTAGCTTTCAAAATCCAAAGAAAATGGCTTTTCGCTGCCCAAAAAATTACGAAAAATGCAATCCGAAAATAAATTGGTCCAAATCAGTGCTTAATGGACTTATCAACCGTGGAGAGTAGGATCAATAGACTTCATTATCGGTGGAGAATAGCCTCGGCCTGAATCCGTAATCTGTAGCCTCAAGAATCAAAAGAAAATGGCATTCGGGAAAATCGGCAAAAATCTGTGATGGTACCACTTTTAAATCTGACAAAAATTGACCCGGAATAAATCCTTCCAAATTGGTGTTTAATGGACGTAATCGTGGTTGAATAATAGCCTCAGGCCAAATCCGTGATCTGTAGCCTTCAAAATCCAAAGAAAATGGCCTTTCGATGCCCTAAAATTTACGAAAATGTCATCCGAAAATTAATTGGCCCAAATCGGTGCTTAATGGACTTATCATCAGTGCAGAATAGGATCAATAGATTTCATTATCGGTGGAGAATAGCCTCGGCCTTAATCAGTGATCTGTAGCCTCGAGTATCAAAAGAAAATGAAATTTTGGGAAAATCGACAAACATCTGTGATTGCACCCCTTTCGAATCTGCCAAAAATTGACCCAGAATAAATCCTCCCAAATTGGTGTTTAATGGACGTAATCGTTGTTGAAGAATAGTCTAAGGCCGAATCCGTGATCTGTAGCCTTCAAAATCCAAAGAAAATGGCTTTTCGCTGCCCCATAAATTACGAAAATGCAATCCGAAAATAAATTGGCCAATATCAGTGCTTAATGGACTTATCAACCATGGAGAATAGGGTCAATAGATTTTATTTTCAGTGGAGAATAGCCTTGTCCTGAATCCGTGATCTGTAGCTTTGAGAATCATAAGAAAACGACAATTCGGGAAAATCGGCAAAAATCTGTGATGGTTCTCCTTTGGAATCTGCCAAAAATTGACCCGATATAAATCTTCCCAAATTGGAGTTTATGGACGTAATCGTTGTTGAAGAATAGTCTCAGGCCGAATCCTTGATCTATAGCCTACAAAATCAAAAGAAAATGGCTTTTAGCTGCCCTAAAATTACGAAAATGACATCCGAAAATAAATTAGCCAAAATCAGTGCTTAATGGACTTATCAACCATGGAGAATAGGATCAATAGACTTCATTATCGGTGGAGAATAATCTCGGCCTGAATCTGTGATCTGTAGCCTCGAGAATCAAAAGAAAATAACATTTCGGGAAAATCACTCATAATATGTGATGGTAACCCTTTGGAATCTGCCAAAAATTGACCCGGAATAAATCCTCCCAAATTTTTGTTTAATGGAAGTAATATTTATTGAAGATTAGCCTCAGGCGGAATCCGTGACCAGTAGCCTTCAAAATCCAAACAAAATTACCTTTCGCTGCACTAAAAATTTTGAAAATATCATCCGAAAATAAATTGACCCAAATCAGTGCTTAATGGACTTATCATCCATGGAGAATAGGATCAATAGACTTCATTATCGGTGGAGAATAGCCTCAGCCTGAATCTGTGATTTGTAGCCTCGAGTATCAAAAGAAAATGACATTTCGGGAAAATCGAAAAAAATCCATGATAGTACCCCTTTGGAATCTGCCAAAAATTGACCGGAATAAATCCTCCCAAATTGGTGTTTAATGGTCGTAATCGTGGTTGAAGAATAGCCTCAGGATAAATCCGTGATTTGTAGCCTTCAAAATCCAAAGAAAATGGTATTTCACTGCCCTAAATATTACGAAACTGTCATCCGAAAATAAATTGGCCCGAATCGGTGCTTAATGGTCTTATTATCCGTGGAGAATAAAATCAGTAGACTTCATTATCGGTGGATAATAGCCTCGGTCTGGATCCGTGATCTGTAGCCTCGAGAATCAAAAGAAAATAGCATTTTGAGAAAATCGCCTAAAATCTGTGATGGTACCTCTCTGGAATTTGTCAAAAATTGACCCGGAATAAATCCTCCCAAATTTTTGGTTAATAGAAGTAATCTTTGTTAAACAATAGCCTCGGGCCGATCCGTGACTTGTAGCTTTCAAAATCCAAAGAAAATGGCTTTTCCCTGCCCTAAAAATTACGAAAATGCAATCCGAAAATAAATTGGTCCAAATCAGTGCTTAATAGACTTAACAACTGTGGAGAATAGGATCAATAGACTTCATTATCAGTGGATAATAGCCTCGGCCTGAATCCGTAATCTGTAGCCTCGAGAATCAAAAGAAAATAGCTTTCGAGAAAATCGTCTAAAATCTGTGATGGTACCGCTTTGGAATTTGTCAAAAATTGACCCGAAATAAATTCTCCTTAATTTTGGGTTAATAGACGTAATCTTTGTTAAAGAATAGCCTCAGCTTGAATCTGTGACCTGTAGCCTTCAAAATCCTAAGAAAATGGCATTTTGTTGCGCTAAAAATTACGAAAATGTCATCGGTAAATAAATTGACCCAAATCGATGCTTAATGGACTTATCATCCGTGGAGAATAGGATCAATAGACTACATTTTCGGTGGAGAATAGCCTCGGCCTGAATCCGTGATCTGTAGCCTCGAGAATCAAAAGAAAATAACAATTCGGGAAAATCTGCAAAAATCTGTGATGGTACCCCCTTTGGAATCTGCCAAAAATTGAACCGAAATAAATCCTCCCTAATTGTTGTTTAATGGACGTAATAGTTGTTGAAGAATAGTCTCAAGCCGAATCCGTTATCTATAGCCTTCAAAATCCAAAGAAAATGGCTTTTCGCTGCCCTAAAATTACGAAAATGCCATCCGAAAATAAATTGGCCAAAATCAGTGCTAATTGTCTTATCAACCATGGAGAATAGGATCAATAGACATCATTATCGGTGGATAATAGACTCGGCCTGAATCTGTGATCTTTAGTCTCGTGAATCAAAAGAAAATGATATTTTGGGAAAATCACCCAAAATATGTGATGGTACCCCTTTGGAATCTGCCAAAAATTGACCCGGAATAAATCATCCCAAATTTTTGTTTAATGGACGTAATCTTTGTTGAAAAATAGCCTCAGGCAGAATCCGTGACCTGTAGCCTTCAAAATCCAAAGAAAATGACCTTTCGCTGCCCTAAAAATTACGAAAATACCATCCGAAAATAAATTGACTCAAATCAGTGCTTAATGGACTTATCATCCGTGGAGAATAGGATCAATAGACTTCATTATTGGTATAGAATAGCCTCGACCTGAATCTGTGATCTGTAGCCACGAGATTCAAAATAAAATGACATTTCGGGATTTTCGGCAAAAATCTGTGATGGTACCCCTTTTGAATCTGCCAAAAATTGACCTGGAATATATCCTCCCAAATTGGTGTTTAATGCACGTAATCATTGTTGAAGACTAGTCTCAGGCCAAATTCGTGATTTGTAGCCTTCAAAATCCAAAGAAAATGGCTTTTCGCTGCCCTAAAAATTATGAAAATGACATCCGCAAATAAATTGGCCAAAATCAGTGCTTAATGGACTTATCAACCATGGAGAATAGGATCAATAGACTTCATTATCGGTGGAGAATAGCCTCGGCCTGAATTCGTGATCTGTAGCCTCGAGAATCAAAAGAAAATGACATTTCGTGAAAATCGCCCATAATATGTGATGGTAATCTTTATTGAAGATTAGCCTCAGGCCGAATCCGTGACCAGTAGCCTTCAAAATCCAAAAAAAATGACCTTTCGCTGCACTAAATTTCAAAAATATCATCCGGAAATAAATTGACCCAAATCGGTGCTTAATGGACTTATCATCCGTGGAGAATAGGATCAATAGACTTCATTTTCAATGGAGAATAGCCTCGGCCTGAATCCGTGATCTGTAGCCTCGAGAATCAAAAGAAAATAACAATTCGGGAAAATCGACAAAAATCTGTGATGGTACCCCTTTGGAATCTGCCAAAAATTGAACCGAAATAAATCCTCCCAAATTTTTGTTTAATGGACGTAATCATCGTTGAAGAATAGTCTTCGGCCGAGTCCGTGATCTGTAGCCTTCAAAATCCAAAGAAAATGGCTTTTCGCTGCCCTAAAATTACGAAAATGCCATCCGAAAATAAATTGCCCAAAATTAGTGCTTAATGGACTTATCAACCATGGGAATAGGATCAATAGACTACATTATCAGTGGAGAATAGACTCGGCCTGGATCCGTGATCTGTAGCCTCGAGAATCAAAAGAAGATGACATTTTGGGAAATCACCCAAAATCCGTGTTGGTACACATTTGGAATCTGCCAAAAAATGAACCGAATAAATCCTCCTAAATTGATGTTTAATGGACGTAAGCGTGGTTGAAGAATAGTCTAAGGCCAAATCCGTGTTCGGTAGCCTTCAAAATCCAAAGAAAATGGCCTTTCGCTGCACTAAAAATTACAAAAATGTCATTCGAAAATAAATTGGCCCAAATCGGTGCTTAATGGTCTTATTATCCGTGGAGAATAGGATCAATAGACTTCAATATCGATGGATAATTGCCTCGGCCTCAATTCGTGATCTGTAGCATCGAGAATATAAAAAAATGGCATTTCGGGACAATCGCCTAAAATCTGTGATGGTACCCCTAAGGAATCTTTCAAAAATTTACCCAGAATAAATCCTCCCAAATTTTTGTTTAATGGACGTAATCTTTGTTGAAGAATAGCCTCAGGCTGAATCCGTGACCTAAATCCAAAGAAAATAGCTTTTCGCTGCCCTAAAATTACGAAAATGCCATCCGAAAATAAATTGAACAAAATCAGTACTTAATGTACTTATCAACCATGGAGAATAGGATCAATAGACTTAATTATCGGTGGAGAATAGCCTCGGCCTGAATCCGTGATCTGTAGCCTCGAGAATCAAAAGAAAACGACAATTCGGGAAAATCGGAAAAAATCTTTGATGGTACCCATTTGGAATCTGCCAAAAATAGACCAGTAATAAATCCTCCCTAATTGTTGTTTAATGGACGTAATCGTTGTTGAAGAATAGTCTCAGGCCGAATCCGTTATCTATAGCCTTCAAAATCCAAAGAAAATGGCTTTTCGCTGCCGTAAAATTACGAAAATGTCATCCGAAAATAAATTGGCCAAAATCAGTGTTAATTGTCTTATCAACCATGGAGAATAGGATCAATAGACATCATCATCGGTGGAGAATAGACTCGGCCTGAATCTGTGATCTGTAGTCTCGTGAATAAAAAGAAAATGATATTTCGGGAAAATCACCCAAAATCTGTGATGGTACCCCTTTGGAATCTGCCAAAAATTGACCCGGAATAAATCATCCCAAATTTTTGTTTAATGGACGTAATCTTTGTTGAAAAATAGCCTCAGGCCGAATCCGTGACCTCTAGCCTTCAAAATCCAAAGAAAATGACCTTTCGCTTCCCTAAAAATTACGAAAATACCATCCGAAAATAAATTGACTCAAATCAGTGCTTAATGGACTTATCATCCGTGGAGAATATGATCAATAGACTTCATTATCGGTACAGAATAGCATCGGCCTGAATCTGTGATCTGTAGCCTCGAGATTCAAAATAAAATGACATTTCGGGATTTTCGGCAAAAATCTGTGATGGTACCCCTTTTGAATCTGCCAAAAATTGACCTGGAATAAATCCTCCCAAATTGGTGTTTAATGGACGTAATCATTGTTGAAGACTAGTCTCAGGCAAAATCCGTGATCTGTAGCCTTCAAAATCCAAAGAAAATGCCTTTTCGCTGCCCTAAAAATTACGAAAATGACATCCGAAAAAAATTGGCCAAAATCAGTGCTTAATGGACTTATCAACCATGGAGAATGGGATCAATAGACTTCATTATCGATGGAGAATAGCCTCGGCCTGAATTCGTGATCTGTAGCCTCGAGAATCAAAAGAAAATGACATTTCAGGAAAATCGCCCATAATATGTGATGGTAACCCTTTGGAATCTGCCAAAAATTGACCCGGAATAAATCCTCCCAAATTTTTGTTTAATGGACGTAATCTTTATTGAAGATTAGCCTCAGGCCGAATCCGTGACCAGTAGCCTTCAAAATCCAAAGAAAATGACCTTTCGCTGCACTAAAAATTTCAAAAATATCATCCGAAAATAAATTGACCCAAATCGGTGCTTAATGGACTTATCTTCCGTGGAGAATAGGATCAATAGACTTCATTATCGGTAGAGAATAGCTCGGCCTGAATCCGTGATCTGTAGCCTCGAGAATCAAAAGAAAATGACCTTTCAGGAAAATCGCAAAAAATATGTAATGTACCTTTTGAAATCGGCCAAAATTTGACTCGGAATAAATTCACCAAATCGGTGGTTAATGAAAGTAATCATCGTTAAAATATAGCCTCTTACCAAATCCGTGATATGTAGCCTTCAAAATCCAAAGAAAATGGCCTTTCGTCGCCAAAAAATTACGAAAATGTCATCCAAAAATAAATTGGCCCAAATTGGTGCTTAATAGACTTATCATCTGTGGAGAATAGGACCATAGACTTCATTATCAGTGGAGAATAGCGTCTGCCTGAATCTGTGATCTGTAGCCTCTAGAATCGAAAGAAAATGGCATTTCGGAAAAATGGCCCAAAATCTGTGATGGTACCCCTTTGGAATCTACCAAAAATTGACTCAAAATAAATCCGCCCAAATCGGTGCTTAATGGAAGTAATCGTCGTTGCAGATTAACCTCAAGGCGAATCCGTGATCTGTAGCCATCAAAATCCAAAGAAAATGGTCTTTCATCTCCCAAAAAATTGCGAAAATGCCATCCAAAACCAAAGTGTCTCAAATCGGTGTTTAATGGTCTAATCATCCATGGAGAATATGATCAATAGACTTTATTATAGGTGGAGAATAACGTCTGCCTAAATTCGTGATCTGTATCCTCCAGAATCGAAAGAAAATGGCATTTCGAGAAAATTGCCAAAAATCTTTGTTGCTACCCTTTGAAATCTGCCAAAAATTGACCCAGAATAAATCCACCAAAATTGGTGCTTAATGAAAGTAATCGTCATTGAAAAATAGCCTCTGGTCGAATCCATGATCTGTAGCATTCAAAATCCAAAGTTACGAAAATGTCTTCCAAAAATAATTTGGCCCAATTGGGTGTTTAATGGACTTATCATCCGTGGAGAATAGGATCAATACACTTCATTATCGGTGGAGAATAGCCTCGATGTGAATCCGTGATATGTAGCCTCCAGAATCGAAAGAAAATAGCATTTCAGGAAAATTGCATAATATGTGTGATAGTACCCCTTTGGAATCTGCCAAAAATTGACCCGGAATAAATTCGTCAAATAGGTGCTTAATGGATGTAATCGTCGTTGAACAATAGCTTCTCGCCGAATCCATGATCTGTAGCCTTCAAAATCCAAAGAAAATGGCCTTCCATCGCCCATAAAATTACGAAAATGTCATCCGAAAATAAATAGGCCCAAATCGCTGCTTAATGGACATACGATTCGTGAGGAATAGGATAATAGACTTCATTATCGGTGGAGAATATCCTCGACCTGAATCTATGATCTATAGTCTCCAGAATCGAAAGAAAATGGCATTTTCGGAAAATTGCCCAATATTCGTGATGGTAACCTTTTGGGATCTGCCAAAAATTGACCCGGAATAAATCCGCCCAAATCGGTGCTTAATGTAGTAATCGTCGTTGAAGAATAGTCTCAGGCTATCGCTCAAAAAATTTGAAAATGCTATCCGAAAATAAATTGGCCCAAATTAGTGCATAATGGATTTTCCATCTGTGGAGAATAGGATCAATAGACTTCATTATAGTAGGAGAATAGGCTCGGCCTGAATCCGTGATCTGTACCCTCCAGAATCGAAAGAAAATTGCATTTAGGGAAAGTTACCAAAAATCAGTGATGGTACCCCTATGGAATCTGCCAAAAATTGACCCGGAATAAATCCGCCCAAATAGTTGCTTAATGGACGTAATCGTCGTTGAAGAATAACCTCAGGCTGAATCCTTGATCTGTAGCCTTCAAAATCCAAAGAAAATGGTATTTTGTTGCCCAAAAAATTACGAAATGCCATCAGTAAATAAATTGGCCCAAATCGATGCTTAATGGACTTATCATCCGTGGACAATAGGATCAATAGACTTCATTTTCGGTGGACAATAGTTTCGGCCTGAAACCGTGATCTGTAGCCTCCAGAATATAAAGAAAATGGCATTTTTGAAAATCGCCCAAAATCTTTGACTGTACCCCTTGGGAATCTGCCAAAAATTGACCCGGATTAAATTCGTCCAAATTGGTGCTTATTGAATGCAATCGTCATTGAAGAATAGCCTATGGCCGAATCCGTGATATGTAGCCTTCAAGATCCAAAGAAAATGGTCTTTCGTCGTCTAAAAAATTACGAAAATGCCATCTGAAAATAAATTGGCACAAATCGGTGCTTAATGGACTTATCATCCCTGGAGAATAGGATCAACAAACTTCATTATCGGTGAAGAATAGCCACGGCCTGAATCCGTGATCTGTAGACTCTAGAATCGAAAGAAAATGGAATTTTGGGAAAATGTCAAAAAAAATTATGACCCTTCTGAATTTTCCAAAAATAGACCGGGAATAAACCCTCCCAAATCGGTTCTTAATGGACGTAATCATCGTTGAAGAATCGCCTCAGGCAGAATCCGTGATATGTAGCCTTCAAAATCAAAAGAAAATTGCTTTTCGTCGCCCAAAAAATTACGAAAATGCCATCTAAAAACAAATTGGCCCAAATCGGTGCTTAATGGACTTATCATCCATGGAGAATAGGATCAATAGATTTCATTATTGGTGGTGGAGAACAGCCTCAACCTGTGATGGTACCCCCTTCTGGAAAATCGCTCAAAATCTGTGATGGTACCCCCTTTGGAATTTGCCAAAAATTGACCCGGAAGAAATCCGCCAAAATCAATGTTTAATGGATGTAATCGTCATTGAAGAATATTCTTAGGCCAAATTCGTGATATGCAGCCTTCAAAATCCAAAGCAAATGGACTTTGTCGCCCAAAAAATTATGAAAATACCATCAAAAAATAAATTGGCTCAAATCGATGCATAATAGACTTATCATTCGTGGAGAATAGGATCAATGGACTTTATTGTCGATGGAGAATAGTCTAAACCTGAATCTGTGATCTGTAGCCTCCAGAATTGAAAGAAAATGACATTTCGAGAAAATCGCCCAAAATCTGCGATGGTACCCCTTTGGAATCTGCCAAAAATAGACCCATAATAAATCCGTTTAAATCGGTGCTTAATGGACGTAATCGTCGTTGAAGATTAGCCTCAGGGCAAATTCGTGATCTGTAGCCTTCAAAATTCAAAGAAAATGGCCTTTCGTCGCCCAAAAAATTACGAAAATGTCATCCAAAAATAAATTGGCCCAAATCAGTGCTCAATGGACTTATTATCCGTGGAGAATATGATCAATAGACTTCATTATCGGTGGAGAATAGCCTCGGCCTGAATCTGTAATTTGTAGCCTCCAATTTTGAAAAAATGGCATTTCCGGAAAATTGCCCAAAATTTGTGATAGTACCCCTTTGGAATCTGCCAAAAATTGACCAGGAATAAATCCGCCCAAATCGGTGCTTAATGGAGGTAATCGTCGTTGAAGAATAACCTCAGTACGAATCTGTGACCCTTAGCCTTCAAAATCCCAAGAAAATAGCCTTCGTTGGCCAAAAATTACGAAAATGCCAACTTAAAATAAATTTGCCCAAATCGGTGCTTAATGGACTTATGATTCGTGGAGAATAGGATCAATAGACTTCATTATCGGTGGAGAACAGCCTCGTCCTGAATCCTTGAACTATAGCCTCTAGAATCGAAAAAATGACATTTCGGGAAAATCGCCCAAAATCTGTGATGGTACCCCCTTTGGAATCTGTCAAAAATTGACCTGGAATAAATTCGCCCAAATCTGTGCTTAAGGGACGTAATCTTCATTGAAGAATAACCTCAGGGCGAATCCACGATCTGTAGCCTTCAAAATCCAAAGAAAATGGTCTTTCGTCTCCCAAAAATTACGAAAATGGCATCCGAAAATAAATTGGCCCAAATCGGTGCTTAATGGACTTAGCATCCATGAAGAATAGGATCAATAGACTTCACTATCGGTGGAGAATAATCTCGTCCTGAATCTGTGATCTGTAGCCTCCAAAATCGAAAGAAAATGACATTTGAGGGAAATTACCCAAAATCTCTGATGGTACACCTCTGGAATCTGCCAAAAATTGACCCAGAATAAATCCACCCAAATATGTGTTTAATGGACGTAATCGTCATTGAAGAATAGCCTCATGCCGAATACGTGATTTGTAGCCTTCAAAATCCAAACAAAAATGGTCTTTCGTTGCCCAAAAAATTACGAAAATGTCATACTAAAATAAATTAGTCTAAATCGGTGCTTAATGGACATATCATAGAATATGACCACTAGACTTCATTATCGTTGGAGAATCGCCTCGGCCTAAATCCCTGAGTTGTAGCCTCCAGAATCGAAAGAAAATAGCATTTCTGGAAAATTGCCCAAAATCAGTGATGGTACCCCTTTGGAATTTGCCAAAAATTACCCGGAATAAATCCACCCAAATTGGTGTTTAATGAGCGTAATTGTCGTTGAAGAATAGCCCCAGGGAGAATCCTTGATCTGTAGTTTTCAAAATCCAAAGAAAATGGCCTTTCGTCGACCAAAAAATTACGAAAATGACATCCAAAAATAAGTTGGCCCAAATCGGTGCTTAATGGACTCATCATCCGTGGAGAATAGGATCAATAGACTTCATTATCGGTGAAGAATAGCCTCGACCTGAATCCGTGATCTATTGCCTCAAGAATCGAAAGAAAATGACATTTCGGGAAAACCGCTCAAAATCTGTGATGGTACCCCTTTGGAATCTGCCAGAAATTGACATGGAATTAATCCGTCCAAATCGGTGCTTAATGGACTTAATTGCATTGAAGAATAGCCTTAGGCCGAATTCGTGATCTGTGGCCTTCAAAATTCAAAGAAAATGGCATTTCGTCGCCCAAAAAAATAACGAAAATGTCATTCGAAAATAAATTGGCCCAAATTGGTGCTTATGGATTTATCATCCGTGGAGAATATGATCAATAGGCTTCATTATCGGTGGAGAATAGCCTCAGCCTGAATTCGTGATCTGTTGCCTCCAAAATCAAAAGAAAATGGCATTTCGGGAAAATCACCCAAAATTTGTGATGGTACCCCTTTGGAATCTACCAAAAATTGACCCGTAATAAAACCGACGAAATTGATGCTTAATGGACGTAATCAACGTTGAAGAATAAACTCAGGGCGAATCCATTATCTGTAGCCTACAAATTACGAAAATGACATCCAAACATAAATTGGCCACAATCGGTGCTTAATGGACTTATCATCTGTGGATAATAGGATCAATAGACTTCACTATCGGTGGAGAATAGTCTCAGCCTGAATCTGTGATTTGTAGCCTCCATAATCGAAAGAAATGGGCATTTCATGAAAATTGTGTAAAATCTGTGATGGTAACCATTTGGAATCTGTCAAAAATTGGCCCAGAATAAATTCGCCCAAATCGGTGCTTAATGGACGTAATAGTTGTTGAAGAATAGCCTCAGGGCGAAGCTGTGATTTGTAGCCTTCAAAATCAAAAGAAAATGGCCTTTCATTGCACAAAAAATAACGAAAAATGTCATCTAAAAATAAATTGGCCAAATCGGTGCTTAATGGATTTATCGTCCATGGAGAATAGGATTAATAGACTTCATTATCGGTGGAGAATAGCCTCGGCCTGAATTTGTGATCTGTAGCCTCCAGAATCGAAAGAAAATTGCATTTCGGGAAAATCTTCGTAAATTTGTGATGATACCCCTTTAGAATCTGCAAAAAATTGACCCGAAATAAATCCGTCCAAATCGATGTTTAATGGACGTAATCGTCTTTAAAGAATAACAGACCGAATCCGTAATCTATAGCCTTCAAAATCCAAATAAAATGTCCATTCTTCCCCTAGTAAAAACAACCCAAAATATTCCATAATCTTGTAACCTAGTACAGCAAGGCAACAACTCAATGGAGGAGAAGTGTATACTAATTACTAAGACATATACTAGGGATAACACTAGTGAATCATTGGACAGAGATTATAAAAGGGCAAGCCAGACATGTCTCCATTAGCATGAAAAATACAAGATTAATTAATTAAATTGTGGGGTCCATGTTTTTTATTGCAGTCGATCACGTTGCCAAGAAAAGGACACGTAGCGCATAAATACGCATGCAATCGAGGTTGGAATTTGGGCTCTCATAAAATTACAAAGCATAGCATTTCCAGTTGTGAGTAAACTTGCCTCCTAATATATAATTACAGTCTATATTTTTAACTCGCCATATTCCCTAACTTATTCTCAACCCTTTTGTTTTGCGGCAGCAAGCACCTGATATAGGCACACCAGGTCGTCGGTGTGGATCATGCCGATGTCTAAAGTGAAGCATATATAATAACATGCAGTATTAGTAAAGAATAATTTATTAGATGATGGTTTAGATAGATGATGGTATATAACGTAACAGGTCTTTACAAATTAAATATATATTTGGAACTTTTTGAATAATGTAGATGAAAAGAGACAAAATTTCACATCCAAAACTTGCAATTAATTATGTGATGCCATGCCACGAGACGACTGGTTATGGGATATTTGGACACAATCTAAGCACATCCATTGCATATATTATAAACACAACAATTGGTTTGTTGTTACCTCGAAGTCGAAACCATCTCATCGATCACCATCCCAAAACAAACAAAGAAGTCTCTCTCTCTCTCTCGGAGGAAGAGAGACAGAGAGGCCACGATCGAGATGGAGAAAAGCAACTCGCCAATAGCCTACTCGCTAATTCTCCTTCTCTTCTTCCTCTCAGCCGCCGCCTCGTCGGTCCTAAACGATTCAATGATCTACTCGAACCACAGGTGGGTGCCGGTGCCACTGCCACACCACAAGAAGAAGGGCGGGCGCGTCCAGTACGTGACCCACAACGTCCTGCACTACGGCGCCAAGGCCGACGGGGTGTCGGACTCCACGCCCGCCTTCTCCCAAGCGTGGGAGGAGGCTTGCAAGTCGTGGAGGCCGGCCTCCGTCTACGTGCCCCGTGGCACCTACATGCTGAAGCCCATCGTGTTCTACGGGCCGTGCCAGAGCAAGATGTTGTTCCACGTGGAGGGGAAGGTGGTCGGCCCAAAGCATTACTGGGAGTTCGGCAAGTCCGGGTTCTGGATCCTGTTCTACAAGCTGGAAAAGCTCACCATCCTGGGTGGGACTTACGACGCTCAAGGGTCGGATTATTGGGCTTGCCAGAGGAGCCAAAGCCAGTGCAGTCAAGGGACTAAGGTACGTACGTACGATGGATGTTGTCACAATTTTTTTTTAATCTTCGTACAAATCTAGCTAGCAGCTAATTAAATTCGATCGATCGACATGCATGGACGACGTATAAAATTAATTAAAAATGGTGTCCTGTCCTGTCCTCGTTTTTGCGCGCAGTCCATAACCATCATACAGTCCCGAAACGTGGTCGTAAAGGGGCTGAAGTCGCTGAACCCGCAGATGTTCCACCTGGCAATAGACCACTGCCACCAGGTCCTGCTGAAGAAGCTCTACATCGAGGCCCCGTCCCGGAGCCTGAACACCGACGGGATCCACATCATGTCGTCGGAAGGGATCACCATCGCCGGGGCTGTGATCAAGACCGGCGACGACTGCATCGCGATCGGGCCGGGCACCAAGAACGTGCACATCCGCGGGGTCCATTGCGGGCCGGGCCACGGGATCAGCATCGGGAGCCTTGGGCTTCACACCCACGAGGCCGGCGTGGAGAACGTGTTCGTGACGGACTCGGTCATGACCCGGACCCAGAACGGGCTCCGGATCAAGTCGTGGGGCCGGAAGACCACCAGCTTCGTCAGGAACGTGGTCTTCCAGAACATCGCCATGGAGAATTCCTACAACCCCATCATCATCGACCAGAACTACTGCCCCTACAACAAGAACTGCCCTGGAATGGTAATCAATCAATCAATTATTTATTTATTTATTTATTTTCTTCGCGAACAAGAACAAATTCTCTCTCGATCTCTCTCTTGTATTTGAATTCTCACAACTAACTAACTAACGTAATATCTCCTGCAGGGTTCCGGCGTGAAGATCACGGGAGTAACGTACAGGAACATCCACGGCACCTCGGCGTCCCCGATCGCGGTGAAGTTCGTGTGCAGCGCTAGCCGGCCGTGCACGGGCCTCCAGCTCCACAACGTCAAGCTCACGTACCACAAAGCCATTGCGTCGTCGGTCTGCACCCATGCCGGCGGCGGCGTCAGCGGTGTCGTTAGCCCTAGGAATTGCTTCCGGAAGTGATCATCGCTACACCCTGGCCTGGATCCACATCTAATTTCTTTCTTTGTAATGTTAATGTAGCCTCTTTAATTATGATTTTGTTACCACCGAACCGATATTATATATTTTTTTCTCAATCGAGTTTTTTGGTATTTTTTTTTATCACACTAGCTAGTTGATGTACTTGTGAATTCATATTACGTGCCCGCCCTTTTCCTCCCTTTTCTTTTCCTTAGATCACTCAAAATATAAACAAGAAATCAAGATTTATATATACGAATAGGATTGATCAATTATAAAAACATATTGTTACATAATCCGAAAACAAAATCCAACGGCTCAAATAAGTATAATGACAAACACCAAACAAGTCATCCTATTATAACGATAAGAAACGAATTTGTGGATCAGACAACCATTTTAATAGCTCCAGCTTAATTAAGTAAATTAAACCCCACTTCTTGCACTCAAAAATTCCTTCTCCTAGACCACAAGTTCAACAAATAACGGGTCGGAAATCTTTTCCCTTCGTTTCTTCTTCTTCCTTCCATCTCTTCGCTCTGCACTGCAAAAAGGGCCCAAATGGGGTCATGGACAAGTACAAACCCAAATTGAAGTGTACAAAGACTCGGAACTAGCCCATGGACAAGCTGCCAGGTCCCGCCTAATGGGCTCTGGTTTATACATTAGGCTGTGCTTGGGTTCGCGTGCTACCTAATACCACCAGATCTAACATAATTTTCTTCCAACAACTCGAGATATTAGAACCAACTTGTTTATGATAGAAAATAATTCTATATAGGGATTACAACAAAATTCGAACCCACGGACCCACCCAACCCAACTAGGTCAACGCGGGTAAAATTCGTATTGATGGGTTTTGGGTTGGGTTTGGGTTTAGGTAAACCCGATCCATGGGTACCTACCCACACTCATATAATTAATTTTCTCTGTATATTTAATATTCTAAACAACTAATCTTATTTATGTTTGTGGACACATGTCTAATTTTTTTCTTTCTAATTGTGTAGAATGAAGTTGATGTTATCGAGTGGAGAGTGAAGAAACTTTCAATTAATCATGTTATTCATGGATAATTTGTGATTGGCTTCAATTTTCTTGAGTTTTCTAGATTGGTGTTGAACAATTTGTATAGTTAATTTGTGATTTGCTTGAATTTTCTATAATGATGTTTTATATGGATAATTTGTATTGAGAGATTGATATTTGACTTTAATTTTGATAGGAACTTGTTATTGTAAACTTTTTACGACAAAAACCCGTGGGTACCCATGAACCCGCGGATACCCAGCGGGTTGGGTTGGGTTGGGTTGGGTTTGAGTTTTTCAAACCCAGTGGGTTTTACCCCAGATTTTTTTCACGGATAAACCCATGAATTTGGGGTTGGATTTGGCAAAACCCGACTCAACCCGACCCATTGTCATCCCTAATTCTATCATCATTTATAAAAATTGAAAAAAGTGAAGAAAAATGAGAAGGTGGTCATCAAAATTACATTTAAAATAATTAGTGGTTGTCGTTTTGTGGGCCGTGGAACATGGCAACATGGACTTTTTGCTGCCGTTTGGAAAACGGCAAAAGGGCCAAAGGAAGGGTAGAGAGAGAGCTGGAAGGAAAGGGAGATTTCAAAGAGCACTATGTAACATGGACCCCATGTCACCAACATGAAGTCACTTGTTATAAAAAAAAAAAAAAAGGGTTATATCGAATTGGACAAACCTAAAATATCAACCACAAGTATGTATTTCTATGGCAAAAATAAAAAAAAAACCACAAGTATGTATTTATTGGCAACAGCAGAGTCAGAAAGACATGGGAATATAATCGACATTATAGTTCTTGTAGTGTTTATTATGTTTGTTCAAACGAAAATTTATAGGATGTGAAGATCTCTTGTCTCTTATTTCATGTGCACCAACTTATCTTTAGGGGTCGTTTGCTTGTTGGATTTGGGTCATGGATTTGGTACCCAAATCCCAAGCTTGATGGATTTAACAAAAGTCCATTGTTTGTTGAAGGGTGCTAAATTCGTGGGGTCTACGGATTTGGTCTTTATTTTGGAACCAAATCCGTGGACCCCACGGACTTGTAAATCCCACATGTTGATTTGGGATTTACAAATCCTTGATGGTTAGTTATTTAATTAACAAATCCATCATCAAATCTATCATGCAAACATTAGACTCTTAAAATCTATAATCCAATAAATCCAACATAAATTCCAAGGTTTTTATTAACCAAACCCTCATTTTTCAAATCCAACAAGCAAACGACCCAATAGTATTGTGCTTGAAGTGTAATGAAGATCGTGTACTTCTATTGCTTATTATACACTAATTTATCGCTGATACTAAGGGTTACTCGGATTTAAATGCATAACCCTTATAATACCATGGTCATATGATCGAGTTTCACTTTAAGACCTCAAGTTATAATAAGAGATCATCATATTATCTGTTTACTCATACTTATACCTTGCATACAATCAAACAACCAAGAACTTATCGATATTATTAATCTACTCACTACATTGTTTCCATCATTGTTCGACTTGATCATAATTTGTACGAAATAGGCCTAATAACAATTGAAATCTTGTGAGCTGGGACCATGGTTGTCATGTCGGTCGGCGTGCCACCGGTTGTACTGGGTTCAACCGGTACCGGTCATAAAACCGGCGTGACACCACCGGTATGACGTGATGATCGATATACGAATCTTTAAGTAAAATGATCTTATTTTAGAGAATTTAATTGATAAAAATTATTTTATTATTTATTTTATGAGTATAAAAGTCAAATATTGATGTTATTTGTTGGATTCAAATATAAATGTTTAGGTATTGACGTTAAATGTCATGTTTAAATATGAGTATTTATAATTTTATTTGTAATATTGACCGGCATGAATCGGCACAAACCGGTATGTGCCACCAATTGAACCATTCCACTTGCTAAACAGGCACACTGGCATAAACCGGTTTGACAACCTTGACTGGGACCAAGGATGCAGAGTGTGCTTATTTCCATCGCCATAATAAGTTAATAACCCAACCCGGCCAGGGATGGATGACCATGGACTTGGACATGAGCCTTCTGCCTGGCTAGTTGCTAGGCCTTGGCTTATAGTTATTTGTAGTACGAGCTAGCTAAGCTAAGATACCTTCCGTGGGGTTTCTTTTAGAACAGTGATTTCTGTCATAAAAGAACAGTTTAATCAATGGCATGCGTGACTCCATAAAGAAGACTGCTTATTTGACTTGTTCCCATCAATTTTAACTTGGAAAGAAAATGAGGGGAAGTAGAAAGGAAGGGAAAGTGAAACATGAAAGCTGTGATGTGATCAATTATAAAAACATTTAAGCAAGGTTCATGCATGGAGTGGAGAAGATGAAGAACAAGAACCACCAATCGGTAATTTTGCCCAAACCCATTCATTAGGGTATGGGTGTGGGTTTGGGTTAGGTATGGTTCGTATTTGGATATTGCTTTCAGAATCTAAATGGGTATGAGTTGGATATGAATATCAAATTACTTGAGGGTGTTTTAACTACACATACAAAAATTGGACATATTTGTAAAACTTGAAATGTTTAGGTATCAAAATGTAAGACCAACAAAATTTAGGTACTAAAGTGTAAATTTTCATCGATATTTTGAGGACTTATATGCAAAAAAATAAATTTAGGTACTAAATATGCATATCTATTAAGTTTAGGTACCAAACTGTAATTTGTATTAGGGCATGGGTACAAACCCAAATCAATTTGTTAAAAATCCAACTCAATCCAATAGTAAATGGGTATGGGTACAAACTGTTAGAAATCGAACAGGAAAAATTAGGTTACCGATTTGGCTGAGTCGCGGACTAGGTCACTCTCTTTAAGACGTTTGCGGCACTGCCTCATAATTCGCACAGCAGACTATCAGCCGGTCGCCTCTAGGATAAAACAACCACTCTAATTTTGTTGCTCATCGGTTTTGTGTGAAAACCGGAGCTCTATGAACTCACTCTCTCTCTCATGTTTCTGCTCTGCTGAGGTGTGTTTAGAGGGTCTGGAGCGTCTCCTATTTATAGGAGCAGAAAACCCAGAATATTCCCTCTTTCTTTGGGAATAAGTCACATTTTAATTAGGGAGATAATTACTCCCATAACTAAAATATAATCTATTAAGATAATTATTCCTAATTATCTCCATAACATTCCTTTTATTAATTATCCATCTTAATTTCGTATTATGAAAAAAATACTGGATAATTAATTAGGAATTTCATTATAGCTTTTCAAAGCTATTCATCCCAACAATCCCCCACTTGAATAGTTTGAAACTATCTCTAAGCATCAACAGTTCCATAAGATCGGGCATAAGCTAAGGTATCGCGAAGATTTGAACCTTAGCGTAGTGGTTACACTTCCGATTTCATAAGGGTGACTCGTAGTCTTGAACCCTATCTCAAACAATGTAGCACACCGGATCTTTTCATTGAGTGATATTCTCTCATAGGCCGTGCGTTTATGGCCATGCACGTTATCCTGGTTTAGTGAACACTCTAGCAACTTTGTGCCTCCAAAGTTCCATAGGGAGCGACCCCACTCCCACATTCACATAGGCGAGTCTATCAGAAGTACCCCCAAAGTAAAGTACTTCACTCCACAAAGAGTATAGATCTCATTAAGAGTTTAACTCAACCTCCAAGGCTTTGGGATTCATGCTTCACTATGCATGAACTTTTCTCAATATTACTCATGAATTGTTATTACCAATTGAACCCGTTTCTTGGGATCTCCAATCTATCGGGTCGGGTTACCATCACTTGTAATCCATGGTTCGGTAGGCATAAGTCTCATACCTTTCATGGTATTTTGGACTTTTCTCTCTAGGTGATTCTTTCGTCAAAGGATCAGCTAGATTCTGTTAGGATCTTACATGATCCACCCTCATTGCTCCTATCGTTAGGAGATCTTTTACAGTACTGTGTTTACGACAAATTTGTCGTCTCTTTTCATTCTAGAACCGGTTCCCTTCTCTAATAATAGCTGCGGTGCTATCACAATGTATCAACTACCGGAGGGATCGGTCTTTCCCATAAGGGAATCTCTAGTATTGACCCTCTCAATCAACTTTTCTCTTTACTAGACATAGCTAGCTCTATCATTTCTGATTTCTTAGTTGATTGAGCCAGGATCGTTTACTTCTTAGAATTCCAAAGACACAACACTTCCAGTGATGTTTAAAACATGTCCACTGGATGCCTTGGAATATTCTATAGGGTATTCTCGTCCGCATCAATATACCCTACCAATACAGCCAGAAACCGTTGATAACTTATATCAAGGTCTACTGTTCTTAAGGTGTCTCATGACCCCTTTCAATAGCATTTCAATGCTTCATACTAGGAAAATCAGTAAGCCTGCCAAGTACACCCCACTAAATCGGGTCTCATGTTTATCAGCTACCTCTCGTAGACTATAAATGCTAGTATATTCTAACTATTTTACACCGTCTTAGGTGTTCTTTAAATATTTATACTAGCATCATCAAACATGTATGCAGGTGTACATCTTGTATTTTCCTAGTTATTAGGATCTCTAAGTATAACATTTGTTTCATTCAGATCCTTCACATTCAAAATTCTCAACCATCATGGTTTTTCAATATTGACATCACGAGTCTTTGTACCAAAGATCGACATGTCATTCATAATGCAAGTGTCATTCTCAAATTCGTACTAAATGCACTTGTCACTTTCACTTTTAAAACCATGAGAGAGAATCTGATTATTCATGACACTAATTCTGAGTCTATTTCAAATCATATAATGATTTGTCTAACCATAGACTCCAGAAGCATGTTCTAGAATAACAACCTTTAAGATTGTCCCAATGTAGATTTCTTTATTCAAAACACCATTCAAAAAAGTATTTTAACATCCAAGTGATGGATGTTATTCTACATATTGGTGAATAGATATCAAAGAAATCTACAATTTTTCCTCTTCACCTAAAGCCTTAGCTACTAGGCAATCATTATACTCATAAACTAAACCATCAGGTTTCAGTTTTCCCTTTAGGAATCCATTTATTTCCTTGGCTTCATTGCCAGGAGGTAATTCTCAAAGATGCCAAATCTTGTTCGGTTCCATCGATATATTACCCAAAGCTCTATAACCAAGAGGCAACTCTACAAGATTCTAAGTCTTACTAGACTCCACAAATTCCATTTCGTTAATAATGGATTCTCCCACAAATATGCATCTTTATGGAAGTTCGAACTTCTAGCAGACTTGTAAGATCTTTCTTAGGGTATAAATAACAAATTCATAACCAAAATCCTTGAGTGATTTATGGTTCATTTGTCTCTTATGAGTTTATACTCATATTCATCACCCCCACTTGTTCCATTATTTCTAATAGTAGACAGGACACTACCCCCACTATTTCTTGATTTAAAAAGGAAGTTTATTGGCATCCATGGATTTCACAACAACATGAGTATTTCGTTTCAAAGGAATTATGTGTTTTTATTGTTGACAACATAAAACACACTCATATGCTCTTCTAGTTATCACTACACTGGTTTGTTAACTCTACCACAAGCATGCGATATATTGAATAATCAGTTCAATCAGTAACAATGCAATTAAGCATTTCTCAAGTTATTTCTAATTAGCATCTCCGATAACTAGAAAAAACACTTTATAGAGCAATAAATAATTTATTGTCTTTCCACCTTTTTACCCATATCAAAATAAATCAGATCTATTTATTTTGATTTTCTAACCACATATTTATGGGTCATTTAGCTTGGATAAAAAAAATTCATATTTTTCTCAAGCATCCAATAATAATATGGGAATGTGATATAAGATATTCTAATTCTTCATAGAGGCACACATGACACACAGAAGAATGCATCTCATTTGCTTACCCTTTCCTTGCGTTTAGCATAGTCAACAACTTTCTATAGGTAGGGTATCACTCCCACTTTCCAGAACCATCAACCATAGTGATGAAGGGACAACCCAACAACATTTTCTTCTTCAACATGCCTCAATGTATGATTCAACTTAGCTCGTTTATCACACACTTGCCTTGAGGCGCCATTATCCAACAATCATTCTTCAAAGTTATCATTAAGGTCAACCTCTTTCATCACCTCGGTGATTATTACAACCAAATCCTCTTCTTTAATCAAGTCAACACTAGGTTATACTTGTTCTTACACTTTCGTGTCATATGACCTAGTTTCATGCAGTTGTAGCAAAAAAACATAGTGTCATGCTTATAGGATTGAGTGGCAATCTTATGGTTACCACGAAGGGTACCATTCTATTTGGTGTGGATCTGGTTCAGCTTGCTGCTCTCATTCTTGAAACTTTAATGTTTCAAAGCAACCTAAGTGGTTCGTGTAGCACTGATAATAGTACTTCTTACAATATCGTCACTATGGGCAGTTAACACAATCTATTCTCATAGTACTTCAAACTTATACTCTGGTCATTGAGAGATACACATCTCAATGTCAACACAATCATGGATTGTTTCTAGATTTCTTTTTAGCATTCACTTTGTATGACATAGCTTCTAATTTATCATTCATTAATAACCCACGAAGAGGTTTAAGCTCTTACCTCACTTCGGAGAAGTCATTACTTTCTGGTTTCAGAAAGAATAGCTAGCACCACGTGTAGCTCCCTTGATTCTCCACTTTAATTGCCCACCATACACCACATTCGTCACACTCTTCTCCGAGTCTAGCAGCACTACTGATGCCATAGCCAAACGGCTTTATATGCCCTCTTCGTGCCCATATTACGATTTGCCAAGTAATATTCACATCAAAAGGAAGAAAATTGGTGTCAATAATATTTACGGTACGACAAGATTTCATGGTAATAATTAACATTCCAACAATGTTAATCTCAAGCAATGTTCATCATAATAATCATGTATAGCTTCCTGTTGTGGAAAACGACATTGACCTTTTTGCAGGATAGCTAGCCGATATTGCCACGTAACTCGTCGGACCTGCAAAATCAAACATTAGCTTTCACCAACAAAGAGTTTTCGCGGATGGCACCAATATTCCCTTATTATGGAGCGGGATTAATTCTAGCATCAGGACGCTGCGTTGGGGTTCAACTGAAATTCCAGCTTCTCCCGTCTATACATGAGACGAATCTGGTCCAAGGGGTCCGACGACCGGCCTACTCCTTCCTTCTTCAAAAAGGACGATCAACACACAAAGAAGAGCACAATTCATATTAATTAATTCAAATTAATTAATTAAGCACCCTTCTAAATAAAATTCCTCTACTTTTTAGTGGCTGTAATAGTTGGTGCTTGCGGTGTCCCCTTGTCAATCACAACTTGCACATGAATAATTAACTCAATTAAATGCACAAGAACAAAATCACTCGCGGAATAGAGAAGGGCACAAGAATGACTCCCTTCCATCGTATCTCGTCAAACACGCTTCCTTCTGCTTTGTGTTCCGGGTGAGGCCGCGGTCTCGATCTGGAGTGAGCGGAGTTAACTGATCCGCCGCGGTCCGCGTTCTCTCGTCGATGGCAAAATCCACAATCCGGATTTGTTTTCCATTAGCGCAGCGATCGATATCATTGAGGCCAGAATCAGTATCCTGTTAGGTATATATGACAGCAACCAAGCGTCTTAAAATTGTTAGAAATCGAACAGGAAAAATTAGGTTACTGATTTGGATGAGTTGCGGACTAGGTCGCTCTCTTTAAGAAGTTCGCGGCACTGCCTCATAATTCTCACAACAGACTATCAGCCGGTCGCCTCCAGGATAAAACAGCCACTCTAATTTTGCTGCTCATCGGTTTTGTGCGAAAACCGGAGCTCTATGAACTCACTCTCTCTCATGTCTCTGCTCTGCTTAGGTGTGTTTAGAGGGTCTGAGGCGTCTCCTATTTATAGGAGCAGAAAACCCAGAATATTCCCTCTTTCTTTGGGAATAAGTCACATTTTAATTAGGAAGATAATTACTCTCATAATTAAAATATAATTTATTAAGATAATTATTCCTAATTATCTCCATAATATTCCTTTTATTAATAATCCATCTTAATTTCGTATTATGAAAAATACTGGATAATTAATTAGGAATTTCATCATAGCTTTTCAAAGCTATTCATCCCAACACAAACCCATCAAACTCTACTCATCTACCATCTATTTGGACTTCATACCCAACCCAATTGGGTTAGATAGTAAAATATCCATGGATATAGGCAAAGTTGTCATCCCTAATTGTATTCATACAAGTGCAAACTTCAAACTTGTATCAGTTGGCTTTTGTTTAAAGCGATGTTTAATAAATGATATAAGATTCATAATCAAACAACTAACAACAAATCGAGTAATTGAAAACAACCACTTCCAAAGGAACTGATTAGATACAAACTATATGAAATATAAATGGATTGTAATTATCATCCTCTCTTATCTAATTATTATCCTTTATTCCAATCGAGATGTATATTGTCTATCTACTTTGACGATAAAAGCAAAAACACATACTGAGTTCCTCAATAATTACTTATGGGCTTATGGCTGTTTCATACGAATGTGCAATGGCGGGCCTAACAAGTTTGCTATCTCTACTACCTAGACCCCAAAACCAGGAAAGGAACACAAGTTTCTACTCACCTTTCCATTTATTTTCCACTTCTAGTCCAAGTAAAGATTACAAATTTCCCAGACAATAGAAAATTGTGAGGTTGGTTATGCCATTAGAATTTGGCTTGGGGCATTGGCGAATTCTAATAAATGTTTTCGCCTTCATGGTTGATGAAACTCTAAAACTAAATTACAAAGTTATCAAATACCACAAATTGTCGATTTCTTCATGTATTAGAGGCCATTGAAAAGATAGTTGCTTACGAAAAGTATTTCATGATGCAACAACAGAAATTGTCAACAATATTTGGGTATGATGATTGAGATGTTAGACTTTTAAATATAATGTTTAAAGTTCGAATACGCAGTCTTTTCCCAACTATAAATATTTAGATTTTTTTATGATGTTACTTCATATAATAATTTGAATAACGTTTATATCGAATTGAATAGAATAAATAGATTTTCAATTTGGTAGTATATACATGAAAGATCAATAGAAATTATAAACTTTCCTCTAGATAATTAATAAAATTTAAATAATTTAGGGGCCGTTTGGTTTTGGTGATATCTAAATCAAAATAAATTGTGTAATGTATTTTACATAATTAATAAAATTATGTAAATGTTTTACATTGTTTGGTTTCGGTGATAGTTCTTTTAGTATTTAACAAGTTATATTACTTTTTGTAGGAAAAATCACTTTTGTCCTTACTTTTATGAGAACATATATGTATAACTAGGGTATAACTCGAACAAAAAATAAACCCAACAATCTCTAGTTTAGTAGAGATATTACTATCACTTCTTTTGAGTGATAGTTTCCATCACATCAACAAAGCAATAGGTGTATTGTTTAAATAAATAAACCAAAAAAAATGCATTGCTAATAATGCACACATTGAAACAATCTCAACTAAATTATCACCAAATCCAAACAATCCTTTAATTAACTATATAAAAAAAGTTCAATAAGAAAGTTACCAAAAACTAAAAACAACAGGTTTGATTAAGGTATTTTTAATAATTAATAACCATGTCATGCCACAATCTTTACTTTTTGGTATTTTGAACAAAACCACAAGAAAATAGAAAAATAAGAGGAAAACATTTGCAAAAGAAAGAGAAAGAGTGGAACCTGATGCCCTTTTTGATGTATGAGTGGGTGGTGGTCTTTCTCCCTCTCTCTCTCTCTCTCATAAAGTTTTCCACCTTCTTTCATCTCTGTGAATTCTTTTTCCTCCCTTTCCCCAAATCCATCCCCCCTTCTTTCATTTGTCGTTCTTCTGTGTTCTTCCTTCCCTTGCAGTAGGCAGATAAAAACCCTCTTCGTCTGCTCTTGTCATCATAGAGATGATCTAATGAAGAAGAAGGTAACTGTTGTTTATGGGGTGGAACTGCTAAAGGAGACTGCTTCTTCTTCCCAAGAATGAATCTTTTTGCTTGTTTATTTGTTTTTATTTTTATTTTTTCAGTCTCTGGGTTTTGATTATATCCTTATTTCCCTTTTATGACTGTGAACTTAGCTCTTCGATGTGCTCTATTAATTGCTGTAGGATTTTGGGAGATGGGCTTGGAATGATTTCTCTTCTTCTTCATTTCAACTATCTCACTCTCTCTCTCTATGTTATTTGCTTTGATTTCTCACTGTAACTATCCGTTGATTTCTGTCTTCATTCACTATTGTTTTGCTTGGCCACTCCATTTATCGATTCCTCTGCTCTTTTACCTGCTTACCTTTCCTTTCGCCCCTCCCCCTCTTCTTGTTAATTTGTGGATTCATCTAATCCGGCCACATAAAATAACACTCCTTCCAATACTTGCTTCTGCTAATCTCAGTCTTCTCCCTTATCTCTTGCTGCTTTGCTTGATTTTTCATTACATAAAATAACCCACCGCTCAACCCTCTCTCTCACTTCTAATGAGTTGTTTATGATTATATCCTATGTTTGAATCGATTTAGTTTTGATGATTGCAGGCTGATGAGCTAGTTGAAGTTAAAAGTTTCATCCTTTCTTGATCTTCCTGATGTACACTTCATCTAGCTTGAAGAAGTAGATGCTGCTGCTGCTGGAGTTTTTTTTTTTTTTTTGTTGGTTCAAACTAAGCATCTTTTTCTGTGTTTGGGTTTGGGTCCCCTCCTGTGGTGGAGAAGGAGTACTTTGTTTTGTTGGTAGTGGTGGACTGGTGGTGGTGGGGTTTTGGTTTCATGGAGGAGTGAATGAATCAAAGCTGCTAATAATCAAATTAGCACAGTTTCTAGACCAAAGTTTGAAAAAAGAAGAAGAGAGAAGTAGATAAGTAAGCAGAGGAAGAGGACTTCATTTGATTTTGTGTACATGCTGAAGTTAAAGATAAGGAGGCCTAAGAGCAGCAGCTGCAACAGACGCTGCAATAAGGTGAAGGAGATCAAGACGAAGAAGCTGTTGCTTGTGACTACTGTTGTTGTGGCAACAACAGCAGCACAAGAAGAGAGAAGTTTAGCATCAGATGTTATCATCCATTGATCAAAACCTGCTTCAACCACCAGATCCCTCATCACCTCATGTTCTTCCCTCCCAATTCTCTATTTCTCCTTCTCCCTCCTCTACTTCTTCTTCTCCTTCCTCAAAGCCTTTGGTGCCTCAGCTGCAGCAGCCGGTCTCGTCGCCTGAGCTCGAGATAGAGGCAGATCTACCAAACCCACTTCATAGTTTCTCCATAAGGTAAAAGTTTGAATGAAAGCTGTAACATATATATATATATAATTTTTAAACTTTGCCTTAATATTTTCTTGGTCTTTGTTTTAGACTTATGTTGAAGGATGAACAGTGCCAAGTAGATTTTTTTTCTTCTCGCCCTCCCCTCTGATCTTCTTTTTGGCTGGACGCCATACAGCTTCTTCTCTCCTTTCGTATGTCGTTACTAGTAAAAAAATTTCTATGGTGAATTTGTTGAGACTCAGATCCAGAGGGTTACATCTCTATGCTTACTTTGTGGCTCTCTGCCAGACATACCATGGGGCCTGTTCCATGACATATACCACCTCTAGTTTGGTGTCTAGTATTTTTCACTATTATTGTTACTAATCTTCAATTCCGGCCAGTGGTAACTTTTGCTATTTTGGTAAGAGTCTCAACCTTCATGGCTTCCTTTTAATTTCCTCAAACCATTCTGCTTCATCTTACTTCCTAATTGGATGCTGTAGTAGTTACTCTTTCTGCTTTCAATTTTTTTCATGCCCTTTCCTTTTTGCTTCATTCACAAAGTTGTAGGCTTGTGATTTCATGTCACCTTCTATTCGTTGGTTGCAGAGATTATGTGTTCACAGCACGAAGCAAGGACATCAAAACTAACTGGCCATTCTCATTGAAGAACCTACAGCTTTGTTTGAACCATGGCTTGACAGAAGTTTTGCCACCATTTCAGCCTCTTGATACCATAAGGAATCTTCAAAGTTTCGGCAGATCACACACAGTTAAAGAACCACCCATTACTACCATCGTTGACAAAGTTAATACAAGCAAATTCAATAATAAGAAGAATGACGGGGTGATAGAGCCATCATCTGACGATACAGATACGGTTGTGAAGTTGACAGAGAAACAAGTTGATACAATAAGTTCATGTAGACATGCCGAAGTAGATGGTAACTCATTCCCATCTTCGACAACAACTGCTACTACTAGTGACGTAGAATTACTTCCCAAAGCATCGTTGAGAGCCTCGAAGAAGTGCAGGCTGGTAGTGAAATTTGGTGATCGTGGTGTCTCGGGAGAATACATTGCTTCAACTAGTACTACTGTTACGCCTATAGTATCTGAATCATCATCTATGATGGCTTCAAAAGTCTGCCCGGTGTGCAAGACTTTCTCTTCGTCGTCAAACACTACACTAAATGCTCACATTGATCAGTGCCTTGCTGTGGAGTCTTCTTCGACACTGCCCAAATGGACAATAGATGATGATGATGATGATCAATCGAAGGTGGCAAAGCATCATCATAGGGTGAAGCCGAGGAGGACAAGAGTGATGGTTGATATATACAAGACGGCTCCCCGTTGCACGTTGGAAGAGCTCGATCGACGAAATGGGAGGCTTTCAAGCTTGTCAATGGAGGAGGTTGATGAGGATAAGACAACGTGTCTGGAAGGAAAAACTGAGAGGTTAAAACCAGTTCGAGCTGAGAAAATTCTTGGTGATGTTGGACCGGTGTATATTGATGAGAGCGGGACCAAGGTGAGGATTTTGTCGTCCAAGTTTGATGAGGTTTCTCTAGTAGTGGCGAGAGTAGTAGGGGAGAGTGGGGTTCGGATGAAGAAGGACAAGAAGAATAAATGTTTGAGAGGAAGTAAAAACATGGTGGTTATGAAGAAGAGGAAGAGTCTTGTACATAAGCATAAGAAGTATCTGAAACTTGCAGCTCAAAGCAAGAAGCTTTTCTCAGATAAAACGACTTGTTCTTCCCAGGTATGTATGTTTATTCAGCTTCCAGATATCTTGGAATGGTAGAATTTAGCTTAGATGTGCATGTTTTAAAAGTTCCATTGAGAGCAAAGGGGTTCTTTGTGAGTCATGGGTTGTTAAGATATGTAGATTATCGAGAATACATAGTTGATGAAATTTCGGAATGCATACTTGTTGCAACATATGTAAGGTTTAGGCGAGTTTATTTTCATTCTTTCTGCAGATTGAATAGGCTTAGCAGTTGAACCTTGTTTTTTTTTTTTTTTTTTTTTTTTTTGAATTTATGCTGATGAAACAGATTGGTGGGAACCATGAGCAGCCTGCAAATCTGAGAGCATTTTCTGATAAGGAGCTTCTTGCCTCTCAACAACAAATCACGCCTGATAATAATTCCGGGAACCTAAGACCATGGGTTTGTTCCAAACCCAGAGGTATTCCGAAAAAGATTAACAACCACCACCAAGAGGGTCACCAGCAACAGCAACCTCCTATAAGAAGTCAATGGCATTCCCCTCTTGTGGAATCTGATGACCAGTCATTTCCTGTTGGCGATTCCAGTGAAGAGAGCACAGGTATTCAGAAGTTCACGAATCTTTCAGAGAATCTGGCTTTTCGTCACGAGAGGATTGAGAAGAACAAAGTCCAGCAGGAAGTTAGCATCAAAAGGAAACGTGGGAGACCCTTGTCTAGGAGGCCTGTCATTACTGGCGATGAAGATGTGGGGAAGTCTTTCAGTTCAATGAAGCAGAAGTTTGTCGAATCAAATAGACATGACCATTGTGATCGTTCGTTGAAACCGTCATATACTTGCAAGAATAACACGATGGATAAGGTGTCAAGCGATCATTCTGTTGTTGAGGCAGGAAAGAAAAAGATTAAGAAAGGGTCCAACTTTAAGGAGCCTCAGGTTCATTTGATCGATGGAAGACGGGATGAGTTGTTAGCAGGCAATAATGAGGTGGATCAACAACTTGATTTGCTGCATGATCATAGAGAGTATCAACTTGAGAGTGATGTAGTAACTGAAGAACTGGCTTGTGGTGATAGTAATGCTATGACTGAATCCAGGCAGATTGAAGGGATTATGATATGCAATAACTTGCAAGGTAAGGAACGATTGGGTTTGAACAGCTTGGATTCTGTATCTCCTGGTTTTGACTCGACTAGAGAACTGGTTCATGGAGACGACATTGTCAATGAATCACTGTCCAAGACTGCAGATGGAATGCATGATGGTGCTAGTTTGAGTAAGTCCATTGACACGGTATTTTATTCGGTGAAGGACGCTTCAAAACTATCAATGGAAGATTACAGGGGGTTTCTAAGTGGGTCTGAAGCACCAACTGATTCTGTTGAGCCAGATTTTGTGAACGAACATGAAATGGAAATGGACACAGAATTTGATTCCGAAGAAGCTGAAGATGGAGGAATGGACTCCTTTCCTGAGGTCGATCCAATTCCTATCCCTGGTCCCCCAGGCTCGTTCTTGCCAAGCCCCAGGGACATGGGAGGATCAGATGATTTTCAAGGGAACTCATCAGTGACCACCACCAGCCGAGCTCAGTCGTCTCTTGATCTTGGTAATGTTGTCGATAAAGATTCTTCAGAATCTCCAATTTCTGCTGCCTCAAGCATCTCCAACTCTACTACTGCAGCACACAATGGATGTGCGCTTGATTTTGTTGAAAGCAAGAGATCATTAGGCTCAACGGCTGTTACAAGTAGTGACATCGAGCCTCTTGTGCAAAATGAAGACGATCTTCCAGTGAGCAAGTCATGCATTTTAAAGGAGCTAAATATGAGATTTGATAGAAACCATCTCGATAAGGGATCATTCACTGTGAGAAATGATGATCATCATCAGCCATGTTGCTGTCAAAGGAAAGAGAGAGTACCACTTGCTCCAGCCAGTATTGTGCTGAACCAGCATGATTCTTCTTTGCTGCTTCGACGACGAAAAATGGCTGCTGCTTTAATGACGACAGATAATCCTAGTGGTGAACCAAAAGGCTGCAGCAGTTCATTGATCCCCGAGTCGTCTAGTACATTTGACACGAGAACTGAATATGCTCCTCCTGGCTCTTGTCCTACTTTAGGTGCTGATAATGTGGGTTTCCAGGTCATTAAACCTCATGTGATTCCCTCGATGGACTATGAATCGAGTAGTCCGTCAACTCCCAATCCAGTGCTGAGGCTGATGGGAAAGAACTTGATGGTTGTCAACAAGGAAGATGAAGCACCCAAGCCTCCATATTTGCAGCAGCAGCAGCAGCAGCTGGCATTATTATGTCATCCTCAGAATCACTATTCGGCTGATCCTAAATTCCCAACGTTTGCCACAATTGGAAATGTCCTGAATCACGAGCCTCATTCATTGAACCAGATGGTTCCTCGTCCCCATTCATCGGTAGTTTTCCCTAGCAATCTGCATCATGTGAGTCCTTACTCGAACATTGGGTTGGCCAATGCTGCAGCTGTTCATCTACCTAATGGCATGTTCCGGAACTATCCTCCACAATGCAATCCACTGGCAACGAGTGCATACTTATCACCAGCTCCCCGCTGCACAAAAGAGGTTATCATCATCGATGATGATCCTGAAAGGGTGCATCCCATGATGGCCAATAAGCTTATTTCAAAATATGGTGAAGGCAGTAGTATTAGAGAGAATAAGAACCATGTCATCTCATCAGGCAGCATGTACCTGCCAGGAGGAATGCAGAGTAATTATATCCCGAATCACATGCGCCCTAGCGCTTGCTATCCTCCCTCTCAAGAATACCAGCATATCTCTCCCATCGACGAATCATCATCACCGACTGTACGTGGTAACAGGTTTCATTTGGCAACTCCTAGTAACATTCGGTGGCCAGCAGTCAGTTCTGGAATGCTGCATCAGAGTCCATTGCAGGCTGCTGCGCCACCACCACGACCACCACCATCCTCTAACGCTATGCTGCCATCCTCGTCAGCGTTGTACTATTCTCCAAGCTTCTCATAGCGAAACGCCATGTCGATGATGATCATAATAAAGCTTTGTCCTCCTGCACCAGGTTTGCATTCATGAAACTTTATCTATCATTTTACCTTTGCAGTAGAAATCGAACGTTTGTCTGTCGTTGGGAGAGTTATTGTGGATGAAGTAACGAGCAGAGCTGAGATCGAAAGGAAAGGTTCAGTTGGTTGTATTGATCTGATGTACTGAGAAATGGGGAAGAGGGACAGACAATCAAATGTAGAGAGATATAGAGAGAGAGGTACCCTTTTCCTTTGTTTTTTGCCTGTGTCAAAAACACTCTGAAGCCTTTCTTCTACAAGTTGACTGGACAATCAAATGTATAAGCATCATAAAAGCTAAAAAGTGAGAAGAAGAAGAAGAAGAAGAAAGAAGCCCATGAATGAATAATATATATAAGCAGGTTTTGACCCCCCCTCTGCAGCAAGGAACCTTTGGCTTCCAAAAGTCGGGAAATTTTATCATTTTACTGTTTTACCTATACATATGTGATGTCATATTTCATGCATTTACTTGGACTTTGTCATTTATTTTCGTACCATTTGAGTAGCAGTTTTGATGGTGATGCGACAGTGTTGTGCTTTCATGCTGATAGACCATAGTGATTCCCACACCACACGCCAGCAAATGTATTTGCTATTTGCTGTATGCTTCAAAATGCGTGGATTACACACACACACACGTCTGTTTAGTTTTATGGCCGTCAATTACTTAAGCCAAACCAGCAAAGCAGATGCTGTTAGGGCTAACTTGTTTGATCAGTTGAGTTACATTTTATTTTAGCGTATTATTGAGTCTCGTCTCGTCTCGTATGACCTCCACCGAAGAGAGTTTTCATGCAATATTTTAATGCATTATCATATTGGTTTACACTCATTTTCTTCTCAAACAAATCTCCTATGTTATGTGTACGTACCTTATTGAAATTGGCAAATTCCATTAATACCCTAACAAGACTGAGGTGACATGTCCTCCCCTATGTTGATGTCTCTCTTCTCTTGATGATATAGTGAGAGTTTTGTTATATTCCTAGTTCCTTTCAAGAAGAGAAGAAAATGGGATTTAATTTTTTGTATATATATATATCATGCTTGAATTAGCGAGATTTACAATCTGTCATTCATCATAACAGATTGAATCAAAATAACGATCATGAGGGAACTACATTGGTTAAATTTATTCACCTGGTAACAATGAAATGACGTTGTTAATTCACTAGTAGAAGTCATTGTGTTTGGACCTTTGTCGTGAGGAGGTGGGAGGGGGAGGTCGTTTTCATGAAGGGATGAAATTCGACTCAAAGGACAAAGACAAAGTCAAAGTGTTGCATTTGCATACATATGATAAGAAGTAGTGCAGAAGCAATGTGGCTGGCTGGCTGCTTTCTCACACACGGACACAGTACATAATGTATTAGGCTGCCTTGGTTGATGGCGACCTTTTCCTTTGCTTTGCTGGTGCTACCCTGGTCTGAGTCTCCTGGCTGCTTCTTTGGCTTGGTGCCGTGTTGAAATTTGTTATTACAACTAATATAAGCACTACACTCGCAGAGAATCCTCTAGATGAACTAATCACAAATTAACAAGTAGATTCTTTGTTACAACGGAAAGAGCCCTCCATACTATCTCCAGTTCCCATACCACATTTCCCCGCCTCTGTTTCTGATGCTCTGGTACTCTACTGCTTGGCAATGTTTCTTCGATTGTCATTTTCAGCTCGAGATTAGAGTGCGATTTTGCAACAGAGTAAGCCAAAATCAAAAGCTATTTCAATCACAATGGAGAAACATAAGCCAGCAATGCATACTGATTATTAGGTGTTAATGGTACAGAATATGCAGTTCAACAATGCTCTTGCGGCAAACTGTATTTCATCAAAACTGAGTCAACACCACTGCTCTCTTACTCTTACATGCTCTATTGCTCTAATCCAAAACCGGAATCAAACATCCAACAGAAACCCATGTATGTAGATAACTAGAGACCATTAAACCATACAAAAATTTCATCACCTTGTTGCCACGACCGATGGAACCCATCTCTAGGAGATTCATCCACTTCACTCAATCACCAAACTCATAAGCAAGACAACAAATATGAACCATCGCCAAGGCTCAAAACAACTCAGCTGATCTAGCAGTAACTTGTCTAAGCTTCGAGTTCACCTTCCCGGGTGGTGCACCCAAAATGAGGCTGCAGAGAGCATCCCTGGCGATCTTGATATTCCGAAACGACCCCAAGATGTGGATCTTCTCGTCCGCCAACACGATCCTTGTCTTGGTAGCATTCTCGATGGAGAACTTGGTCTTCCCTCCTTTCCCCGAAAGCCTCCCGATGGCTCTTGACTTGTGCTCCCCCTTGAGCGTCTTCACATCCTTGATCTCAAACGAGTCGACGTACAGCTCGTCCATCCTCAGCAGGGCCACTGCGTCGATCACATCGAACCCCATCATGAAGGCATGGACGAAATCGGCGCACTTCTGCAGGTTGCTGATATCAGGGGTGTCTACTCTCGTCTTCAGCTCGACCTTCCGTGCCTTGAGGTTCATTCGGATGTCAATCTTCATCTGCTCGTAGACCGGTGTGTATATTTCCATCCATGCTTTCTTCAGCGGAGTGTATCGGTGAGGAGGGACGGAGACTTTCCTGAACTGGACTTTCCCGTCGGACATCTCGTGTGCCTTGAGCGGCTCGAACAATGGCTTCTCCGCAACAGGCGGAGCTACACCATCTATCTCCATAGCTGCTAGGTTGGTTTCTTCCCTACAAAATCGAACAATTGGAATCACAGATTACCCCTTTTCTTCGAAATTTTCTCTTTCTAAACCCTCCCCTCTGAAACATTCAATCAACACACTGAGATTCTACCAAACCGTAGCGCAAACGAGAGACTGATAGACTAGCTTGACGGAAGGGAGAGATGAAGAGGTAGAGTGGTAGGAGAGGAGGGGCCTTACCTCGGAGGAAATGGCGGAGCAGCTGCTGGCTGGTGAAAGACAGCGGCGATGTGCGTTTAGTGCTTTGCTCGGAGGAGGGAGGCGAGGCGAGGCGAGGCGAGACGGCAGAATTAGGGCAAACTCTGGAAAATATCAGGGGAAGAGGGAAAACACACACCGTTTCGCGGGACTTTTATTTTCCGGGAAAAGAGGACTACTATTTTTTAGACGGGCCATGGGCTGGCTAAATGCGGATAAGAGAAGATGGGCTTCTTGTGGGATTTATTTGGGTCGGGCCGACCAATTCAGAATCGAAGCCATCGAATCCTCGATTGGCTTCCTGTTGGCCGTGGCCGTGGCCACGTTGTGCCGATCGGGTTTGGTTACGACCGGACCGGACCGGACCGGACCGGTAACGAATGAGTAGAAGAAGGTAGGTACTGCTGCTGAACTAGTGACTGATTTCCTTCCAGACCCATGGATTCCTTTCCTTCCCAATGTCGTCTGCTTAGAAATGATATTTGATAGAATGAATCTGCCTATGCCTTCACAACAAAGCAGCCAAATAGTACATTGCACAGAAAGGCTTATATAACAAAGATGATGATACCATTCCATTCAGTGGAAAACCATTACATTTCATATCTCCATTCCAATCGTGAGAATAATAAGTACACATAAATAGCAATACATATATCATATGAGCACGGTGGCCTGGTTGTCCACCTGAGGAATTCAATCTAAATATTATCTGTACAATCAGCAAATTTCAATGCTTTGGCCACAAAAGAATCAGGTCATGATCATCAAAGTGTACACAAATCAAGCAATCTATAACATATACTATACGGTTCCCTTCCTTTCCTCCCTTATACCTTCCCACCTAAATCCTTCACAGTTTCGTCATTATAAATAAATCGCCCGTTTGATGATTCAAGACACATTGTCTACAACAACAGCAGCAGCGGGACTCAGAACCAGGGATCACTGCAGCCAAAGCCAATGCCCAGCTAAACCATTCACATGGTGGAAGGAAGAAGATCACTAGTTCTTAGAAGCCTTTCCAAGCATTGAGGACTTCATGGAACACTTCGGCAATCAAATCCCTGTCTCCACACTGCAAGAAGGCACTGAAATCGTCACGAATGTCGTAGATCTTCCCAAACTTCACCAGATACCTCATGCAGCTGGCCTTCAGTCTAGGCAGTTGGTACAGTGCAGCACTCTGAAGCCTCTCGAGGACATTCTTCGCGTCTATATCTTCCAACAGGCTTATATCATGACCAAACAATGTCAGTTGATCAGACAGGATGGCCGAATTGTAAGTTTTCTAATTAGTAAAGATCGTGACTTTTAACTAACTACCTAACTAACTAAGTACCTTTCGTGGCAAGCTTCCTTGAGGTCGGAGATGTCGTACTTGTCTGCTGCACGGAGCAATGCGAGGCGGTGCGCGATGAACTCCTCGTGGCTGATGCTGCCGTAGATGTAGTTCATGAGGGCCTGGCAGGCCTCGATGGACATGTCGGATATGTTGACGGTGGAGAGCTCTTTCTCCTTGAGGTTGTGCGCGAACATGCTGCGGAACACAGGGGATCTCGCCGCCAGGACAGCTCGGTGTGCGGCTATGGTGCCGTCCGAGGCGTTGATGGTGATGTCGGTGTGGATGGCTTCGGTTAACATTCGAGCAAGGGACGAGAGCGCTGTCGCATTTGAACGTCTCTCCGTCAGGCCTCCTCCCCAGATTGAACAAGGGTCTCCTCCCTGAATGCATCAAGAACTTGATTACAATGTTCAAAAGTATGTCCTTAAAGGGTGCGTCACATTGGAAGTTCACTGAACTAGTTAAAAGGGAAACCGGGGAGTCCTTTCTTTGTGCGGATGAGCAAAATGTGTCTACTAATTGTTCTGCTAGCATCAACCACAATAAATAAAGAGGATTCGAGAAAGCATACGTCTGGTGATGCAGTCTTGAGGTCGAGAAATTCGACGTCGATGATGAATTTGCCAGTCAGTGGAACCTCAATCGCCCACACGAAATCGTCGTTGCTCTTTAGTTGCCTGTCTGTGATTTCTGCAGCAAGTCACATTGGAGAGAAAGACAATCAGTTCCATCCATCAATTGAACACCAAAAAGCTTAACATGTAAAGAAGAATCAAAACTTATTCACTATCTCTTGAGTTCTATGATCAAGTTCGAGTCTTTTACTCTTTTCACTGTGTCCCAGAGGAAACCATTTCGATTGAATGACTCAAAACTCTTTCATCAAGATCTTACACCATCTTCATAAAAATCCCTGAGCTTTGTCCAGACTCCTAAACCTCTAACACCATGCTAAGAAATGATTCATCCAACTACCTCGAGTCAGTAGAAAGGTCAATCATGAATTTATACCAGGATGAATCAAGGACTTGCGACCTCCAGCGGAGCAAACAACCCGAATAACAAAGGATGCGATGGGAGGATTCTCTCTGGTCAGATTGGATATCTCTGGATACAGTTTAACAAACAACACCCTGTTCTTCTCCACTGATAAATGCCTGCCAATCCAAATCAAATGAAGATCGTTAAAAGACAAATCAATTATCTCATCCAGAATTCATTTCGTTTCGCGCCGTTCTAGGCTTGTTGCCATCCATCTTCATACCAGAGATTAGAGATAAAAAAAGGTCAGGACAAAACGAAGTAATCAATGAGGAAGGACAGCGAAAGAGACAAAACGGAGAACCAATAATTCTTATAATGGGCAATTGGTAAAAGTCCATTTGCTTCCATACTTCCTCTGAGCTCTGGCAGCTGTGTGACCAGTTCGCCCAAAAAAGAATCCCTATCCAAAGTTTTCAGTTTGGATTGCCTTTTTGCCCATCCATGCAATTCAAAGCGAAAGAAAGAACAGACACCCACTTGGCAGCCATAGTAAAGCAAGTTTCTTACGACGAGTAAAGTAACAGAAGAAGAAGAAGTAGTATCATCAACCAAGCTAAGCAGGTTGCTTTCTGTGTGTTTTAAGACAACGGGGTAAATGAGAAAGTTAATTGGGCGGGAGTTACCAATTCCAGTTGCCGATCTTGAAAGGATCGGATTTGCGGTAAGAGCAAGAGGAGAGGTTGTCGATCCGCCATTGGGCGAGGCGAGAGGTGGTGTCGACTCGGTAAGCGGAATCGTTCATCCTAGCGAAGGCCAGTGCCGAGGTGATCTCATTGATGCAATCGAAGATCCTCCCGTCCAAGAAATACGCTCCCGCCTTTCCCAGGTTGCCGGAAACTAACTCTACCCTCCCGCCGGCTAAGAAGACAGTACTCGCCCCTGCTCGCGTCCGTCATAAACGCCCACAACACGAAGCGCGATCGTCGGAATGGATGATGTTTTTTTCAGGGAGCAGATGAAATGGGTCTGTTTTAATTGGGGATATGGGAGAAGGGTTGGGGGAAAGGGAGGGGATTTCCGATTGATTGATTGTTGCTTTCACGCCATTGACGAACTCCCTTCCCTCTGTGGTAGCTCAAGAGTGAAGAAGACACGGCGTTTTTAAAAGAAGGAAATAAGGAAGGGAAAGGGTGGGTGGATTACACTGCACTCCTTGTGGAGGAAGGATTTAGATTCTTTGATTGGACGACTGGTTATTACTGCATTATTATTGGGGGAAGCTTCACGGTTACGGACGGTTGAAGAAGAAAGGAAAGAATTTTGGGTTTGGGTTTGCTTTTTCTGGGATTGAGTGTAAACTTTGGTGCTTTCAAGGAAAGTATCTTGTAGTTTGTCAGTGGGGAAGAAGGGTTTTGGGTTGGAAATGGGAGAAGAAGATTCAGAGTCGTGGGGTTTGATTGGATTGAGTGAGCCCACTGCCCCACTCCATCCCCCACCACTGGATTCCCTTTCTTGTCCTTCAGACTTGCTACAATTTGCAGCATGGCTTAAATTGTTATTAAGATTCATTAACTCGATTGATTTGTTTGCACTATTGGATTGCACATTCCGTGGGATGAGATAGCATGCCTACTCCCAAATATTATGTTTGGCAACAAGGGGGTGCAAGTTCGAGGGGTACAAGTTGAGGGGTAAATTGTTGGGGGGTGCAACTTGGTGGAGGGTGTAAGTGGAGGGGTAAATTGTTGTTTAGATGAAAAAGTAGGGGGGTACAAATAGAGTAAAAAGTAAGTAATTATATTATTATAAAATAGATTTATCAATTTATAAAATATTATCACAAAATAATAACATGAAAATTCAATATATAATAATAAAATGACACCCTCTATTAATTATAGGTTTTTAAGATAATTAATTTGTGTTGCATTTAATAATCTGTATGAATTAAAAATACATATTAATTACTTTCCTTTTTTCAGTGCACTAGTAGTTGTATCACTGCAATGGTATTAGTGTACAGGTGCAATGGTAGTTCCAAAAAAGTAACGTAACTAATATGAGTTCAGTATACAGGTGCAATGGTATTTGTATTAGTGCAATGGTAGTTGTATTAGTGCAATGGTAGTTAAAAAAAAGGAATGTAATTAAGATGAGTTTTTAATTTCCAAAGATTATTAAATGCAACACGAATTTAATACAAAAAAATAACTATAATTAATAGGAGTGTCATTTTTTCAACCCTTAAAAGGGTTAGCATGCTAACCAATCCCCACATTCCGTGATTCATCCCGTTCTAAATGCTCTAGCATGGGCCGGGGTGCGGGATTTGTTCCTATTGATCCTTATGGTAAAGTATATTACCTAACAGTCTTTCATATATTTTGTTACTAACTTTATTGATTAGGTGGGTTTTCACAGTTCATCGTCTATTTTTCAATTTATTACAGAATTTAATAGCCATACATATTTATATAATTGAGCATATTATTATTGATAATCGTATATTTCAATTATGGATCACTCAGTAATAAAAACACAAAAAATAGGTAATGAAGCCTAGTGATTAGGTAATTTGGCAAGGTTTTATTCGCTAATCCAGGAGGCAAGAAAAGTATCTAGTGGGGGTGGGACAGGGATTATTGTGTGTTGTATGGATGGATGATCTGCCTTTTAACACATTCCCTATCTTGCAAGTAATCTCTATGTAAATGACTTCCCAATTAATCACTATCGTACATTTGTTTGGGAATCCAATTATGATTTGATTTACTATAATTCATTAATTGATGACTGCCGTTTGATCCAGGATTCCTTGAATCTTTGCTTTTGTATGGGAATAAACTCCCAACGCCACGTTAACATTGATAATTTAATATGGTAGGGTACTTGTTGGGGGACAAAGGTGGGGTTTTTTTTTTTTTTTTTTTTTTTATGAAAGGTGGGGGAGATTTAAAAGAGGCACTTGAATTTAATTTGTGTAGTGAGTGGAGTGTTCATTCTACTTCTCAACTAATATTGTGACTTTTATTATTTCCATCAACATCCTCTAAGCTGGTTATAAGATTTGGTTAAATTGGCCCGAATTGATCTGGTCTCAATCCGGTCTTTTTGGAAATATAAGGACTAAAGATTAGATTGGATACAATCCGGTCTTGATTCGGTCCGATCCTAATTCGGTCTTGATTGTAGATTGAGCTTGTGGGAATTTTAGTTGCCCAATGATTCAAAGGATGAGGAGTTGGTTAAATTTTGGGTGTTGGGCTCTCTTACCGGGTCTTTATCCGGTTTTCAATCCGGTCCCAACCAATTTTTTTACCTCAAATCTAAACCCAAAAATTGGATTGGATTGTTTGCTATCCGGTTCCGGTCAGGTTTTGGGTAAACCCAAATAGCCCGGACCAAATAGTCAGCCCAAACATTCTCAAATGGATTGGAGGTTTACAATACCTGTTTTTTCGACAATGCTAGTGTCATCAAGTTTTTATTTATGAATTGTATTGATTACCGACTTAATCTAACTTACCTCTCATATTCCTTTGTATTTATAAGACGTACTGAGTTCTAATTTGACACTAACTCTCGACAACTACCACCAGTAGTGTTGCATGTTGATCATATTAACTTCGTGTGTCATCAAGTTGGGAAAATGCTTAACTCTCAATATATGAAGTCCATACAAAAGCCCCATACACAACTTTTTGACAATGAAAACTTGCACCAAAAAAGTACAATGACTCCATCGATAATTTTATCTTTGAAGATATTTTTCCGTATATTTATTTTACCACGAGTTGTTGATTTCTATGTAATGTATGCATATTAGCTCATCCTTGATCCAACCAAACCAATCAATAGTGAAAACAAAAAACAAAAGAAAAATGCATGGGATATATATAGTGGGGATGTCACACAATAGTCAACATTTTACAGCAGAGAAATTAAAATTAGTTTTTTACACCAAATCATTACCAAGGAAACACATCATAATCTCCCCATAAACACTTAATTAATCACAAGTAGACTCAAATTTGGAGGTGGGCCATTGGCTCCAAATTTTCTATATTTCTCCAATGTCACCCTCAATGGAATTGAGAGGTTGCTCAACAATAGGGTTAGATATTTTGGAATGGTGGTGAAAAATGTTATAATAAGATTGGATAGTTGGCCTAGTTGTTCTAAAGACTTGGCCCCTCTGAAATGCATCATCAATAATGGATTTATTTGCAGTTAGTAATGAATTCGTATTTAATCAATCCATACACATTTGTTCTTCTACAAGCCTTGATGTTGTGACTTGTGACTCAACTTTCAAACCCAAGATCTCATGGTTCATTTAGTGTATTGACTGAAATTGGGCCTATGTTGTGGTTGGGTTTGGTGGGTAATCAATTTTCAGATGGCCCTTATAACCACCATTAACCACCTCCTTAACAACCTTAATACCAAATAAATTCATCATCAATAACAACTAATCCTACCCGACACGACTAATTGTACCAAAGAGTAAAAAGTAAAATACCCTTGCCTTCCCGAGATTTGCAAGGCCCATCAAGACTCACCCAACCAGTCTGGGCCCGCTTTTAATTTATGTAGGCCGGACTAAGGAATTCCTCGACCCAATAATAGCATGGAATCATTGGAAGGCCCGAAGAAGGGTCCATGGAATCATTTTTCTGAATATTCTGACCCGAAACGGCGCCGTGTAGTCGTACGGTAAACCATACACGCGGACACTAGGTTTATATCGTTAAAAGTTGGTCGCCGCAAAGGCCGAATCCCAAAAAACGTTCAACTCTATTCACTCAGCACCAACCGGCGTCCCTCCCTCCCTTTCCCTCCGCCGCTCAACCGAACAAATTTGTCTTCTCGTTTACAAGTTCCCCATCAGCAGCGGAATAAGCCAAAGCTTCCTTCCGGCGGAAAATATTGAGCCATGTTGGTGAAAGTCAAATCGGAGGGCAACTTGGAAGCAGCAGCAGCTCCTGGAGCTGCAATCGGCGGGCAAAAGAGTATCAGCAGCCGCATTCCAGAGGAAGTAGTGGTAGATGAGAAGAAGCCTTCAACTTCTAAAACGGGCATTGTGATTGCTGATGATCCAGATGGAGTTCTTGTCGACGTCGTGACTTTTGCCGCCATTTCTGCTGCTCCTGCTCCCCCGCCGCCAAACAAGGCTGCGGCGGCGGCTGATTTGGACGCCACGGAGCACTCAAGTTCGTTCGAGGAAACGCTCTCCGACACGGATAAATGCAACAGCGAGGGGGAAGTGGAGTCGGAATTTTTTGGCGATGGCGATATTGCTTCTCCGTTCGATGCTTTCAGTAGCTTGTTCTACTCCAGGTACTACCTACTTCTCTGTCCATTGGAATGCTTTGGCTTAGCGGCGATGATGAATTTTCAATTCGAATTGCTTTGAAGGGATTGCATTTTTAGTTGAATGACCCAATTCAGTTCAGGACCAAGTTGGAATCATTGGGTTTGGATTGTGATTGAATTGAATGTAACTGTTCGGATGTTACCATTTTTTTTTTTGGGGTATTAAGATGTTTCAAATTTGAAATTGGATTGCTGAAATGTTTAAGGGGTCATAGTGCCAATTTTGTTCTTACAAGACCCTTAAGGATCTCTTAGTGTTCTTGTCAGCAAATCAGGTTAACCCAGACTTTGATTTGATATTTGGATTTCTTCCTGGGGTTACCTTTCATATACTTCAAAGCTGTATTATGTAAAGAGTGAGTAGAACATCATTAGTCCATTATACCAACCTAGCGATTTCGAATTATGTATTTCGATATTTGAGATGGATGTGTAGGACACCCTTCACTGACATTCCTTTGGTTCTGGCCTAGGAAGAAAAAGGTATCTAATCACTGGAGGAACTTCATACGGCCCCTCATGTGGCGTTGCAAGTGGGCAGAGCTCAAAATCAAGGAGATTGAGTCTCAACAGATGAAGTATTCTGGGGAACTCGCAGCCTATGAACAGAGAAAACAATCTGGAGTCTATCAGTCAATTCCTGTAGGGTTCTGTACAAAATCTCTGCCATTTTTGAATGCATGTAACAGAAGAAAGTCGAAGAAGAGGCGAAAGAGAAAGAGAGTCGAGGACTCAATGGATATATCATCATCGTCGTCTTTCTTTCCTGATCATCCGATTTTTTCTTACTTTGGTATGGGCTTCTAGGTATTGATGTACCAACTTCTTCTTGTTCCAATTTCCATTCGCAGCTTTTCTCAAATAGTTTTTGATGCGCCATTACTGCAGAAAGCAAGAGGGCTACTGCAGATGGAGCTGCTATGGTTGATGACTTTGATCCTATTGGTTAGCTTTTCTGCTTTCAAGATGGTTTATCAGTTTCCTACACGCATAAAACTATTATATGCTCACACTGTTTCTTTGGCTTTCTATAATGTCGAGTGCAGCATCGACAGACGCACCACGTACCGACACCAAAGACGAATTCGTGGACACCAGCGTCGAGCTGCCATTTGCATTTGGAGACTCCGACGCCTATGTGGAGAACATCCTGCTGAAAATCGAATCGGTGCACTCTCACGTCCACAAGTTGAAGGACCAGCTCGATTCAGTGATAACGAACAATGCCGGCAAGTTCTCTTCATGGGACAACCTCTGCCTTCTAGCGTCTTGTGGCGGCGAAGGGCAGACGAGCTCAGCTCCAAGCCCCGTGTTATCGGTTGGGTTCGATGGCGAGACGATGTCTCCCTGTGGTGGTAGGTATACGGCGGGAACTCAGCCTGGGTACGATATGAGCGAACTGGTTCTGCCTGGTAGTGCAGTGTCGAGTTTCGGAGAGGCTGTCCATGTTCCTGATATTATTGAGAGCACGGTGGGGATGCTGGCTGATGCTGAAGTGACGTTCCATGAGCCGCAGATGGACCATCCCTGTGAAGATGTAAGCATCAACTTCTATTTTGATACATTATTCATATCTTTCTTTTCTCACAAGAAAGCTGGAGTTACCCAAATCAAATTTCCGCCATGGCTGATCCGCAAATCGCCTTACTACTAGGGGCCTGCGATGCATTTGTTGGATAGATAGGAAAGCAAGTTTGGAATTGGAATTTTGAAACCACTCTGAGAAGGCTACCTCCCTGACTGTGTGTGAAAAAACCTTTGTATCTGCAGGTGCTGGAAAACGTCGTGATAAAAAATGAAGCAGCGGATAACACAGATGCTTTCATGGGGAGGACGATGATGACGACAAGTTGTAAAGTGAAAGAAGAGGAGGAGCATGATCATGGCAGCGAAGCGATGGAGAAAGGCGACAAACCAGCAGCGGAAGAGGAAGAAAAGATCACTAATGGTCGTCAAGTTTTAATTACCACCTCCAAGACCGAGGAATTGGCAACAAGAGGGGAATCGGCGGCGGCGGCGACTCTGAAATCGTGCTTGGCGTTAGATGTGCAAATCCCTAGGAACAAGAGGAAGCGAGGGGAGCGGAAAGCTGGGCCTGGAACTGGCGGGTGGAACAAGAAATCCTCAGGTGATGATGATGCTCCCCATAATTAACTACTGTTTAAGCTCTAGTTCATCCATGTCCTTCCTCGATGAATACTTTGTTATCAAGAACGTCGTCATGGTTTTCTTTTCACACAGTTGTTAAATCATGGTTATGCTATAGTTTCCCGCCTTTTTTTTCTTTTGTCCTCTTGTATTCCTGAGATCATGGTGGTTTTGAGCCGCCGAAACTTTTACTGCCCCGGGCGGAGAAATCGATAGAATAGAACTGAATTGCCGCCGGATGCTTGTGGCGGTAGGATCCCGACATCTGCCTAACCTAACAGACGCTGGGAAGGGAAAAATAAAAAATGGCGATTGGGCTGGCATAACTTACGTGGTGATTATGGGCCTGGCTCGAATAATAAATCAAACTAATTTGTTTACCAAATATGAAGAATATTCAACGCCTACTAGCTAGGCAACATCCTTATCAATGACAATGAGTAGTATTGTGTAGATGGATTCATCATCATTGACATTCAATTCCAAACCACACACCCTGCCTTAAACAGTTAGAGTGCAGTCATAGACTAGCATTGGGCAATTGGGGGAAGGGAAGGGGACCCCATCATCCCCTTTTGTCCAGTCCAGTCCAATGTTAAATATGGCACACTCATTTTTTAACGTGCAAGGGAAAGAAAGAACCAACCCAACCAACTTGTGGTGTTGTGCTTAAAATCGGCTACTTCTTCCTTCCTTCCCGTGAGGAAGACCAGCCGAGCTTATCCAGTTGCTACTGCTGCAGTAGGAGGAGCCAAAGAGGAAGAAGAAGAAGAAGAAAAAAGGAATAGGAGGAAGAAAGGTTAGTAAGTTTGGAAGCAAGCCAGCATCCACGTGCTTCCCTTTTGCTCACTGCTTTGCTTCTGTTCGTTTGCTTGATTGGTCGGTGAACCGCCGGCGAAGTAGGATCGTCGGAGTACCGGCCCATTGGGTCAACGAGACTAGTTTGCTTTTTTCAGAAAAACAAGCAAGGAAAGGAATGGAAATCCGTTATTTTACTCACAGCCAATGAATTCTGACTACTCTGGGCATATTTTTTTATGTTTGAGTTTGACAGGTGGAATAATAAGAGGAGGAACGGAAAGGAAAGGAACGAATCTGCGCGCGCCTTTTTTCTCAACTCAACTACTCCCGGCCTTTTCGCGTAATCCCCAAATTATTATTTTTTATTTTCTTCTGCTTGGCGAGTTTATCGGATCTGGAAAACAATTCCGTTAATCCAATTATTCTTCTCTTTCTTTTCCCCTTCCAATTTCCATCTCTTTTCTCCGCCATTCCCCCCAAAAAAGAAAGCCTCGCCATTGTTGGAGGTGGAGGTGGAGGGGTGGGAGGAGGAAGGGGAGGAGTCGCCGCCGGTGACCATGGACAACATAGCGTCGCAGCTGAAGCGGGGGATATCGCGGCAGTTCTCGACGGGCTCGCTGCGTAGAACGTTCAACCGGCAGCTGTCACGGCAGGCGTCGCTGGAGCCTCGGCGGAACAACAGGCGCTTCAGCTTCGGTCGCCAGTCGTCGCTGGATCCCATACGCCGGAGCCCGATCAAGGAGGAGCTGCTGGCGGTCCCGGACAACTTGGACTGCACGATGCAGCTGTTGTTCATGGCGTCCCGTGGCGACGTGCTTGCGGTCCAAGATTTGCTGAACCAAGGGATTGACGTCAACAGCATCGACCTCGACGGGAGGACCGCGCTCCACATTGCCGCCTGCGAGGGGCACGCCGAGGTCGTTAAGCTTTTGCTCAGTCGTAGGGCCAATATCGACGCTCGCGACCGCTGGGGGAGCACTGTGAGTCCCTTATTGCTTCCCTTCTTCAATTTCTGATGGATGCTGGTAATTCGAATGCTTGTACTAAATGGTCGGTAATTTGCACCAGGCTTGTGCTGATGCTAAGTTCTACGGGAATGTAGAAATTTACAACATTCTCAAGGCTCGAGGGGCCAAAGTTCCGGTATTTATCATTTTTCCTTTTAACCCTCTTAGGAATGTAGCTCTGCTAGGCAGATTATGGTAAGTTGGGTAACTTACTGTTCATTTCTCAGAAAACCAGGAAGACGCCAATGGCTGTAGCGAATCCTCGAGAAGTACCCGAGTATGAACTTAATCCCTTAGAACTTCAAGTTCGAAGGTCCGATGGCATCACAAAGGCAAGTGGGAACTGATATGTCTGTTCAATGCATTAGGTGTGAGGATTCCCTCTCAGTTGTGGTGTGACGTCCCATCTTTTCTATGTATGGTCGATTCATGTTGTTGCTACGAAAATGGTGGGTATTTGGTGTTTTGGGTATTCATTCCTTGACGTGTTTTAGTCATTATGGCTTGCTTCTAAAACAGGGTACATATCAAGTGGCTAAATGGAATGGTACAAAGGTTGCTGTAAAGATACTTGATAAGGACTGCTATACTGATCCTGAAAGCATGTACGCGTTCACCTTCTATGTCTCCCTCCCTTTACATGAAGACTTTCAGCTATTACTTGCATAGAAATACAAATGACCATTGATCTTGTATTGCAGAAGCGCATTCAAACACGAACTAACCTTACTAGAGAAGGTTCGACATCCAAACGTGGTTCAGTTTGTTGGAGCGGTTACCCAAAACATACCAATGATGATTGTTGTAGAGCATCACCCAAGAGTAAGTTACTGGTCCTCTATCATTCTTCTTTTAGCTTTCTCATTTATCAATTATTACCAGGTGACGGGGGAAAAGAGCTTGTGAATGTATGGTTCTTTAGCACAAGCATCTATCTTTTTCCTATATCGCAGGGAGACTTGGGAAGTTATCTCCATAAGAAAGGCCGTTTGTCACCATCCAAAACTCTAAGATTTGCCCTTGACATTGCCAGGCATGCCCGATTTGAACTCCTAAAAATGATTCTAAGTAGCCGTTTCTGCGATAAAATTAGAGTTTTTAACCCACTGATCACAGATCTCCCACTTGTACCCAGGAATGGATGATGTACCTTGTAGTCATATTTGCATTTTGTGGCAATCTTCACTTGATTTTAACAGTGTATTTGTATTTTGGTTATCAGGGGTGTGAACTATCTTCATGAATGTAAACCAGACCCAATTATCCACTGCGGTCTAAAGCCAAAGTAAGACAACCAAATGCACAAGCATATTTGGTAGCTGAGTTGTGATATATTCTCAGTGGAATGTCCTATTCTTTAATATCTGAAATTTTGGTAAGGTGCCAGAAACATTATGCTGGATAGTGGAGGCCAGTTGAAGGTTGCTGGTTTTGGTTTGATAAAGCTGTCCCTAATTTCAGTTGACAAAGCTAAAGTTGCGGCAGGGTCTTCATTGGACTCCTCAAGTAAGGAAAATTGTCACGTACCTCTTATATTGGTTCAGTGAAAAAATGAGGCAACTATGATGAACAGTTCCTCCATTGTTATTTTGATTGTTAACTGTGTCTGTAACAACAGGTCTTGACTTGAAGTGCTTTTTATGTATCTACAGATGTATATATGGCGCCTGAAGTTTATAGAGATGAAATTTTCGATAGAACTGTGGATGCTTACTCTTTTGGTGTTATGTTATATGAGGTACCACTGTTTCCTATTGCTATTGCATTCTATAATGAACGCACCGTTACTTCGTAATGGTTTTATCAGTAGGCTTAATGCTTCAAGTCGTAAGGATGATATTCTACTATGTTTTGCAAACACAACCTCTTTGACAGTTCTTGTTTATTTCTTGATGGGGGATAGATGATCGAGGGAGCGTACCCATTCTACCCCAAGCCTCTTGCAGAGGCTGTTAAATTGATGGGTGTCGAGGCAAAGAGACCGGCGTTTAAGCTCAAGTCCAGACATTATCCTCCAGATATGAAAGAGTGAGTTCATCACTATCGTAATATACTAAGTTACTCTAAAGAGTCTATACACGAGTTCTGGTGATTTACGTGTTCACAGAGTTACTCTAGCCATACTCATATGTCATTGTTCCTTAACTCTAGTAATGAATCTCTTTCAAGGGGATAACATTCCCCTCTGTGCCGAATCTGTGAAACAGATTGATTGATGAATGCTGGCATCCTGAACCAGTTGCCAGGCCAACGTTTTCTGAGATAATCGTGCGACTGGACAGAATAGTTTCACACTGTTCGAAGCATGGATGGTGGAAAGACACTTTTAAGCTTCCCTGGTATGCCTCTCTCTCTCTCTGAACACATTTCATCCATAGTAGTCATATATGCAAATGCAGCCTTCTTCACGCTTACGCGGGTCATGGCCCCCTCTCTAAGCTACATAACCTTCCTATTTGAGTTCACTCTTGCAGGAAATAAGAGGAAGAGGCATGGGTTAGTAGAAGGAGGGGACACGGTGAAAGAAAGCAATGGTGAATGAGCTGACATTGATGGAAAGAAAGGGGGGAAGAAGCTTCATGTACTACACAAGGCCATGAGTATATATATGTATAAGTTCTAGAGAGACGGTGGATGTTCGATCCGAGCAAAGAAGCAAGCAAAAGGCGGCGAGAAGACACGTTACACCAATCTACTTTTCAAGTTCAAACTGCATTCCATATGTATTCAAAAGATTTGCGTACATAAAGTACATCATTGTGTAAAAAAAGAAGGAAACAATGGCCGTTGTTGTAAAATATGTTCATTGTGATTATAGAAAAAGGTGGTCTTGATAGTGGTAGTTATATGTTTGGAGCGGAATCAATTTCATTTTTCAGGTAATTACTACTATAGTTGGAGAATGATCACTCATGAAAAGCTTATAAGGTGTTTTATTTACGACTAAAGGAAGAGTCTTGATGGTGGTAGTGATATGTTTGAAGCGGATTCAACTTCATTTTTCAGGCAATCACTATTTACGACTATAGTTGGAGAATGATCACCCATAAAAAGTCTATAAAGTGCTAAGTATAGAAAGATTCTCCATCCGTTAATAAGATGTGAGAGCCCTCGTCTAGAATGCTATACATTAACAAGAAAATTTTAAAATATGTAGATCTTGACTTTTACGGATGCCATATTCTAATAGAACGTTAATCATTCTTCAATAAATATCAATTAGGTGCTGCCTGAATTTTATCCAAATAAATTATGTGATAATGATGCAAATCTTATAGTAACCATCCATCATCAAGGGTTATAATTCTTTAATGGCCATTTGTGTGTCTCCATAGTAATTACAATTCCGGCATCCAAATGATTCCTTCGTTACCGTTTACTTGTCTCTCTGCTCATTGTTGCTTAGCTTTCACAATGCCTTCTCAATAACCTCAACTTGCTTTGTATAATTCAAACCTCCACTTGCTCCAACTATTAAATTACTTCGTACAAATTGGATTTTTCCATCAAGTTGAAGATACAACTGCATGGGCTTTTTTGAACAGAATAAAAACATTAGGGATCTTGTGAGAAGCTTTACAAATTTAATGGGATTACATCTACAAAACAATGATGTGGATATTGAGAATAACAACAAGGTGGATGATTAGATTACATTATCTCAAAGTTGATGATGCTTATTGCTTCAAACATCCCACAACTAACTATAATTCTCAAGAGTTATTGGATTGACACGGCATGGTACATGTGTGATGGTATGATTGTGTCTACTCATATGTTTGATTAACGAAGAAATATCATCGATCAATTATCTTTTGATATACACGATTGAATTTTAAGTGAAACGTTTGATTGGTGGCGATCTAATCGGAATTTCAATAACTTAACAAGTCTTAAGCAAAAATATGCAAGCGTAAGAGGGTATATATGACTACCCTCTACTCGTGTAAGTCGAGAAAGGCTGAGAAAATAGTGGTAAAAAGAAGAAGAAGAAAAAAACCCGCTACAAAGTCTTTGAATTTCATACTAACCTCATAACTTCGTCTTATATAATTTTTGCTCATTTTACTACATATAAAATATCGACTAAATCAACTAACCGACATAAATCCCAACCTATATTACTTGATATTGAAAGTGCCCTAATCCCTCTTCCTCCTCTCACCTATATGTAACCCAATTACTTGTTTCTTTCTAGTCTTCTTCACCTCTACATTCTATCCATCAATTTGGAACCACAAGTCTCGAGCACCTTAGCCCACCCCCCCAATATTTAAGAAGGTTCATGAAACATCTCATTACTTTGAATTTGGAAAAAGACATTTATACCCCGGGGTATAATTAAAAATCTCAAATAACACAACTTTAAATAAAATATCAAACTCAAATATCTTAATATCTCAAATCAAAGCCCTAAATATGTGGGGAAAACTCAAATCGTCCAAAAGAAATGACTCTCCAGTCTTTGACTCTTAACCATAAATTCTTAATAACTTGAAAAAGTTCTTCGATGCTTACTCTGACGCCTGACTCGACATCTTTCAGCAACGGTGGTGTTGAGCTCCTCTAGCTTGCTGATCACGGACTGGCAGGTTAGGATTTCCTCCTCTACGATCTGGTGAGTGAGTTGGGGTCAGTCTACGCCCTTACGATTTAAATCGCTAGAATTTATTACTTAAGAACTTAACTTAAACTGGTGGATGATACTTCCACTCTTTAAAATTTTATTCTTAAAAGTCAAATCTCAACTTAACTATATGACTGACACTGGGATCCCTCACTAGCTAGTTCGGTTGCCAACTCATACGTATGAGAAGCCATCCAGGCTTTCCTTAAAATTATCGTGGAAGGCTCTTCTTCCACGATTCTCAAGAGCATAACTGTTGCTCATCTTAAAATATCTCAAGAGCATAATTGCTGCTCATCTTAAAAGTCTCAAGAGCGTAACTGTTGCTCTGTCTGAAAAACTCAAATGGCAACGGACTGGCGCTAGTGACTAAACACTTAAAACAACTTCACCTTCTTGAAGGCGAGTTACTTCTTAAAAAGAACTTGTTTCTTAAACTTTAACAATGACCTATAAATGTAAAGCTTTAAAGTAAATAATCACTCATGCACATTCACTTCAAACATAGCTCAAACAAAATCACATATCATCAATCATAAGCACAATCAACCAACGACAATCACTTCATCAAAATAGTTAAAGCTTGGAATTCTTGAAAGAACACGTAAGGCGTAGAATTTACCCCTTTACCCTCCCTATCACTACCTCGGCTCCTACTTCGCCGGAGCCACATCCGCCACCAACAAGATCCAAGCCATTCCCGCCGTCGTCATTCACTGGTTGTTCTAACGCCGACGCGCGATGGGGGAAAGTAACGTCGGCGCAATGGGAAATTGATTTAGGGTTTCATCTACTGCTGCGATGGGGGAAGCTGACGACGGCGCGCGACGAAGAAGAAGAACTATAGAAGGAGGATTTGAGGGTTTCGTTGTCTGCTGCGATAGGGGAAACTAACCCGACAATTTTCCAATTTTGTGGGCTAGGGTTTGGTTCTGGGTCGGGTTGGGTTAATGGGTTGGGTGTGTGATATGGCAAGTTTAGTGACGTGGCAGGTCGGGTTTGACTATTTCTGGCCCAAAATGGCGCTGACTAGGCACTCCCGTTAGCCACGTCAGCACATAACGGACTCCATTAACGGAGTTGGACGGAGACTAACGGAGAGTGACTAAATATGACCCGTTTTAGTAATTCGAGTGACCAAATTTGATATTAATTTTTTTTAGTGACTAAACATGAGACAATTTAGTAATCATAGTGACCAATTGTGGCATTAACCCTTTACCATCTCATCAATGTTTAAGTAGAGTTTTCGTAAAGTTAGTTCATTTTTACATGATAGTTTAATCAAATGTGATAGATGTTTCGTAAGATTAGTTATTTTTTACAGAACAATTTAATCAAATGCTCATGTTTCATTACGATATTTTCTTAATAGACCACATATTATGAAATATGTGTGTGACACTATTCTATTACAGTTACATAAATTATAATTACAATATATAAATGTTACGGGGATAGCTATTTCTTATATATCAATTCAAAAATCCAACTATGTAAGCCTTCATTATAAAAACTTGGGCGGGATAGTTATTTATTATGTATAAATTAAAAAAAATTATTATGTAAATCTACCTTTTTTATAAATTTGAATGAAAATTCATGTTTTAACTAAATTGTGTGAATCATCTCATCAATTTGCATCACACAAATCCTGTGTACGGTAAAATATTTTTTACATAATAGTTTTATCAAATGCAATATTTTTTTATAGAATAATTCCTCTATTATTTAATAAAACTCATTCATTATTAACTAAATTATTCACCATTGCATTATGCAAAGGTTCCATATGATCAGCTAACTTTTGCACAACAGTTTAATCAAATGTGATACTTTATATAACAAGATTTTATTATTAGGCCACCTGTTTATGTTATATTTATGTAACAATATTCTATTACAGGTCAGTAGTGTAAACTATTTCGCTAAGGTTCGAATAAGAGAAAGTTCCCGCACTACTTTGACTCTCCCGAGATAGAGCTTTCAAAGCGAGATCGTTCCAATGCCTTAGTGCTTCTAGCAAATAAGGTCTCATGGTAGTCGATCACATTAATTTGCATGTCTTCTGGCGGTGATGGGCTTCCGAAGAATGAATAAGGATAAATTAATAGAAAAAAATTTAGGTACGAGATGAACGCTTTTTCGTTCACTATGACTGGATGTGTACTCGCGTGATTGATTGATGAACGGGGGAATTTCGTGCAATTTTAGAGAGACGGGAAAGTGAAAGCCTGTGGGGTTGCTTTTGTACCTGGATAACTAGCATCGAAAACGCTTTTATATTTGATGGTTTGGTGTTTTGATGATCCCTAATGGACAGTTCCAATAAGATTCTTTCTTGAACAAAAATCCATTTTTTGATTTCTTTCATTTATTCCATGACCGAAACGTGGGGATACACGTTACACCATGATAATACATTACGTATACTTTATGGATGGATAATTATTTCTTATATATTAGTTAAACACATGGTTTACATGAGTCTCCCATAATGATTAAGACACCATGTAAAATTTGCGGAAAAATAATTAACACTTATGTACCAATTAAATAAACATATTATGTAAGTATTCCATAATGATTAAGACATTGCAGAAAGCTTATGGAGGGATTGTTCTTGCTCATGTATCACTTAAACAAAAGTATGACTTATGTCATTCGTAATGATTAAGGCACAACGTAAAAATAATAGAGGTATTTACCCGAATAATTTTGTGAGTTATTTGTTTGTAGTTGAATCATTATATAAGTGGATAGAGTTTAAAATATAATGAGTTCTTACCGTGATGAAGTGCGGGCAAAAACTAGTAATAAATAAATAAACAGCAAAGCAATTAAAAGACGACACTTATGTTAGCCAAAGCCAACCACTTGCTCCGTTCAACGAACCCAACAAAACCTCTCTTACAGGACAAACAAGAGGAGGAGAAGAAGCAATTCAATTGGACTCTCTCTCTCTCTCCCTCTCTTCCTTCCCATTTCCTCTTTGCTATCTCAGCCTTCCTGCAGGAGACGATCGACGTACGGCAGCGGTTGAGCGATGGACGGCCTGATTCCACTGGTGTGCCGGGCGTTCAACAAGATAAAAACCCGGCGGCATTACGAGTGCCTCTCGTCCGGCGCCGCTGAGTCCTACAACGCCGCTGACCACGTGCCGTCTCTCTACACCAATATTCCTCCCCGCTCGGGCTTCCAGAACGGCCGCGACTGTCGTCGGTCCATGTCCACGGCGGGAGATTTTGCGTCCGAGCGTCAGAACTTGTCGGCAATCGTGAGCAGGAGCGTTGTCCCCGGCGGCAAGCAGCAGGAGATGGTGAGGTTTCGGAGGCACCGGCGGCTGTTTAGCTGCGTAAGTCTCGTACAAGAGTAGTAGTTGCATTAATTAATTAATTAATATAGCATCTTTCAATAACACATAAAAATAAAATAAAGAAATGGAGCATCTTAGCCTCCAAATTGTTAGCTGGCCGCCGGCGGTTGGACCTTCTCAACCTAACACTTTGAAAAATGGACACTTAGAATCATCTATGCCAAATGTTTTTTATTTATTTATTTTCGAGTGATATCAAGAGAATAAGAGTTATACAAACAAAACTATTCAGAAACCCCTATAAGCAACATACTAGTGAAGTCAATCTTAATTCATTCGAATTGTCCGTTTCAGTAGTTATGTTATCATGTATTGTTTTTCTGTTAATTTGATGGTTAAGTTCGTTGATTGTGTATTTTGAGTTTGATTTTGTTATAGGATGGTTTTGCTTTTCATGTTTTGTTAATGCGGTGTATATATGTGTACATGTTTCGTGCTTGTAATCTCGATACAAGTACAATTGTAATATAATCTTATTACATTCTTCATTGTCAAAATCAGACTACACAGTTTCATGGGAATAGATTGAGTTGACATAAAACTTAAACGAGTCACGAAAATTAAGTAATTATATACACTATTTTTATCGGATCAAATTCATTTCATAATTTTAGAATATTTCTTGATTTTGATTCATGAGTTGACATATGTCAAATTTTATTGTCATATACGACTGCCGAACAAAACTTTAGCTTTACATTTGAAGTAGCTCACCACTACATTTTGTATGAATTATGAACAATTGAGTACAATAGAATTATTTAGTTAGCAAATTAGAGTAAAATAAAGGAAACCAACTTACTTTTGGATAACTATGGCCAGTAGAGGTGGCAAATGGATTGGATCCATGGATTGGTGGATCCATGGATAAAATGGATTGGATTCAATGGATTGGTGGATTCAGGGATTGGATCAAGTGGATTGGTGGATTATTCATGAATCCAAATGACATCATCAATCTTGAACCATTATGTAAAATGTGAAAAGTTTAGGTACTAAAATGTCATAATGAAAAATTTTAGGTACCAAAATGTAAATTTTCAATGATATTTTTTGGATAAAAATTAAAATTTTGGTACCAAAATGTAAAATATAAAAATTATAGGTACCAAACCGTAATTTGTTATTTGGATTCATGGATCAACCAATTCAATTGGATTTGGATCAAATGGATTAGATTTAAATGGATTGAATTAAGTGGATATTTTTAATGAATTGGATTGAGAATTACCACCTCTAAGGGTATAATTCATAGATAAAGCAAAACAATTAAGCGAAGAAACTTTATGAAACATTTCCCATTTGCCTAAGCCGTATTCGTTTAGGTTTCACATTTCTTTCTTGTCGTACAAAGATAAGGAATACCCTAATAGTAATCTTTTTTTATTTTTTTTTATTGGTATTGAACATATAACAACACTATATAACCAAGTGAGGTAAATATCGAATCACACCTGAAATACGAAGCAGTACAACAGGGAACATGCTTCTTTCCCCATCTCAGATTCCTCTCTCTCTCGACTACCTTAAACCCTTCCCACGACAGACCACAACAACGCCATGGACGGACGGCCTAATCTCTATGGCATATCGTGCCCTCAAGAAGAGCTACAAGGCTCATCGCCACTACGAAGTGCCTATCCACATCAGAGTTCCAGAAAGTCACCAACGGAGGCCAACATCAGCGTCATACCTCAGCAGGAGATTTTGCTTCGTTGACAACAACCGTGAGCAAGAGTTACTTGAAGAAGGTCGTCGCCGACAGAGCTATGAGGAAGCAGCAACAGGAGATCGTGAGGTTAGGGTCCAGCAACCGGCAGCTGTTTAGCTGCTCCATAGAAGAGTAGTGTATGTAATATAATAGAGAGCAGAGCAGTCCTTTAGTTTGTTATTCTTTCTTCTTTTACCCCATCGATGTAGATGTCGTATGGCTATTCAGTTTGAAAGTGAATATTATGAAAGTTTCAATTTTTGCTTGAAGAAACATAAGACTGCTACTCATATCTAAGATGATTGAAAATCTGAGGAACAAATACAGTGTGCGGTCTATAACAGCAGAAGATTACAACAAGTTGCTGCTTTGAGAACTACTACAATTGACAGAACAATGAGGCTGATTATGAATCTATACCTTGAACAGTTGGTTTTTGTAACATTGTGTCCAATCAGAGTCATCCGATTGAAATAGAGCATCACCATCACGGCTTATGTTCATAGACTCTGCAGGAAGAAGAAGACCATCTTTAGCTTTCCCATCTAACACACGATGTTTTCCACCAGAGGAAGTTTCAATGCATACATCCGATGTTCGACTGTTCTCTATATCGAGATCGAGCTCACGAGTTTGAAGAGGTTCATCCTCTATATCCTCTTCTTCGTCGGATAAACACTTGCAACAGCAATCCAGCTCATCCATCTCAAAGATCCTACTCACTAACCCGTCTCTCCACGAGATTCTGACTTCAGAATGCGTCATATCGTCGAAAGTGGAAATGGAAAGCCGGGATTCCTTGATGTCAAGAGGGTTCTGAAACTGTGAAAGATCAACAACAGAATTGGAAGCTGTAGTTGGCAAATTAAACTGGAACGATGAACTAGCTGGCCAATGTTGATCGACTGAATCCAATTCGAAGCCCCAGCCCTGATTGTATTTCTTGCCTTTCTCTCCAGAGTCAGATTCTGGGGTTTGTAATAAATTGACACTGCACAACAAGTCCATGGAGAATCGAGACCCATCTTCTCCACCACAGCCAGCGATTTTCTCTTCTAGAGGAGAAGTTTCCATATCAGATGATGTCACAGAAGCACGTTTCATTCTCCTCTCTGTGTGCTCTTTTGACAGATCCTGTGCTCCGCCATTTCCAGAACTACACTCATTGTCCTTCTCAACCGGCGACAAAAGCCAATGCATTGAAGCCTTGATAGGCAAATTCGACGGTGAAAGATTGATCCCATTACCATCTATTATAGCATCATCAGCTTCATGATCATCGTTGATGTCAAACTTATCAACAGATTTAGCTTCCCCTACAACAAGTAAACCCCTAGGCCTACATTTTCTCTTGTCAGTAACCCCAGAAAGAAGATGCCCAGCACCATAACAAACTGGTGTAGCAGTAGTAGCAACTTTGGTGGCAGCAGTTGAAAGCGCTGACGATTGACATTGTTGTTGTATCTCCGGGGATATCGAGGCATGAAGTGGAGGCGTTTTTGTGTTGCTGCTCTCTGAGTTCGAATTCAAGCTACTGCCTTTCTTACACCTATCCACTGTAACATCCAAACCAGACCCAGCTACAATCAGTCTCAAAGGAGTCGAATTTGATTCCTCCACAATACAACCTTTATCTCCAGATCCAGAATTTTCCAACTTGCTCACAGGATTCCTCACAGTATCCAACCTCGAAACCCCAGGAATAGGTTTAGGGTTCTTCCCGGATTGCCGCTTGTACAAGCATGCAGAAGGGATCCCCTTAACTTTCTCCCGATCCCCCCTACTGGGTCGCGAGATAGGCGCCGATTTAGGGGTTTTGCAGTGCATTGATTTGACTTTCACCGGTCTGTGATGATTACCGTTGTTTCTATTTCCGACCTGGGGTTTTGAAGTGGAAACAGCAGAGTGATTGAGAAAGAACCTGAGACAGCCTTTAGGAGCTTCGATGGAGGAAACCGAAGAAGAAGAAGAACCAACTGTCACAATGCTGCTATTGACATCAGTGAAGCTGCCGCCATTGCTGAGATCTTGAAATGGGTTTCTATTATTACTGCCACTGCTGTTCCCCTGTTCTTCTCTTCCTTCTTTCTTCTTCTTCGTCGACGAGTTGGAGGTATTGGAGTTTCCTTCCCGCCGGTGGATTCGGCTCCAGGAAGTTGACGACAACACTGGCTGCTTCATTCGTGCGAGAATCACAGCGAAAGATTGTAACTTTTTTGGGATGACGGATGTGGGAAGGAAGAAGAACTTTGTCTGTGTGTGCCGTTGGTTTGGGATTTTGGGGGAAAGTGGCAGAGTGGGGTTTACTGGAAATTTGAATTTCGGGCCATTAGATTTAAGTCCGGGAAAATTAATAAATTATGGGCTTATTTAGATTTGAACAGGTCAGGGGACAGGGAACATGGGAATAGTTCCGATTCAGTCCCTGAAGTTGAGGATGGTAGCTATTCGGTCCTTAATCTGTTAGATTAGTTTCTTTTGGGGTCTCCAATTGAAATTGCGGGGTTAATAGTGTGGTTGGTCTTAGGTAACCAGTTCGTGGAGCGAGAGCGGAAGCGGGTGCAGGAACGAGAGCGCGAGAACGTGTATTTTTTAAGAACTCAATATTGAGAGCGCGAGGAGAGCGTTAATATTATATTATTTTTAATATATATTAATTATAAAATTTAAAATATAGTTAACATTAGGTTTTTACTAGGTTAACTTGTTAATAAAATTCAATTAAATATTATATAAATATAATAACATATGTTAAAGATGGTGTTAGGTTTACTAAATCAGCATAAATCTAATTAATTAAAAATAATTCTTCCAAAAATTGGTTTAAGAAACTAGAAATAAAAGTGGATTCCAATTAATTAAAAACTACAATTCCTTCTCTTCTTACGCAAACAGAACTTTTCTAGCCGTTGTGCTTTCCCAGACTTGTTCTGGATGTTGAACCCCCTCCATTGATGAGATGATTTGGTTCTCCTTCTCGGATACTGAAGTGACGGTGAAGATGGATGATCCTGTTTCCTTTGAGAGAAGGTCTTGGTACCTTATTAAATGCAAGAAGGAGGTGTGTGGGTTACTCCATGCCAGCTGTGTGTGCCCTGATATGATTCAACAGCTGCAACAAAGGGATGTAGGGCTCATCAATTACTCTCCCTCTCTGGTGGATGGAAGTTATTGTCCCTCTGTTACTGAAGGTATAAACTCACCAAATGCAGATACCAGTCTTTTCAAGCCACCATTACTGAAGGATGGAAGGTGTTTCGAGCCACTAAAAGCAGCAGGGGAAGCCAAAAGCTCTAAGCGAAGGTTAACAGCAATAAAACCTGGTCCAATCAAACCAACTACCCTATTAAATGAAGCTGTTGGAGAGTGGAGAAATGCTGGAGGAGTTATAAGAAAGGGAATACTGCCATCAAACATTAACATCCATACTCAAAACCTACCTTTCTGTTGTGAGCATACTGATACCCTCTTCTGTCAAAACCCACCTTTCTGTTGTGTGCTTACTGATACCCTCCTCTGTCTTGAGCTAACAAAAATGAGTGTTAACGATCTGATCACTCAAGCTGGGGAATGGGATCTGGAAATGGTTCCGGATGAAGAAAGACTTACCAATCGGTTCTCCCTGGTTGTCAAAGTTTTCTCTGAGCGAAGTATCAGCCTAAGGGCTTTGAGAGGTATGATCAGAAATGCCTGGGTGGATAATCCTAAGCCAAAGCTCCGGGAGATGCCCAACATCCAACCAGTCTATGAAAATGTCTTCACTCTGGATTTTGAGAAGATGGAAGAAATGGAGGCGATTTGGCTGGAGCGACCCTGCCCCATTTCTGGTACTTTGATGCAAGTGAGGAAGCTATCGGGCCTGGAGAATGCAAGAGAAGTCAGCTTCAGGATGGTGGACTTCTGGATCCAAATCCATAATCTCCCAGAAGCATACAGATCTGAGAACAACATTGCCATGGTTAGCAGAATGTTTCACAAAATCATCGAGATTGACCGGGCTGCTCTTCAATCTCAAATTTACAGGAAGTTTGTGAGGATGTTCGTACAGGTGGACACCTCAAAACCGATTCCAGATGGGTTTTACATTCGCCATCAACAAAAAAGAACTTGGATTGAATTCAAGTATGAGAAACTCTACTCACTGTGCTACCACTGTGGAGGAATCGAGCACACCAGATTGGAGTGCGATCTGAGAAGAATCAGCGAAGAAAACGGAGATCAACCGTCAATGGTGCAGAGATGGGGACCGTGGACGAGGGCCAGCTCTCCTCTCTTCTCACCTAGGACGATCCAGCAGCAGGAGGTTGAGGCTGTGGTGGTCACAGATGCGGCATCGACATCTGAATCTCCAGGAGGATCCCGGGTCCAGTCGCCGGCGAACACCATGAACAGAGCGATCTTCGCTCAACCTCAGATGGTCCCACAATCCTTGGTAACGACGCCTGCCGTCCATCAATCCCCTCACTCAAGTTTCGCTCAGAACTTCCCTCTTTCTCCATCAGTTAACCCATTCCAAAATCCCTACCTCTCATCTCCTTCTCCACAAAGCTACCCCGCCTTTACCCTGAACTGTGAGCAGTTCGATTCCCCGAACCAAGGAGATAGAGTTGCTCGAAACCTTTTTGGTTTTCCCCAAACTCCACCAATTCCTTTCTCCTGTAACCAGATTCCCGTCCTTCAGAACCCTCCACCAGGCTTTGGGTTGTCTAACCTAAGCCCATTACCCTTCCAGGCCCAGACCCACTTTACCTTCAACCACAATTACTTTCCTGGGCCAAGTGCAACTCATTCTCCTGCTGGAGCCCAACAGCGTGGCCACAGGTCTTTCTCTCGCAATGGCAGCCCAATGATCCAAAAAAAGAAAAGAAAGACATCTGGCTGTCTTTTAAAAGAACAAGGGGAAGAGCAGTCTGATGCCAAACAAGGTGGAGCTGAAGAAAAGGTTGACAATGAAGATACAGTTTTCCCGCCTGGGTTTGAACCCAATCTTGCTGTGGTTATGGTGGCCGATTCCAAGCCACCAGGGGTCCCATGAATGCTATTGTGTGGAACTGTCGGGGATTCGGGCAGACCCCCACAGTTCGTCATCTCAGGAAGTTGGTAAAGAAACATCAACCATCTTTACTGTTTCTGTCCGAGACAATGAAGGAAGAATCCTATATGAAATCCAAGAGAAGGAGTATGAGATTTGCTGATGAGTTCCATGTCAATCCGGTCCAAACGGCAGGGGGTTTAGCTCTTTGGTGGGTGGCGGGGTTACCTATCACAATTCTGGATAGTAGCTGTTTTTTTATTGATGCTTTTGTTGATGTTAATGGGGGCTTTTTTATCACTTTTGTTCATGCCCCGTCTGATCCTGCTCGGCGTAGGGATTTTTGGGATCAGATTAGTAGTCTTAGGACTAGTGTTGATGATAAATGGGTGGTTATTGGGGATATGAATGCTTTGCTTTCCTCAGAGGAAAAGAAGGGGGGGAATGTGCCTAGGAACGTATCTACTGTACCCTTTAAAGCTTTTGTTGATGGGAATGGTTTAATGGATATGGGATTTAAGGGCTACCCTTTCACTTGGAAGAATAATCAGGAAGGAACGAGACGTATTGAGGAGAGACTTGATCGTGGTTTGTGCTCTACCTCGTGGTTTACAATGTACAGTAATGCTCTGATTATTCATGAGCTGCCTATTGAATCTGATCATAGTCCTCTGCGATTGGAGTTTGAAGGGATGCGGGGAAAATCAAGGACTCCCTTCCGTTTTGACACTAGATGGTTTCAAAACGAGGAGTGCTTTGAGATTGTGAATCGGAATTGGGATGGCGGAGGCCTTTGTCATGAAAGACTACAAAATTGTAAAAAGGAATTGACCATTTGGGCTAAACAAATGTTCAAAGATCAAAATAGGAGGGCTGAGGACATCCAAAAGAGATTGGTTGACATCCTTCATCTTGACCGATCAGTGGAGGTTGTTGAAGAGGAAAAAAGTCTGATGAGTGAGCTTGCTGCCATTTGGAAGGATGATGAATTATTTTGGAGCCAACGGTCACGTGTGGATTGGCTCAGTGTCGGCGACCAGAACAATAAGTTCTTTCATGCTTCTACCTCTCTTCGCAAGCTTCGAAACAAAATTTCTGCCTTGAAAGATGATTATGGGAACCTGATTACCCAGCCTGATGCTCTTTCTTCTCATGTGATTAATTTCTACAAAAGTCTGTTTACAAAGAAATCAGGGCTTAATGATGGAGCCCTCCAGGACTTTCCGAGGCTGGTTTCACATGATATGAATCTTGATCTTGATAGAGATCCGACTGTTGAGGAGATTCGTGCTGCGGTGTTTGACCTTGGCCCTACAAAATCACCAGGTCCTGATGGTTTTGCTGGATCGTTTTACCGCAAGTTTTGGAGTAAAGTTGGTCCTGATTTCTGCAGTGAAGTCATGAGTTTCTTCAGAACCTCTATTATGCCTCAGGGATGGAATGATACTCATATTGCCCTTATTCCCAAGGTTCTTGCTCCGGAGTCTATTTCCCAGTACCGACCCATTAGCTGCTGCAACTTCAGATACAAGATCATCTCTAAAATTCTTTCAAGTCGAATGAAGAAGTGGCTTCCGGGTTTGGTCTCCGAAATGCAGGCAGCGTTTACAGGTGGGAGACTTATCCAGGATAATGTCATTATTGTTCATGAGATGCTGCATAATTTCAATAATCGACGTTATGGTGATTGGGACATGATGGTGAAATTGGATATGAGAAAAGCATATGATCTTGTTGACTGGGATGGTCTCGATTCTATTCTGCATGCTTATGGGTTCTCTGAGAAATGGCGGGGCTGGATTCGAGAATGTACCAGGACAGTAAAATTCTCTATCTTATTGAATGGGAGCCCTACTGAGCCTTTCTCTCCATCCCGAGGGATTAGACAAGGTGATCCCATCTCTCCCTTCTTGTTCATCCTTATGTCTAACGCCTTGTCTTTCTTAATTGAAAGAGGGATCTCTAAAGGTGATATTAGAGGTATCAAGCTCAACCAGAATTGCCCCAGAATTTCTCACTGTCTTTTCGCGGATGACACTGTCATTTTCGGCAAAGCCAGCGTATCGGAAGCTGACAGGATCAAGGCCATCATTGAGATTTATGGAGGCACAACAGGTCAGGAGATCAATGCCTCCAAATCGTCTATTTTTTTCAGCAAGAATACTCCCCATGCCATTCAGAATCTTGTGAGCACCAAGTTCGGATTTCCGTCTGCAGTGTGCCATGATAAATATTTGGGAGTTCCAACAGAATGGGGTAGATCCAAAAAAGAAACATTTAGATTTCTTTTGGAGCGAATGGAGAAGAAAGGTGAATCTTGGAAGAGCCTCATGTTATCACCAGGAGGGAAAGAAGTTCTGTTAAAAGCAGTGATTCAAGCTTTGCCGACGTACATCATGAGCGTCTTCTTGCTCCCTCTGAACTTAACAAACAAAATGGATTCGATCCTGAAGCGTTTCTTCTGGTCTGGTTCCATGAAGAAGAGGGCTATTCATTGGTGTAAAGCAAGGGATTTGGAAATTCCGAAAGATGAAGGAGGACTGGGGTTCAAGAATTTTCACCTCTTCAACCTTGCTCTTATTGGTAAGCAGGTTTGGCGTCTCTTTGATAACCCCGATGCCTTGTGGGCAAAGCTTTTGAAGGGACTTTACTTTCCCAATGGTGATGTGTTTTCGGCAGCAAAGGGGAGTAAGAGTTCATGGATTTGGAATGGCTTTTGCGAGGCTAAGGAGAAGATGAAGAGCGGTTTGATTAGAGGGATTATGTCAGGGGAGGATTCTTCTTTCCATTGCGACCCTTGGCTTCCTTCCATTCCAGGTTTTAGCCTCTCTCCTTTGGGTTTGGAGCCATCAAAAGTCAGTGATTGGATTGATCAGGATACTCGGAGCTGGAAAATGGATGATATCAGGAATCTTGTGCCCGAGGAGATTGCCCTTGCTATTGCCCGTGTCCCGATTGGGCCATGTACTGCTCATGATAGATGGATTTGGAGAGGTACGGAATATGGTGGTTACAGTGTTAAGTCTGCCTATCGAATGTTTCGGGAGAGTCGAGATTCTGCCTCGCATACTGCCGTGGTGTCTTCTTCTCGTCCAAATAGGGACGATTGGAAATGGTTGTGGGATCTCAAGTTGCCCCCTAAACTCCGGTTTTTCATTTGGAAGAGTGGTAAAAATGCAATTGCAACACGAGCGAGGCTTTTCGAACACAAATGTGCTCCTAATCCTTTGTGCCCGCTTTGTGAGGAACACAACGAGACCATCTTGCATTGCTTGTTCCATTGCTCCAAAGCTTCCGCGACTTGGTCTCAAATGGGATTGGTGCATGTTCTTCCTGCGGCTGACTCAAGCTTTGCAGTGTGGTTTTTTGACCTCAAAGATCGAATGAATGATGACCAGATTACCAAGATTGTTTGCACTCTGTGGAATATTTGGCTTGCTCGAAATGGTTTGGTCTTTGATGGTCGGGCGTTCTCTCCGCCCTCTGTGGCAATTTTAGCTGATCGAGATGTCCGGAGCATGCAAGAAGCTAGGATCTCATCCTCAGGTTCTTCCTCTTCAAGGGCAGCTAATTTGTCGTCTCAGCCTGAGAGTTCTCGGTCGACGACCTTATCACCGCCTGGTCCTTTCAGTAAGGTTGTGCATTGCGATGGTTCCTTTGTTTCTGATGCACAGGTGGCGGCTTATGGGATTGCTATTGCTAACTCCCACGGTCAGGTTATCGACGGAAGGGCTGAGAGATTCTTTTGTTCCTCTCCGATTCAGGCAGAAGCTTTTGCAATTCTCAATGCAGTTATCTTGGCGGCCCGGGATCCAGTCCCAACATGTATCCGGTCTGACTGTCAGAGGCTTACGATTGCGCTGAGACAGGATCCGAGCCTTTGGCCTTGGCAGTGCAGGGCAACCCTTGCCCGTGTGGTTTCCATTCTTTGTGTTTCTCCCTGGATCTCGATCGAGTTTGTTCCCCGTCGACTCAATTTGTTGGCTGATTGGATCGCAAGGAACTCTCGTCTTGATCTTCTTCCTCCGGAGTGGACTGTCATCGCTGACCTTGTAGCTCCATTATTGTAATTGTAATTCTTCCCTCTTGGTTTGGGTTTGGAATGAAAGGAATGATGTTGGTTGTCAAAAAAAAATTACGCAAACAGCTCCACCACCACTTATCCCTTATCTATCCCACTGTTTAAGAAAGGATTTATCTTCTGGCATACTTCTTTTCGCTCAAAACAACGACCACCACCAAAATTTTCATCCTCTACTTCCAATCTTTGGTTGACCAAATATACATCGCCATTCCCCTGTCTCGTTCTTTTCATGTTCTCTGCCTTCAGTTAGCGAGTGAGTGATCGATCGAGAAGGAGAAGAAGAGACTACTCTCTCTCGCGATGAGACTGCGCCTATCTTCGTGTTCCTGGAGCCGCATCCGCCCTTTTCTCCTATGATTTTTTGAACCTTTTGATTCCCGATTTTCGATTTAATTAGTGTAGCGGTTAGCTGTTTAATTTGTTGTTGCGTGAATAAGAGCTGCCTATGGACATCGAAGAGTAGGGTCAGAGTGGGGTCGATGGTTGCATGAATAGAAGCTGCCTATGGACGACAAAGAGCGGGGTCGGAGTGGCGTCGATGGGGTGATGTGGCCAGAGCTGGTGATGAAATTCACTGTTCTGGTGGCGTTAGTCTTCTGGTTTTGAGGAGAAGTCGCGCTCCCAAATTAAAATATCGCGCTCTCGCCAAAAATAGTTCGCGAACTTTCCCCGAACTCTCCATAAATCGCGTTTTGGCGTTCTGGAGCGGGAACGTGGACAGTGCAATGGCGAATTGGGTGACCTAAGGTTGGTCACTGAAATTGCCAAAAAAGTTCAAATTTGGTCACTCGAAATATTTAAATCCATTGGTTGTACTTCAGTTTACTGAAATCGTTCACGTTTGGTCACTCTCCGTCTAATTCCGTTAACTTTTGCATACGTGACGATCAACTCTATAAGTTGACCTTTAAATGTGTGACGTGACAATTTAAAAATCCCACTTTGAAATCTTCCTCCACTTCAAAGCGAATTATCAAACCATGTCGGAGAGCTGCAACTCCCGCCATTTCTCATGACTGGTGAAATCCTGCCTCCCAAATCCAACCCCCCACTCCCCTCAAAATCCTTCCACCACCCCATCTCCGCCGCCACCACGCTTTCCTCTCTCCCCGACGACCAATGTAGTCAAAAGCGCAATTCTAAGTAGAAACATTTTGATGACCTAGAATCGTAAAATAGTAAGATTTTAAGTTTTAAAGCGTAGATTTTGACTACATTTATAAGAGAAAAGTGTGATTCTACTTAGAAGCGCTTTGGTGACTTAAAAGTGTAAAAGCATAAGTTTTTAAGTTTTAAATCGCGATTTTGACTGCATTGCCGACGACCTCCTCCTCGATTAACTCTCCTGCCTCCCTTCCGCCTCCTCTCTACTGTCTGTCGTCGCTGGTCCCACTTCCTCGACTCCGCCGTCTCCGCGGCCTCTCTCCCCTTCCAATCTTTCTCTCCGTAATTTTCGCCACGCCAGATTGGCCGCAATGGGGCCCACAATCTACATCCTTGCTCGGGCCCACACTTTACGCTGCCACATCTGGACCAACACCGTTTCCTCCATCTCCCACATGGATTCCCCCGGGAAGAAATTTGCCTCCGCCGTCGTATCGGGAAAGATCTACGTCGCCGGAGGCGGCGCGTCCACTCGGACGCCCAACAATACAATGTGATATTTCCGGTCCTGTGGGAAGGAAGCCCAACAATGGAAGCGACAACGGGGGTACGCTGTCGGAGTATTGGTATTGGGGATTAGCATAAATTAGGGGTTTTTATTTATTTTAAATAAAAGTGATAATGAGGTGGAAATGAGATGACAATTTAAATTTTTTTTAATTATTTTTAAATTGCCACGTCACACATTTAACGGTCAACTTTTAGAGTTGATCACAACGTAAGCAAAAGTTAAAGAGATTGGACGAAGAGTGATCAAACGTGAATAATTTCAGTAAATTGAAGTACTACCAATAAATTTAAATATTTCGAATTACCAAATTTATGAGAATTCTCAGTGACCATACAACCCTGGAATTGCGCCAACTAGACCAAAAAGGCCAGCCATTGCCGACTATTGTACCTGTTCGCTTTTTTTTTTCTTTCCCTTCCCCATTCTTAAATTCGTGCAGTTGTTGGAAAAAAGGGCAAAATAAACTATCTGAGGTCCTAAAGTCTCTAGTCTAGAAAACTACACCCAACCCAAAACAAACGTTGGTTGTTGGTTGGCACATTCTCGTTCGTGAGATTTTGAGGGGAGGGAAACGAAACAGTGCCTAATAGTAATACTCATACGGAAGAAATGCTGAGAAAGTGCAAGAAAAAGTGACGGAAAAAGGAAAGAAGCATTTAGCTAAAGCTAAGCTAAACCCACCAGCAAGGGCTCTCTCTGATTCGCTTGCCTTGCCTGCCATTACCATTTCTGCTGCTACTTTCTCCCCCGGATATCAACCAACGAGTTCTGAACTGTTATTCCTCTGAATTGGAGATGAACACCGAGTACCTTAGGGTTTCCTTTCGTCTGGACAATTGGACTTGATGATGATGGTGAAGCAGAAGACGACGATGAAGGAACTTGTGGGATTCAATAAATCTGGCTTCTTGCTACCTCGCGAACCCTAAATAACTGCATCAGAGCTGGACAGTTGGAGGCGCCCTTTTGACTTGCGCCAAAACCCTATACGCACTTGGCCTGAACGTTGGATTAAAGGTCAGATTTTCAACTGTTCATGGAACAATCCAGATATTTGGAGCCCGATCTACAACATTTGCTGGTTTAATTTCGATTGTTCATCTGCTGATCTGGACAAATTCACTGGGATCGTGGTGGCTGAACGTATTTTTAGCTTAAAGATAGCATTTTTATTTTTGTTTGCAGGGTTTGGGTCCTTTTGGAATCTGGGCGTGGGGATCACAATTCACAACTTGACTTGGTGGGGTTGGAAATATTGAAGGGTAGTTTGGCAGAGGGTCTGCCTAATTGAAAGTTGTGAACTTGCAACTCTGTCCCATAGCTTCATTTCCTGGTTGGTTTCTTAGCTGGATTAGATCAGAAAGAGGGGGGAAGATGCATGCTAGGCATAGAAATCCTGGAAATGGTTATAATAGGTCAGGTTCTATGGGAATGGGCTTTGGCGGTGGCTCAAGGATGTCCCCAGATGGTTCAGCTAGGGGTGGTGGTCATGGGTTCTATAACTCTGAGTACAGAACCTTCCGCAATCGAGGCTTTGTCCGTGGTGGTCATGGCCATGCTCCTGGGCACCAGCAAAGATCCTTTCAGCAACCACCTCATTTGCCGGCTCGCAAAGGCGATATCTTGATGGAGGCTGGTAGGCTTGCTGCTGAGTATCTAGTCTCCAAAGGCATGTTACCTCAGAATGCACTTGCTGGGAAGTGGCAGAATGGTAGCTTGAAGAAAGTGACTCGTGATTATCTACAGCAAGAGCCCCCACCAGTGCAAGAGGGCCGGGTATCCGTCCACTCAAGATTAGGTACTGGTTCTTCTGATGCAGGCTCAAGTGACAGAAGATATGCCGATGAGTTTGGTTCTAGGAATCAGTCTAAAGGGCGGAGAAGAGGTGATTATCCTCGGAGTTACAGTTCCGAGTGGGTGAGAGACTCTGGAAGGAGTAGTTCTGGGTCGGAAAGAAATCGGGAGTCACCTGAAGGGGAGGGTCAGTATGAAGTGCAACAAGGCAGTAAGGGTACGGATGATCGGCTGCGGGTATCAGATCGTAATAATGGATTAGGACCAGAAAAAGAGGAAGCAGCTGACGGCGACGAATCGGGATTCGAGAAATACAATTGCCCCCCTGATAATTCGGTTTCCAAGGCAAGCTCTCCTGGTGCTGAGAGAGAGGAGGTCGATACTGAAGTTTTGAAGGGGCCTAAAGATTCGGTGGACTTGACTCCGGGGAATGAAGAGATAGAGGATTTTAACAATGATGAAAGTGGCAAACAAACTGTTCCTGAGGATGACATCTCAAGCAAAAATGGATCTGATTTGTTAGCTTTCTGCAACCTTGTCAAGATACCGACAAAAATACGATCTGCATTGACCAGCAAGGTTTCCAAGGTTGATCATGTCTCTAGTGATGGAGCAAACTTATTGGTAACTGTACCGCCCAAAGGCTCAGATGTCTTAGATCAAGATGTTGCCTGTGATGATCCCCTTCCAACTATTGTTGAGGAAGTAAGCGAGATGAATGATCCAAAGCATTCCCATGCTGAATTATCTCAACAGTTGCCTCTTCAGTGTGACGAGGAGGATAACAAAGTAAGCCCAGCATATGGATCGGAGCATGGCAAGTGCATCAGGTCTCGGTCGTTCTCAGATGGAGTTTTTGATGTTGATAGCGAGTTTGAAACAAGCAATGAAGCAGTGAAATTTGGAAGGTCTAGCTCTGTTAAGGAAAGAGGCGAGAAGCGTCCTGCAGATGACAGTGATACGAGTCAGCAACAGAAAAAACCTAGAGAGAATCTTCTTCCTATCTTCATTCCTAATGTTGCCAATAAAGTGACAGAAAATCTCGTGACTCCAAAAGAGGAAGTGGTTTCACTTGCTCAGCAGCCGTTGATAACTGAAAGTAGTTTGGTTAATAGTCGTGAGTTCCCAGAGGATATTGATGACGAATATGATCAAGAGAAGCAGCAGTTTCCTGGTTCATTCAAGATATGCGATTTAAACCTGATGGAATCTTCCGATATCCATGACAATACGGGCAATGAGTCGGTTCTTATGTTCCCGCCTGTTGTGCTTTCCCAAAAAGCAACAGCAAGTGTTGATTTGTCGATGAGTAATGCAAAGATGCCTAATGAATATGTTAGGCATGTCAGTACCGGTAAGGAGATAGAAGTAATTGATCTGGAGAATGATGTTTCCCCTCCAGAAAACGAGGCTGTTGGAAGTTCACAGAATAAGTACGTGTCTCTGTTTTCTCTCTCGTATTGTTCTGTTGTTTTATCTGGATTTGGTTTTATTTCTGATTGTTTAGTATGCAAGTTCATTTGGACTTTTAGTTCATATTTTCAGGATGGAAGTTGAATTTGGTGGCACAGAGGGATTTTCTGGCAATGCACAAGCATCTGGCCATATAACTGACGTTCAAGATAATTATGATGGTCTTATAATCTCGGAGTTCCTTAGCACTTTCTCAAGCTGTACGTCCGTAACTGAAGGCATTAACCCACTGCAGAATGAAATGGGCCTTCACAATGCAGAGGTACGGAAAGTACTAGAAGCACTTGACTCGAAATAAATTTTCCTTTCAACATTATCACAACCGTGCTGGTTCATGTGAAAGCATAGGCAAACTGTTCAACTTGATGGGTCAAATAACTGCATATTCTCTTGTTTGTTTCAGGGAACTCTTGGATATGATGACTCGATTTATACGTCCCTTGAAGAAATACCATTAAGTATGTTTGATCTTTAAATTCAGTGCTTTGCTTCTTTTCATGTTTGTTTGCTTAAGGAGTCGGTGTCATAGCAAGACTTTTGCCCATGTTCAACCATGTTTGCTTAGAGAATCGAAAGGAGTTATTGGTCAGCTCTCCTCGGTGTATATGATTTTCTCAGGTAGATCAGTTAAAGGAAGTGTCTTTAGGTTTCCGCTCCCATGCATGACCAGTGACTTCCTTTATAGGTGATAGAGCTATTGAAGCAAGGTAGATGGATGATGTTGACGATTCCTAGTGTTGTTCTTTGGAATATTTTAGACTGTAGGATTCTCATGGTCCCTTGCTAAGAGCATACTCCTATCAAAATAGCATTTGTTTCGTTACCCTGCCATTCTCTTGTAGGTTGGTAACACTTGCAAAATTTTCCTGCAGGTTTTATACCAGACTGGGAGCAGCCAACACCACAGGGGTTTGAGAAGCCATTTTGATCCTCTTTCTCCCACAAAATGCAGCTTCGGTGTATGGCTTTGTACTATGGTCTGGTCATCGGATTCTTGCAACGACCAATCGTTCAACCAAACCCGAGATCCTTGTGTTGGCCTTTCCACAATTCAAGTGTCAGCATCATCATCTCAATCTGCAGTTGCTGCTGCGGCGGCATTGGTGAATGCTGTTTCATCTTGTTGTATGAATTTGTGTCTCACCTTCCTTCCTCCCTACCTTCAGCCGAGGAAAGGAAATGGATGTAAGTTTTCATTGTCGATTAATGTTGTACACGAGTCACGCTTGAGAATCAAGTTTGTTGTTATTGTTTCACGATTAGGCCGTCTGTCCGTTGTTGTGTAATATGTCGAAACAACAAGAAGCATGCTCAATGACGATGTTAGATTGCTGACCAACTATGCTAGGTCGTCCCTGCCCTTTTTCTCTGGGGTGAAGAGAGGAGTCCAATGAGATTATCATCATGGAAGTGGATTCCATAAGAATATGTTCATTGATCTCAAGAATGATATGTTATTTATCGGCATCACATGGTCCTACTTCCCAAGAATGATAGGTAATCGGAAGTGCATGTATTCTGAGAATCCATGGCTTCAAACCACCTCGTATTTGCATTGATGTAACGTTTACCTTCTTTTTGGGGTTTTAATCAAGAACTTCAATACAGTAGGAGCAAGCTATTTACTCTTGGGGACACCTGGAATCCAAAACCTCTGTTCATCAACTCTACTCAATCACACATGCCTTGGCCAACTCGTTCATCAGTCATCACATGATTGAATTCTTTAATTGTTGTGATGCTACACGACAAAACTCATTGGTGGCCCGGCCGGAAACAACAGATGTCCTCATGCTAGTAGTTAAGAATTGACTAATAAATTTATATAGAAAAAGAAATTGGAAAATAGTTTGTGTTTTTTCCCCCTTTCCAGAAAGACAGAGTGATTTATAGGAGGAGGGGAAGACGGAGGAGAGGAGAAGGAAGCGCGGATTTTCTAGCGGGATCGTCGCAACTGTTTCAGCTAGCTATCATCTACAAAAGCGCACTGCCCACCACGCTCCAATCCAATCCAATCCCTATATACAGATAAACACCAAAGAAGTAATCTTTGCATTCAGTCCCCTACTATTTCGCGCTCAATCGACAGTCCCCTGAAAATCTCACCGGAAACAGACTGTATTATAACACATAGATGGTGGTATGCCGGCGGGGATGGGAGCCGGTCAGGAAGCAGTGATTTTCAGTTACGGCGACGACGAGAAGCGAGTCGCATTCCTAGAAAAGCGAGACCAGAACTCCTCCTCGTCCTACTCCGGCGGCGGAGATGGAGCCGCGGCGGCGGCGTTGGTTGAGCGGAGCGGGACGGTGTGGACGGCGGTGGCGCACATAATCACGGGAGTGATCGGGTCGGGAGTGCTGTCGCTGCAGTGGAGCGTGGCCCAGCTGGGGTGGGCGGCGGGGCCGGCAGCCATGGTGATGTTCGCCGCCGTGACTCTGGTGTCGGCGTTCTTGCTCTGCGACTGCTACCGGTCGCCGCATCCGCTCCTCGGCCCTTCCCGGAACCGCTCTTATCTCCAGGCCGTTAACCTCACCCTAGGTAAGCAAACATCCACACCGTTAATCTTTCTTTCTTTCTTTCTGTCTGTAAATGTTCATTTGCATCATCTTTTCATAAAGTCTCTACCTTTAAGATGTTTTGGCTAGACTCTAATTGACAAGTTCATCATCTAAACATGTTCAACTAGATTTGTTGTTGATTAATGATCAAATTGATTGATGATGTTCAACTAGATTACATTTTATTGTATTGTATTGGATTGGATTGATATCAATCTATTTGTATCTATGATTAAATCAAGACCAACTTATCAGGATTAGTATACAAATTGAAAGACATGTGGGGTTTGTTTGTGTAGAGAGGATATTGGATAGGTTTTTGGATGTATTTGGTATGGTGGAAGCATTATCACCCACCAACTCTTATCAAGTCATGATGATGATAAAGCCATGGAAGGAAAGACATATTTCCTTTCATGGTTTAGGATTATAGCATTAATTTTCTATTGTTCATGGTTTGTTATTATTATGGCATACATATATGCTAAAATTATGATAGTTGCTGGGTGAGGGAAGAAAGAAAGGAAAAAGAAAATCTAAGTTAGGAAAGAATTACAAGGAAAGTGAAGTCCATTTATTTTGGATACCAAATCCTTACAAGTGTATGGAAATCAATGGACCGGAAAGACATCATTCTCAATTGGTTCACGCAAACTCCATTTCAGCTGCTTTTACAAAAGTCAGTCTATTATAATCATCTGCTCCAAGCAAGGAGAGCTAGCTAACAAGGCCCTTATGCTCAATGCTGAAGCTACTCTGTCCTTCCTTCCGAACCCAAAAATATCGTTAACAATTAATCTAATCTCCGGTACAACTTCACGATCGGGTCGTGGTTTTCTAACGTGTAAGTTTGTTTATGTAATGTAAGGGAGGACAAAGGCGTGGGCATGCGGGGTGCTAGTGCACACAAGCATGTACGGAATAGGGATTGCCTACACCATCACTGCCGCCATCAGCATGAGGTCGATTCAGCAATCAGCCTGCACCACTTACAACAACAACAACAACAAGAAAGAAGATGGGGCATGTGACATGAGCTGGCACATGCTGGTGTTTGGATTGGCTGAGATGTTCATGTCTCAGATCCCCAACTTCCACGACATTCAGTGGCTCTCCAATGTTGCTGCTCTAATGTCTCTGGCCTACTCCTTCATTGGTCTCGGCCTTGGCTTTGCTCGCGTCTTGGGTACGTACAACAAACATTTTTCTTTCTGATCATGTGCCCTAGCTATATATAACCACTTGGTAAGTAATGTAGTGATGAATGGGATGCAGAGAATGGGTATGTGAAGGGCAGCATGACAGGGATAAGAGGAGCAACTCCGGTTGACAAGATGTGGAAGGTGTCTCAAGCGCTTGGGGACATTGCATTTGCCTATCCCTACTCTCTAATCCTCATTGAAATCCAGGTAACCAATTGACCAAATGCTCGGGCTTAATCATGTGATTGACAATTAATTAAGTTGTGATGACTCAGGACACTTTGAAATCCCCGCCTTCAGAGAATGAGACGATGAAGAAGGCATCCACAGTGGCGATACTAGTGACCACAGTGTTCTACCTCTGCTGTGGAGGGTTCGGGTATGCAGCATTTGGGGAAGACACTCCAGGAAACCTCTTGACTGGTTTCACTCACCCACATTGGCTTCTCGACTTCGCCAACGCCTGCATTGTGCTCCACATCCTCGGCGGCTATCAGGTAAAACACTGAAAGAACACGAATCTAGCTGTGCGATTTAGGGTTTGCGATTGATAAGAGAATTAGGAATTTGGAGGGTTTGCGATTGATAAGAGAATTAGGGATTTGGATGAGAAAGAATTAGAAATTGAATGAGAGAGAAGCAGAGGTCGATTTCCAAGGGAGGGATGGCCAACGGCTAGGGATGAAGAGAAGAGGATTCGGCTAGGTGAGAGTGAGAAGTAGTTGTATAGAATAATTCTTATGTTATTGTTTAACCTCCAATTCTCTCCTAACACAGAATATATAGTACGACTAATTCCCTATACCTACCCAGATAATTAACCTGACCGAATAAACCTCAATAGTTCCCAAAATATCCAAATAATAATTAACGACAAACAAACCTAAAAATAATGAGTTTCTGACATTCCATCCCCCTTGAGACCAACCATGCCCTCAAGGTTGGCCTTCTTTTCTCTCTTCCTTCTTCGCCTCGGTCCCGTCCGTCTCCATTTCCTCGCTCTCGTCTTCCCAGTTTTCGATCAACAGCATCAGGTGCCCTTTCGCGCGCTGGTGTCTCAATGTATAACTTTCGTCACCATTGAAGCAACGACCGTCCCTACGCTTCTAGTCCATCTCTGCCTGAGTCAATCTAACGAACCCCTTCGGCGGTAGCCTAGCTGGAATCCTACCTCCTGGATTGACACCAGTGGCCACCGGGTTTGCAACTCCCGGTGGCCACGAAGATGATGCGGCGTCTTGGCCTGCGCCGACGCTTGTTCCACCACTCGCCTTATGGAACCTCCCCGCCGAAGACCTCCAGCTGGCTAGCTACTCCTCCTTGCGACCTGCAAGTCTGAAAGCAACTTGAAGAGAATCAGGTTCAAAGACCTTAACTGCTGCCGCCAATTCGGGTCGTTGTCCTGCCATGCACAACCCCAGCAACGTCTCTTTTGTCATCTCATTGCACCGGTTCCCAAACTTAATGAACTCCACACGATACTCTTCCACTGAGCCGATTTGCTTCAGTTTGGCCAACTACTATGATGCTCACCCTTCAGGTCTAACAAACTGGTACCGCAGCTCATCCTGGAACCTGACAAATAAAATAGTCTCCCCTGCCGCTGCATAGGCCCTCTCGGTCCATTCCCACCACTTGAGGGCATCCCCTTAAGTAGGTCGCCATATGTGTCTTCCTTTCCTCTCTCATCGGGTGATTCTTGAATCACCTCTCCGTCGCATACAGCCACAGTGCGTCACCATGACCATTAAATTTAGAGAACTCTAATAACCGAAGGTTTGGCTCTAAACACCAATTCATCATCATAATCATACAAGGGGGTTATGGTTCCATACCTCCCTGAGTCCGGGGAAGGTTGCCGGTGCCCAGGTCAGCTGTGATGGTAGCCAGGCGCGGCCCACTGCTATTGAGAATATGGCCAATTGCCCAAGTTCCTCTGGTAGTGCTCGTTGTTACCGAGTTTAGTCTCGGACACTTGTCCCACTTTCGAGCCTTGGTGGCCTCTTCCACTGTTCGCCCGAGGAGTTCCCCACGGGGGTACCTAGACTCTGGCCCTCGCTGGAGGGTCTCAGCACCTCCATAAGTCGTGCCCTAGTTGTTGGCAGGCGGTTGCTGACATGAACCAGTTCAGTTTGGACTGGTTTGACCGATTTTGGTTGGACCGATCATTGGTCCAGTACGACCCGAATTCAGGTCCACAATCCACCCTCGTCCAGCTCCTGCGGGCTCGGGGTCCACCCACCATCCCTCATGGCTTGCGAAACTCAACTCATCTCCTTCCTTTCCTGAGCCTGTTCCGTTGAAGTTTGGCCCATTATGTATTCACATCCACTCTTCTTGTGGCCAGTCAGCCATGGCTCCCCGACGTACGTGGCCAACTTCTTCTTCCAGCACGCCCCGTAGACCTCCTGGGCTATTGGGGGCCGCAACAATCTCGACCCGCTAAACACCGGCCCTGGCACGACCGCCGCGCCCTAGCTACCTTCCTCGGCATTGTGGACCGTCGAGCATATGCTTTAGGTCACACTCTTGTTCATCTCCTCGATCGAGGTTCTAATCTAGCCGCCCATGACTTCAATGACGCCGATCGAGCTCTTCGATGCTACGGCCGCCCTCTCACAGTGACCCTAGTCAGGCTTTCCATTGATGCGGCGATCACATTGTACTTGTTTGTAGTCACATCCATAACCGCCACGATCTCCTTGGCCGATCTCTGTTGTTGCGGTTTGTGCGTTGGATTTGTTATCTTCAGGAAATCAACACACCAGCAGAACTCTGATACCTTTGAAAGAACACAAATTTAGGTGTGCAATTTAGAGTTTGCGATTGATAAGAGAATTAGATATTTGGATGAGGAAGAATTGGGAATTGGGTAAGAAAGAAGCCAAGGTCGGTTCTCGGGGGAGGGATGGCCGACGGCTAGAGATGAGGAGAAGAGTGTTCGGCTAGGTGTGAGAGAGAAGTAGTTTTAGAGAATATATAGTACGACTAATTCCCTATACCTACCCAGATAATTAACCTGACCGAATACAACCCATCAAAATAGCCCTATATCTACCCAGATAATTAACTTGACCAAATACAGCCCATCAAAATAGCCCGAACAATAATTAAGGACAAATAAACTGATAGAGCTCCGGGTTAAGCTCTATCAAGAGATTGGGGATTAGGGATCAACTAGGGATTGATCTGGGAATTATATGGGGATTGGAGAAAGGTGATTTGAGAGGAATTGGAACAAGGAGAAGGGAGGGGAAAGAGGCTGCCGATCGGCAGCTTGGTAGGGAGAGGGAAGAGGCTCGGCGGCCAAGAGAGAGAGAGAGAGAGAGAGAGAGAGAGAGAGATTAGTTTTTAGGTTTAATCTTTGCTTGCCTTTACCTACGTAAAACAATAGTTTAAATACCCAAAACACAATTACCTACTAACTACCCCAACTTATTAATCCCCCAATTATTTCCCAATAACCAAAATAAACCCGAACTGAATAATTCAAACCGACATAAACCCCAAATAATTAAAACGTCTATCATTCCCGCTCTCTTCAAAACAACCTTGTCCTCAAGGTTGATAGCCTTCCCCTGCTTCTTCCCCTTCTCTCGCCTCATCCTCTGCCTCGTCCTCCCACCTTCCGACTAGCATCATCAAGTCCGGACGTGCACACTTATGACCGATCGTGAACCTCTCGTCGCAATTAAAGCACTTCCCTTCCCGCCTCTTCTGCTCGATCTCCGCAGGGGATAGTCGCACAAATCCCTTGGGTGGCGGTCGCGCCCCACCCTTCGCCGCCGCTTCTGGCGCCTGCGCCGTCATGGATCCCCCCCAGCTCCAGCAGTGGCTCCAGCCACTCCTCCTCCTCCACTGCTGACCCCGCTACTGCTCCCGGCGCCACTAGCCCGCGGATAGCGGCCTATGGTGCTCCTCCAATTCGCAAGCTCCTCTTCCTTGTACCCTGCAAGACGAAAAGAAGATTTCAAGGAATCCGGCTCAAAGACCCGGACAACAGCAACAATCTCCGGCTTCAGGCCTGCCATACATAGCCCCACCAATGTCTCCTCTAGGACCCCATGGCATTGATTGCCCAGTTTGAAGAACTCTGCACGGTAATCCGCAACTGAGCCGGTCTGCTTCAGTTTGGCCAACTGCTCCGGGGCCCACCCCTCCGATTTACCGAACTGGTAACGCAGCTCCTCATGGAACATCGCCCAGGTGATTAAGGTCCCCACCGCCCCGTAGGATCTCTCCATCCACTCCCACCACTGCAGAGCTTCTCCTTCTAAGTAGAAGGACGCCAGATGCGCCTTCCTCTCCTCCGGTATGGGGTGATTGCTGAACCACCTCTCTGCTGCATACAACCACAACCCGGCATCCTCCTGACCGTTGAATTTTGGAAACTCAATGGTCGGGGGCTTGGCTCTAAAGACCATCCCATCAGTTCCATCATAGGCAGGGTGATATGAACCATACCTGTCATATCCCGAATCACCACCCGGCTGGTTCTGGTAGAGTGGTGATCCTCTTCCCCGCCCAAAACTGCCCCCGACACCTCTCCCAACCGGACCTGTCACCTTCCCTGCTCCATACGACCCCTGCCACATGTTCGGGTCCATGCTGGCCGATCTAACCAGCCCCGACTCGAACCGGTTTGGTCCACTTCTGGTTTGGCCGGGTTCGATTCGCCCTGGTTCACCCCGACCTGCCCCGATCCAGTCTGGGTCGGTCAGCCCATGATCGACCCGACGGGTCGACCCTCCACCTCGCCCCAGTTCGAGTCCACCCGGCCCAAACCGCTCCTCCTGCCCCGGCCCAACTCGCGCGGCACGGCCCCCTATCGGGTCCGGGCCCAAGTAATCTTCGGCACTAGCCGGGTCGGCCCACGGTGCATTCTGGCCCACCAAGCTGAGTTCCTCCTCGATCCGCTCTGGATCCATGTTCAGACACCCCAGCCCTCTGGGCTCGTGATATGGGCCCACTGTATCAGTCCGGCCCATGGGCCTAGGTGGCCCCTGCCCAGTCGGCTGGGCCCCGTTGTCGTACCCTAGCATCTTGGCCTAGCCCTTGCGAGCCGCCAACTCCTGGGCCGTCGGTGTCGGTAGAAGCCCAGGCCCACCGCCGCGCCCTAACTGACCGTGGCCCGCTCGCTCGATCGCACCGGCCAGGTTGTCCCCGCCTCCCGCGGCCACCACCCCAGCCGCCTCCATCTCCCCGGCCGCCGCCGGCGACGCGTCCGCCACCATCACTGCTGCCCCCTTCACCGCCGCCGCCGCTGCTCTTCGGCGCGGCTGTTTGCGCGACGTGCAGCGCCTCCAAGGCCACTTGTACCTCATCAAACCGCTTCCAAACCCTCCGAGACTCCTCCTCCTGCTCACGCCTGACAGCCCGCCTCTCCACGCGCTCAGTTTCGAACGCAGCCACCAGGCGATCCAAGGTGACTTGGATCGCCTCCAGCTTCTCCGTCTCGTCTTCCAGCTCCCCGTCCTGCGGATTGGAGACCCCATGACCGCCCTCGCCAGCCTCCGGCAGCCCCGTCGTGGCCGCGATCGCGGCTTGCTCCTGCGCCGCCGCCTTGGCGGCCTTCTCCGCGGCTTGCATCGATTTTGTTGACACCATTGCAGTCGTCGTTCTTCGTTTGTTCAGGAACCCAAGAACCGGGCTCTGATACCAATTGATAGAGCTCCGGGTTAAGCTCTATCAAGAGATTGGGGATTAGGGATCAACTAGGGATTGATCCGGGACTTATGAGGATTGGGGAAAGGTGATTTGAGAGGAATTGGAACAAGGAGAAGGGAGGGGAAAGAGGCTGCCGATCGGCAGCTTGGTAGGGAGAGGGAAGAGGCTCGGCGGCCAAGAGAGAGAGAAATTAGTTTTTAGGTTTAATCTTTACTTGCCTTTACCTACGTAAAACAATAGTTTAAATACCCAAAACACAATTACCTACTAACTACCCCAACTTATTAATCCACCAATTATTTCCCAATAACCAAAATAAACTCGAACTGAATAATTCAAACCGACATAAACCCCAAATAATTAAAACGTCTATCATAAACCCTCAAAATAACAAACACTCAGTTTGTGAGTGGACGGTAATATGATGAATGAGGCACTCATTAATGTGATGTCAATGTATAAACAACACATGCACAGGTCTACTGCCAGCCGGTGTTCGCAACTGCAGAGAAGTGGTTGGTGGAGACTTTCCCGGACAGCATCCTCGTCCGGCACAGCAGCGTGAAATTGCCAGTTCCCGCGGCAGGCCGGAACGTGGAAGTGAAGGTGCTGCGGCTGTGCTTCCGGACGCTGTACGTGGCGTCGACGACGGCGATCGCGATGATGTTCCCCTACTTCAACCAGGTGATCGGGGTGCTGGGAGGGTTCATGTACTGGCCGGTGAGCATCTATTTCCCGGTGGAGATGTACGTGAAGCAGAGGGAGGTGGAGGCCTGGACGGTCAAGTGGGTGCTGTTGCATTTGTTCAGCGTCTTCTGCCTCTTGCTCATTTGCTTCGCTCTCGTTGGTTCGGTTCAAGGCCTCCTCACCGCACACTTGGGGTGATTAGTTGATCTGCATGCACGTCACGTACTCGAGTTGTTTAGTTTAGTTTGTGTGGGAGTTAGTATGATGAGTTATGTATTGTCTTAGTCTTGTCTTGTTGATTGACAAGTGTTGTTACTTGTACAGCAACATTTCAATCTATCATGGTCATTTCCCCTTAAAAAGAGTTGGGTTATAGAGGGTAATGTACTATTAGTTAGCATGGTAAAAGTAATGGGATTAATTAAACTCATGAGGTTGAACCTTAAAGGATTACATTTGATTTACGCTAGCCTAGCCTACTACTCTCCAAATCACTTATCAAAATGCACCTATCGAATGTTTATAAGCTCAAAGTTATGGATGGTTGGAAATTTGGATGTAAAGATTCCAAATTCGGAATACCCAAGTGACAAGAACAATGAGCACAACAATTACTCCCTCTAGTCTATAGGAAGTTTAAGTTAGGAGAGAATACCAGTGTGTACAACTACAAAGGCAATTAATAAAGCACGTGCATGACCATAAAATCGAAGACCATCCCTCCTACCTCCCATCCCCTGTTCCACAACGGCCATTGTTTCTTTCTAGAGAGAGAAGAGAGGGGAGATGGAGGTTTGTGTGCATATGCACTCGTGCACCAACAAACCAACAGTAAAATCTCCCCCATGCCATGCACACGACCTCCTCAATCCATCCATCCATCCCTCTTTCTTTCTTTCTCTCTCACTCACACGCACGACCTTTAGTCAACAAAAAGAAGCCATCCAAGTAGCAGCATGCATGTTCTAGAGAGAGAAACACGAGGAGGGAGAGGGAGTCCTTGACTGACCGGGCGTCTTGGGGGTGAGCTACCTGCCTTCTCCAAGTAGAGCCTCTCTCTCTCTCTCTCTTATTCACACGCCCAACAAGCCTTTGAATTCTTTATTCCCATTCATGCAATGCATACCCCTTCCTCTCTCATACCTCTCTCTCTCTCTCTCTCTCTCTCTCTCATCCTTTACCTATGAAGATGATGAAGAAGAAGAAGAAAACCGCAGCAAATATTAGCATGTTGCTTTTGTATATAAGAATTATTCACCCTCCTCATTTCTTTTCTCACCTAAAGAGTTATTAGAGAATTAATACTCCTCCCTCTCCCTCTCTCACCCTCCTTACTTCAAATCAATTTCCCCCCTCTTTACTTTTTTAGGTTTCTTATTCACTACTAAACCGTAAGAAACAGAGGTAAACAAGCAAAAAGAAAATAGAGTGTGCATATAAAAAGATGGGTAGGATACCTTGTTGTGAGAAGGACAACGTCAAGAGAGGCCAATGGACTCCCGAGGAAGACAACAAACTCTCTTCCTACATCGCCCAACATGGTACCCGCAACTGGCGCCTCATCCCCAAAAACGCCGGTCTTTCCCTTACCCTTCTACCTTCCTTTCACATTGACTAATGCAATCTTCTCTCTTTTCCTTCTGATCGATCCTTGTTCCTGCCATTGTCAGGCCTGCAAAGATGCGGCAAGAGCTGCAGGCTGCGCTGGACCAACTACCTCCGCCCTGACCTGATGCGTGGCAAGTTCACCGATGCAGAGGAGCACACCATCGTCAAGCTCCACTCCGTCGTTGGCAACAGGTAATTAAGCACCACCACCACGGCATTTCCCTAGTTGTTTTTGCTGTACTAACTACTCTCTTCTTGTTGCCGGCTGGCAGATGGTCGTTGATTGCAGCTCAACTTCCAGGGAGAACCGACAACGACGTGAAGAACCACTGGAACACCAAGCTGAAGAAGAAGCTGTCCGGGATGGGGATCGACCCAGTCACCCACAAGCCATTCTCTCATCTTATGGCTGAGATAGCCACCACCCTCGCCCCACCCCAGGTGGCTCACCTCGCAGAGGCCGCGCTCGGCTGCTTCAAAGATGAGATGCTCCACCTGCTCACCAAGAAAAGGATCGACTTCCAGCTCCACCAAGCAGGGAACAACCACCACCACAACCAACAGTCTTCTGCTGGAATGCCAGCTTTCGTCGCTGCAAAACACGAGGAGAATGACGAGGACACGATTGAGAAGATCAAGATGGGCTTATCGAGGGCAATGCAAGAGACTGGCAACACTAACATTAACAATAACTGGGAGTCCAACAATAACGACCAGTTACCTGCATCATCGTCGGCACACTTCGGGATCAGTAGCATGTTCCAGTGCGGTGGTGAGCCACCGTCGTTTGATGGGGACGCATGGAGCCAGAGCATGTGCACAGGGAGCACTTGTACCGCCGCAGGTGGAGAGAATCGGAGAGGGCGGATGGATGAGGAGAAGCTTGACGAGGACGATGATGACGACGACAATGTGCTGTGGGATTTGCCGTCGGACGAGCTGATGAATCCTATGGTTTAGAAAAACCAAAGCAAAGACAGAAAGAGAAGCTCTGGCCGTGAGTCTAGTTCACAAAAGTCCCAGAAATGGCGACAAAGAGTTAGGGAAAGGATCATCAACTAGTTCAAACTAAATAGATAAAGAAACAAAAAAGAAACCAATAAACTCCAATATTATCGCTATCATAACCTGAATAAGTGTATAACAAATGTAAATACAAACACAAATCCGATACAATATCATGCATTACATCCTCGATCTAGAGAAACATTATTTTCTGCCTATTCCCCTATCACTTTTTACTAATTCAGTATTTTGGATGTTTCGAGATGCGGTTCAATTGGTGATTGTTTCAGGCGAAATACGACGATGAAGATGATGTATCAGCAAGAACCTGCGATGGATTGATGAAAAGTATAGCCTCAGTACATAGATCAGAAAAGAATTTTGGACAGCAAGTTCCACGCTAATATATCAGTAGACTAACAATTGGTATGACCGAATCTATTACCTCGAGCTGCTCTTCGGTGAATGAATCCTTCTGAAAGTTCCAAGTATCAGCGTGAGTCCTCCGAAACTCAGCAACTGCTTTCGTTACTGTGGATTTTATGGGGGAAGGCTCTGCTGCAAAACGTGCCAGGAGAGTGACATGCTCTGGCAACCAACTGAAACAAGAAATGATTGATTATATACTAAACAATTTAAGGAAAATAAACAGCTGATCTACTAAATAACAAGAACTACAGCCCTACGACTTAACAAAGAGGATAGCCAATTGGATTAAGATCCAATGATAGGAGAGAGTGGACGTTCATCCAGTCAAGTTTGCAGCTCAACAATCCCTGCACTCGGCATTGCAAGGTGACAACCAAAGCTCATAAAGCTGTGACCACTTGCCGAAAGTTTTACTTATTAAGAAGACGAACCACCTTAATAAGCAACAGAATAAGAATTAATGAAAGAACTCAGTTGGTGAAGTAGGAGCCTTCATTCTATTCATGAGCTCTTTGCAGAATCCTTAGAATTGGCTGTTCACAAAAATAAGGTACTCTTGCACATGCATACATAGACTGTAGAAGGAAAACAATGCAACTCCATGAAAAGATAGCAGGATGTTAATCCGATATCTGTACCTGGGCATATCATATGGCACCGATAATACAGAAGCCGTCAGTGCAAGTACAGCACCATGGATGGATGATATAGATTGGCCCCTTCTTAGATTCCTGTCATCATCAAAACGAGACCAAAATTCACATACAAAAAGGCCTTTCCTCAGAAACTAAATTCAATGTGCATGAAATCATGGCAACGAAGCTAACCTCTGCTGCTTTCTCGTCTGTTGCATGGCACTTGCATCCGCTAAAGCTCTCTCACGGAAATCACAAGCAAGGTCCTCATCCCCACCTTTCATTAGACCTGCAAGAACTGCTGCAGCATGCTCTCTTACCTGGAAAAAATGCATTTTTTTGTTAAAACGAAGATAGAGTTAAAAGGTAAATCCTTCATCCAATTCACGTGCCTAGCCTCAAAGCTATGGATGCCTTGTGATAGAAGACTACCCTACAGGATCTTGTTACCTGACATTCACCATCTCTATCCAAATAATTAGAAGAAAAGAATGTGTAATCTCATCCTCGTCTCACATTTATAAGAAAAGAAAATTGTGATCTGAGATTTAGACTTACAAATCTAAATTAACATTTGGTTCAATATTCCATCAGAAATTACCTCGACTTGATTGTCTCTCAGCAGATTCTCCACAGTTCTCCAAATTTTTTGTTTCTCTGCTTTAGAGAGTATGTAAGTATGCCTGGAAATAAGAAAATGGTACATATCAGAATTTAGGCTATATCCAATATGCTAGTGAAAGACCTTATCCAACAAACTGACAAATCTCTAATGCCAATCTGGCAGACGAATGAGTGAACTAGAGTACCAAACAGAAGGAATCTTAAAAATAAACCTGACCTCCAGAAAACCACTTAGTAAAAGGACATGAAATTAAAATCCAGAAAAGGAGACACCTTTCGTATGGAAAAGACATTTGAAACAGCTGAAAATTTGCCTACAAGTAGAATATTGAAAGCCCAACAACAACAGAGTACACACCTATACATAAAAGTACGTAGATACGTCAGAGTAGTTGATCTGGTCCGCCAGTTGGAATCAGTAGAAGAAGAAAGAATGACTTCAACAACCCTCTGAAGATGAGGTTCCCAAAACACCCTCCATTTTAGCAACTCAAAAGCAGCCTTCACCAGAGTTGATAAATCCTTATTTGATGTTTCCTGAAATTGGCCCACAGGCAAAACTCAACAATATATAATATAACACGAACTTGAGAATAAACCAAGGAAAGTACTTCACATACCTGCAAGGCAATTACAGGATAGATAAATCTGACAATGACATCAACCAAACAAGATGATCTCCCGGACTTCAAAGTTGAGACGATAAAATGAAAGAGCTGAAGAAACATAAAGAAATTCCGTTAGTCAGAATTGTATGAACGACCAGCTTCTATATCCCAATTTGAATAGTTAGAGAGTAAGTCTCAAATCTCATTTGTACCGTTTCCATCCACTTCACGTCGTCTTGTATATCTCCATTTAATGTGTCATTTTCAGCACTACAATGAGCAGCTGTCTCCATGTTGTCTGTCTGACTAGTATTCTGAATACTTGTGACCATCTCAGATGCTCGTTCTGTAAGAAATGCAACCCAAGTCTCTGTTTTATTTGGGTTGTCACTGCCGTGGTCAGCCTCTTCATGGGAGAACGACGAATGGAGGCGGATATTTGAGCACAATATAGAGAGGTTGATTCCTATAGCTTCCCTTACCTGTTCCATGCAAGTTAATTATTAGAGAATGACCAGGAAAAGGAAAAGCTACTTTAACTAAGCAAAACAAGTTACACATAGAGCGCAAAGGTTGGGGAAGGAAAGACTGGTTTCCTTTAGGATTATAAAAGTATATAGTAGCAAAGCACAACCACCTCTCTTCATGATTCTTTCTTGTTACCCACTCCATTTTGTACATTTCAAATAAACAACGAATTCGGTTTCTTATAAGAATCTCAGGTACAATCAAATATTTGTATACAGGGAAAAGAAACACATAGGCAATGGACAATTCATTCATAAGAATAAAAAGCATTAAACCATATGAGTGTGATATTCAAGGCAACCAGAAGTAAGACAAAAGAATATCTATACTTACTTGGGCTGATGAATGGCACATATCCGCCAACAATTCATTCAAAAGTTTATTGTGAATCTCCAGTTCAGTCACAGGCATCTTTTGAGGGCATATCTCTATGAGTGCAGCAGAAAGAAAAGTGTAACGCTTTGCAACTACAGTAGTTGTTGCAGTTGGAAGGAGGGGTGTTATCAAACAATCCAAAATTTGCTGTCTCAGAAGGGGAACATTTGTACCATACTTTCCTTTTCCAGTAACAGCATACCGTATGCAGGCTGACCACTCTGGTATCGACTCCACCGATTGACCAAGAATAATACTCTGTAACTGACCCATCATCCAGCTGTCCCACGCTCCTAATACACCATCAACATCAGAGTGCAACACACCTGCAAATGCTTCTGCTGCAACACACTGCTTAGACCTTTCCTTAGAATTTGCAAAATCTTCTAATGGGCTTTTTAGAGCCAACAAAATGGGCATGCCACATTCTTGCACCAGCCGCTTGAAAATTCTTGCAAAGCTAGAGTAAAAACTATCAACCCCAACTAGAGAGATCCAGCTAGGTGTGCGAGGCCAAGAGGATGAAAAATCAAAATAGAAGCGGGTGATTGATTTATCTGCCAGGCTTTGAAAAGAAGAGTTCCCATGATTTCCTCTGGAAGAACCATCACTGTCGGTGATAATATGCACATGAGATAGACTATTCAATGTCTCGTGAAAGAATCCCTCCTCCTGAAAAATTTCACTTAATGCTCCTTCAAGGGAAGATTTGACATTGGTGTGTAAATCCTCCGGTCGACCACCTTGATTTGCAGCTGAAAGCTTATATGGCGATTCGTTCAAGAGTGTGTTCAGTGCTGAGATTGAAAGCATCCTGGTCTGTGGAAGTTGACTCTTTAAACTTTTCAGGAAGTGACCTACAAAAGTATAATATAGTTGAACTTTAGAAGATCACACTGATAAAACTTTAGTCACTCACTCAAACCCCATCAAATCACAATAAGCAAATAAAAACCTACCAGTAGTTTCACTCAAGATTTTCGAGAAGGTTGGGTCATTTCTAGAAGCCATAGCCAACAGCAAAAGAATTCTATTGGCCATCAAATTATACCTGGAAACGTATTGGCAAAAGGAAGAAGTAAGTGTTCAAAAATCAGGAAAACCAACTTTCAGACAGAGACAGAAGGTAGCAAAGACTCTCCTTTGTTTTCACTGCACATGATTGCTAGATTGACTTATTATTGACTATAATATTGAAAAATACAGAAAGTAGCTAACATAGCATAAAATTATTTATATCAATGTTCTGGTTCAGCACTCCACATTTTGTCTTATAAATAATGGTGGTCATTCTTGATGCAGTTATTAATCCCATCTACCGACTCTACATGAGACCAAGAACCGATTTTCAATTTTGCTCCAATCATTGACTTTCTTGAAGAAGTTTGAAGCTGACTTTCAATTATTATAAGAATCAAATGGACCATTTCCTTAGAGTGACTCTGACACTGGAAGGACCTTTAGTCTTCAATATGGTTTAGTCAAACTATTCTAACAAGAAGCACATCTATGATAAGACATCTACCTCCAGTGCAAGCCAGAAGATTCAAAACTCATCGATCCAATCTGAGAAACCAAATCTGAAAAATCTGAACCACCCACTTCACTGCCTGATGGTATGAAAATGCTCCTGGATAGTCCCGAGAAGTAGATGTTGTACTTGACAAAAAGCTGTTGTAAATAAATAAATAAATAAACATCAAGAGAATGAATAGACAAGACATTCATTCACCTATTTAGAGCAATGTGAATATACCTCATTGATTGCCTTCTGGGTTTTCAGGGACTCATGATGAGAGCTGGAAAATCAAAAGGTTTAAGTGAAAGAGCTGACAACAAAGAGGATACTAGCAATTTATCCAATCCAATTATGTATGTTACTCGGTCAGGGAAGAAAATGAAGAAGCCAAGAAGAACTACCTTGATAGGATACCGAGAAGAAATGAAGAGAATGTTTTTGGATCCTGCAAAGCAAAGTTCTCTCAGCCAATTAAAGACCATGGTAATATGCAAACGAAAATGGATTTCTTGAGAACAATCACCGTTGTCAAATGTTTGAGAACAGTCTGAGTTGAAAGCACAGCACAAGAGCCTAAGACTGCACATTCTGGAGCAGTTGGGTTCTTCAAATTTTCAGTAAGAGAAAGCACACATTTGGAGATCATAGACGGCCATCTCTTAATCATCTTGAGCAGAGATTTGCCAGCAAGTCTGAAATTAGTCAGTAATTCAAATTGGTAATGAGTAGCAAGCAAGTGGGGCACTGAAATAGATCAAACAAAATGTTGCATATGATGTTATGCAAATATCCAAGAAACAGACAATACTTTTGATGCAACAACAAGAAATGACAAATATCTCAGGACGCAACACATTTGGAGGACTTACCCTCGAACTGTTTCATAGCTATGCAGACACAGGTTGAGTAGATCATTCATCAAAACAATTGCATGCTCAGATGGAGAGAAACTTCCACTTGTACGGAAAAGATGGTAGGTAGATTGCGATGTTCTCCATGTATTATGCATGTAAGCCTTGTCAATAAGAGCCCATCGAGGTCTGTCATAGACAAATAAAGTCACTACTCAATATTCCTATGAATAAGTAAGATAGTTATCAAGTAAATACGACCACCTCACCTTTTTTTCCCTTTTGAATGAGATGAAACTATAAAATTTATGGGAGGTTCTATAATAGCAGAAGATTCCAACTTCCAAGCCTGCCTGTGATTTGACCATTCATCAAACTCCAGACTTCCTATGTAGCAAATATTAGAATAGCACACATTTTAAAATTTAAGAGAAAGCAAATATGCACCTTAAAAACTGAAATTCCTTCCAGATAACAAATATAAATTGACATTACCATAGTTTATCAAAGCATCGATTATCCGCACAATGAGTACCAATAAGATGCTATCATCTGATTTTTCCTCTAAAAGATATCTGCAATTATAGCAGACCAAAATAATACTTAGCATAAAACAACCAATTGAATTGAGCAGGAAACAAGATAAATAAATGACAATCGCGTTAAACCTACTTGCAAGCAGAATGTACAATTTCAGCAGCTTTTTCACGCAGTTCAGAACTGCCAACAGTTGCACCTGTTGCTCCAGCTATCAGGCTAGGTATGTACGACGGATCGTTGACAATCCCATTTCTGGAGGCTGGGCTGAAATCAGGTAAGCAAGACAAAACACCTTGCAGTGAAGAGTCAATCCGCAAAAGAGTCACTTTCAAGTGCTCTTTCTCATTGCCTGCTAATGAATAAAAAAGAATCAGGAAAAGGGAAACAGTAATATATTATAGGATAGTCTACAGTACACCCTAGAGATTTTGGAATGACACTTTTCAAATGTTTACATACATTGAGCATTATGTATGCAACTGAAATCTAGGTCTACTGCAGACGCTATAACTTATATTAGGAAAAGCTACATACACACAAGAGTACTCACTTATGTATAGTATTACACCAGAAAACAGTAACAGGATGTACACGTGTCACCATAAAATCAATATAGCAACCGCAAGTAAGAGGATGCAGAAGAAAAGGAACAGGATGGCATGAGCAGACATGACCTGGATCGGAATGGATTCGATCTCGGCAAATCCTCAATAGATCATCTAAAGCTGATTGCAAATGAAGGTACAAAAGCTCATTCGCACATTGAACTTCAGCGTCATTTGGAACATGCCATTTGGGCGCGATAGATGGGTCCTCATTACCATAATCTTTTGTGCCAATCCACTCTTCCAATTCCCTAGCATCAGGGTGCCATAAAATGCACCTGAGGAACAAACATAATCAGTTATTTGCTGTGGTTGTCAGAAGAGAAGTCACTAACCATTCAGAAAGCAAAGCAACAGTCACAGATGATATTCTATACCTGTACTGATCAACAGGGTAATAAAGGACCAGGCTTCCTATGAGGGACCTAAGAAGATGATCACCAGCTCCATTAACCTAAAAGATAAGGAAGTACCCAGTAACATAAAGATTATGAGGGGGAGAAAATGCCGATGCCAGTAGATTAGCAAAAATAAAACATCTGAGCAAACATATTGCTCAACTAATTCACAAATGCACAGGAGTAGAGTTAGCTAGAAGAAAATCAAGACCTTCCAAGAGGGAGATTCGAAGGCAGATGCTATAGCTTCTAGAAATTGATCCTTGTAATGTAGAAGGACAGGGCCTCCGTAATTGATTGCGACTGACAGTATTTTCAATTGACAATCAATTGATGTTTCAAGAGCTGGAGACAATGTTGGTTTTGCCTGAAAATAGGAATCATATTTATTAAGAATTATACTTAAGTTAGTGTATAGGAGATAGCCGACCCTCGTGCATAAAAAAATTTACAAAAAAAAGGATACTTTTAACGCGCTCATTGGTCATATAGAACCAATAGAGTTTTCCTTCTAGATGAGAAGGAATAAAATCTGACCAACAAATATAATGGTCTTCAATATGCTAGACTCGGTAAAAAACATCTAAGAAATATTAGAACTGAATTCAGCAAACAGATGCAGAACCTTCGACGAAACTGAGGTCTCAAGGACTCCTCTTCCTCCAAATCCAGTTGCTGGCGTCCCTTTCAAGGAAGATATAACAGCAGATAACATAGGGTCTACAAGAGCAGAAACGGCCTCCTCAGGGTTCGAATGCACACATGCACAGCAAAGCAAGCCAACCTCAGCAATTGCACCAGGAAGAATATTTGTCCTTACAAACTTGGCAATTTTCTTCAACGCCTGTCACAGAACATGGAACTGATATGAAAACCACAGCTACATCATTTAGAGAAATTAACAGTATGTGAAAATGGAGATAAGAACTGAACCTGAGTGTACAGTGATTTTGAAAGCCTTCCAAGCAAGATTTCAAGCATACAATAGTAATAAGGACCATCCTCAACTAAAAATGTCCCTGACGTTGCTGCCGAGTGTAAACCTTCACTCCTGCAGACATGTGATTAATTGTTCTCAGGCACTGGAAAGTGGGAAGGTGTAACTTGAAATTCGGACTTAAAGATAAGCAAAACATGGTGATCAGAAGAACTGAAGCCTGCTACTCACACGACACTGCTAGGTTCCAAATGCTGAAGTAAGGAGAACAACCGACACAAGAACTCGTCTAACCACTCAGACATCTGAATCATTGGCATGAATGATGAGTCAACCATGCTATCATCCAAAGTAGAAATCTGCAAACAACGGTGCACAATTATTGCGTCCATTGGTTGACAGTATAAACGAAATACTTCTCTTTAGGCACTCATCGACTGGCAACTTACATTAGAAAATATAGAACCAATCAACTGCATGGTTGCCAAGGTTTTGGGAGGATCATTAGCATCCATACCAAGTAATGCATTCGATAATGAAATCATCAGAAGATCCATGAATGTGTTACTATCACCAACAAGGTGTAGCTCTTTGGCAGAGGCTGACAAGGATGTCAGGAACAATGAGCGTCCTGTAAATGCCACGGACATCACGGCAGTTTTCAACTGGTGGGTGGCAGTCATCTGACTAGACACAAAAGTAGGCAAAATGCAAAGGTTAAGGTGATGAGAAACAGAATTCAAATGCCGATAGAGGAAGCACAATTATTCAGTAAACTTTTACAGAAAAAAAAAAAGTTATTCTGGCAACAGATACATGCTACAATACATACCGTCTCCAAGGCCAGATGGAATCGGGATGTTAAGAATGGTAGAACTAGCGAGGGTTCCACATAGGATAGGATAGAAGTTGCTGCAGCTACAGTCTCAGAGAGATTCTCATTCTTGCTGTACTGTCCACGATCAATTAATTTCAATAATATTTTGACAAATGCCGTCCTCTCTGGTCTTCCCAGAAATAGGTGAGCATATATATCGTTATCTTTGTTCCTGCAACACCAGTGTTTTCAAAGAAGGATTCAAACATATAGTATACCATGCATACAGTACATAAGACAGCAATGTCAATATATTCTTACAATTGCTCATGCTGCAAGCGCTTTTGGAATGTAATTACCAAATACAATAGGAACCGCTCCAATGAATAAGTCCACCTGCCACCATTAGATGGGTGGTAATACCTACAAAGAGACAACAATGAACTAAGCACCAACAAATCCACAGATTTGAGATGGCAGTAGTGAGTTGACAGTGCGGTAAACAAACTGTTCTAAGAGGTCGACCAATTTCTCCAAGTGTTTTTCTGTTGAACTACCAGGCTTCAGTAGATAGACCTGCATTGGGGCCAAATAGAAGGTGGCACATGAGAATGCACACAGAGACACATATATGAAAGTAATACTGTGGAGTAGGATTGTCAATCTTACAATTGATTTAGCAATAGCTTTTGTTGGGGTCATTGTTCTATTCGAAAATAAGAATCTTGTATTTCTAGGGACCTCAACAGGGAAGGGGTATGATCCGTTTCCATTCGCCACTGGAACCTGTTAGTTTCAGAAAATTTGCATGAAGACGTTCAAATATTCAAAATTCTAAGAATATAGATGATCAAAGTTACAGAGGATAGAAAACAGAATAAAAGGAAAGACGACCATGAAAATCTTATCACAATAGATTGTCAATACATACAAATTGGCACGGATTCAATGAAACTTCAAGCAACCAAGTAAAATTCCTAAGCAAAACAGTAATCCAAGGAACAGATACCTCCCATTCACTGCATATGCCATATAAGAAGGTGTAGACGCAGGCCGAGCTATAAACAGTGGTAAACCCAAAAGCACGAAAACTACTAGGTTACAATATCAGGGCAGGAACTGAAGTACCAAGCAAAATTACCTCAAACATATTTAAGTATCGAGTGAATAGCACAGGTAAGAAGCCTTCCCAATCTACGAAGTCATAGTTCTTTATGACTCGAGCTATAACAGCTGCCCACTGGCTGTTCCAGAATTGGCAATTTGGTAAAGATTCCCACAGTTCCATAGTCTTTCTCACCCAATCACTGTCATGAAAGAATGGGCTTCAAGATTGTCGTATAAATGTGGTCAAAATGGATCATAACACCCCAAAAGTAGCCGTCCTTACTTGGTATAAAAATCCTGGTTTTCCAAATTAGTTGGGAGGAATAGTCGTACGAATCCAGATCCTTCGAAGGATGAGTTATGCCACGGATTTTCCGTTAGAGAACTGCAAAGACTTCGACCATTTATCAGTATTGCGCAATGGAAAAGGGAGGATAGTGAGCTCAAAAATTGTTAAAGCTAGATCGTCTTATTTATCTTTTATGTATATCCATTAATATAGTGAGAACGGAAGAAGCAACAGACTATCCTAAACAAGCATGAAACTTTCTGTATAAAGGATGTGTCAGTGGGGAAATCAAATGGCAGCAGATAAGTAACGGTGCATATTCGAAATAAACATGTGAAACTAGCTAAGTTTCCAGTATCGAGGACACATGAAATTAGCATGTATTACTTAAGCTGCAAGAAAGAAACCACAAAGCAGGAATATTTGAAAGTAGATGCCATCCACGCACCTAAATTCAGACCAAATCTCATAGGCTGAACCAGCAGGAAAGAACCTCCTGCATGATCTAACAAGCGAAGTGACGGTCTCGAAATGTCGCTGCCTAAGCCTCCACCCTTCTGGACCAGTACTCCTGTTATGAAACCGTAATTTTTGTGAAGTACGGGAAGTAGGAAATACACAGTTCAACTGAAACTTTCCGCCCAATTTTTCAGAACATCTTGCCAAAAAATATATACAAACCTTGAGAAATGAGTGTGGACCAGAGTATCGTACAAAGGGCGCCATTGTATTTTCAGAGACAACTTCTTCCTATACTTATTAAGCACTCTCACCAAGATATTCCCCCATCTAACCTGAACAAAGCAAAATTCGCAAACGCCTAGAGCTAAGTAAAAGAACAGAAGGAATAGAAAAAGAGAACATGGCCACAAAATGATCGAGATACCTGAGCATAAAGCTTGTCCTGCGAGACACCGAACAGCTCCAGCCCAATTTCCACGACGGCAGTGACATCTTCCAAGGCCACGTCGCTCTTAGCCTTGACGAAGCTGGAAAAAGAAGAAGATAGGCAAACAATTAAACAGAAACCCCATTACAAATAGCCAATTACCGAAGTCAAATCAGCAAAATGGAAGCCGAAGCGATTCCACAATTCCTCTCACACGTCGAGGACGGAAATCCATTTGATAGTGGCGTAGACGGAATCAGGATCGTCCGGTTTGTACGAGCTCAGCATGGAGCTCACGACGCGGGAGAAGGCCTCCCCTTCCTTCTTCGTCTCCTCCGCGACCGGCGGCGGCAGCCATGCATTGTACAGATGCATATCACTTTCTCCAAACCCGACAACTGGATTCAGAGAAATCGGAATTCAAGGGATTGAAATTGGGAGAAAATGAAGGGAAGGTGTTTGATGTTTTGCTGCAGTGAAACTGGGAGAGTATTTATTTATAGCGCGAGGTAGATTTTGGAGTGGGGTTTTTTTAAGCTTATTTTGGCTTGTGGGTTGGGTCAGTTATGTTTCTTATTAAACAAGAAAGAACTGTGAATGGAAAAGAAAGAAAGAGATGACGGCTGACCGGCGATTTCCCCGGGGGAGGGGGAATCCATCGACGACTCGCTACCGGCGAAGACTTTTGGGGTGCGGCAGCAGCTACAGGATCTAACCAGCGCGGGTAAATTGCTGCCGGTTCCCAAATGGATGAATCCTCGTCGAAAGGGTAGGAAAATTGTGGAATAATTAAATGGGTTAAGAATGCTATCCTATAAAAAAATATATATATTGGGTTGATGCTCATTTTAACCGCTAAACTTTTATGAGTTTCCCGAGCCACTAAACTTTGATTATGTTACAACTTACAACAAGCCCACAAACCTGGGTTGGGTTTATTGGGCCCAAGCCCAATCATTGCCTGGGGAATCCAGGAGCCTAAAGGCCCGCGAACTAATAATAAATAAAAAGAAGAAACCAATATTACCGTTAAGGAATAGCCGTTGAATCAGAGGCGGTTTTTCCAGCAATTTATAAATACCTGAAACTTCCCCTCCATTATTTCCCTCCATTACCAAGCAATTGATTCATTCTCAATCTCAATCTCAATCTCTCAATTCGCCTTCCTTCCTTTCTTTCTGTTCCCCAGTCTTACTGCTCATTCATTTTCTTCTTGTTTTTTCTGCATTGCTCTTCGTGTTATACTCTGTTTCCATATTTTCAGTTCAGTTACAGTTCATTTTCCATTACTCTTCTAACAATGACGGAATCTCATCACGTGGTGGAGATCCCGGTCGACGATGATGAGCAGAGGCAGCTCGTCGTCGTTGCAACGGCGATCCAGAACCACCCGCTGACGGAGATCTCCCGCAGCCCCGGCCACTTACTCCTCCTGAAGATGTGGCAGAGGGAAGAGGATCTCAGCGGGCGACGGATCGCCACCAAGGAATCGCGACTCGATTCTATCAAGCGGGAGATCTTCCAGCTCTGCTCCTTCTTCCTGATATTCCACGGACTCTTCTTCACCATCCTCTTTACTTCTTCTTCTGGAGAGAGGAAGTGCGGGAAATGGTGGGTACCAGGGGTAGTTTCCTTGTGCACCTCACTCGTGTTTGTGTGGTTGGTGCAGGTCCAGCTGTACAGGTACTGGAAGGTGTGGAAGAAAGTGGGGAGGGAACGGTGCAACGGCCGCGTGGTGGCGAGGTGTATTCAGGAACTAAGGATGAAAGGAGGAAGCTTTGAGCTGGGGATAGATCCCTACTGCGCTGGTGGCAAGAAGACGAAGAGTTCGAGCGTGGAGATTAAGTGGAAGCCGGTGACTTGGGTTTCTCAGAACTCAGTGGCAATCGGTTTGTGCTGCTTTGCCGGATTGGCCGTTTTGGCTTCGAGATTAGTTATTTGCGGCGGATATTAGTACAGCAGGGGAAAACTGAGGAATCATGGCGACAGAAGATGATGGTTCGAGGTAAAATGATTGATTGATTTATTTGTTGAGATATTGTCGAGGTAGCCTGGTTTCATTACCTTGAGGTGAAGATCTGATATTGGATTCTTCTGTAGTTGAAATGTGCAGATTTGTGTTGGTGACGAATGAGGATGGGAAGCAAGAAAAGATATAACACATCGTGCACAAAATGTGGTGCAGCGTATGATAGTCCGTTGCCATATGAATGCAAAAGAATTGGTCTAATGGTTATGCATGCAACAAATACTATGACAGAACTCGGAGATTGAGATGACAGGAGGAATGCAGCTACTACTAGTCTCAAGAGACTTGCCTACTTTGGGAACTTCATGTACTTGTGCCACACACACTGCTTGTGTGAACTGCCATTCTTTCTTTCATTCATCCATCAATAAAACTAACTACATTCATTCTTCCAAGCAACTGGGATTTAAGAGCTTGTTGGTCATAATTAACTTGATACTACTACAAGTTGAAGTGAAATGCATACGAGACAATATTTATACGGAAAACACCTGCAATAACATGAAAAATCAAGTTGAGTGAGGATTTATGATATCATTCACCTTCATCAGCTTGATATTTGTTCTTGTCATCCCCAGCATACAGGGGCGGACCCACTGCTGTTTAGGGGTGTCCCCGGACACCCCTAAATTTTGGGAAAACGATTATCCAACCCCCGGTAGTAATTTACGTATTGACAAAAAAAATTATAATTGATAGTCGGGGACACCCCCTAAATTTAAAAAAGTGATTATCCTACTCTCATCTTTTAGTTTGAGTATGAGAATATAAGTCATAGTTTGGGTAATTCAAACCTAGGACACTTTTATTATTAATAAACAAAATTTTCATTAGGCTACAACTCATATGTTATTCGATTTTAAACACTGTGTAATAGTATAATGTCATTCTCTATCTCTAATTATTTTCAAAATCTAACAATTAAACAAATTTCAAGCTACCCTTAATTTGTATTGATTTATGGTTGTACAACAAGTATTGAAAGAGTCTTTTCAACTTTGGATTACATCACAAACAAGTTTAGAAATTGAATATGTGATCAGTTCGTGAATGATTGTCTAATATGATATACAGAGACAATTTTTTTTTGAATAGTGTAGACCCCAAGTGTGTTCTACAATCATTTTTTAATATGAAACACATTGTGAATTTTTTCAAACTGTATGAGTAAAGTATTTCTTATTTAAATATTATTTATTAATTATTTTAGAATTATTTGTATTTAATTTATTTTTTAAAAGAGGACACTGCCACTGCCAGCATATGCAAGTAAATTGTACTTGGGGTTCCACTCGACACTGTTCATGGCAGCTCGACATGGGATTTGATGAACTGTCCCACTGGTTTGAGCATTGGACTGTTTTGAAGGATTGCAGGGCCAGACAAACAAATTGGTAATCGGTTTGAAGATAAAGTGTGGTTTAAGCTTATTGTCCTAACAGGCCACCTGATCGAGTTGACAACAAATAGTTTATCACCCCAGTTAGTTTGTTTGTTTGGTTGTTAGTTAACAGTAAGCCACTAAAAGGAATAGTTGCAAATAAGACAAATCAAACTCACTCTAGCTTTGTAAATGTCCGGACGCAAAGCATCTCTGAGATATCCCAAAGACTGACTAGTGAATCAGCACTCCCCACTGCGAAATATCTGTGAGCAAAGAACTTAAGTTAGTGGTTCTATGACTCACGTGCAGTTCATATGCCATTAAAGTTTGGAACTTTGAAACTTCTGAACTCGACCTTCCTTTTGGATCAATGGCAATGCAATAGCACCCAGCTGTATGAGCCATAAGAGTGTCCACTGGCCGAAGAGCTGGGTATGCAAGCACTTCAACGGTACCTTCCAAAAAGAACTCATAGCAATAAGATAACCTGAGCACTGTTTAATGCGAAATTAGCAATGGTCATTGAGAAAATCGTTATTACTTATTACCATTCCCAGTTGTCATAAGGAACATCCCTCCTGTCATATCCCAAGCAATCTCATTTACCTAAGAAGAAGAGAGCAAGGAATAATTTCAGGTCACAGTATAAGCAGATATAGGCCAATAAGAAGCATCCTCGTAAGTCACAAAAGTTCAAGTTATTGGCATCAACTATAATGTACATTCTTCTTTGCAGTTTAACAATTGGTGTTGAAGCACATCCAAAGGAAACACGAGCTTGATTCATGAATAGGCTTACCTCATAATTAAGACAGTATAGTAACTCACTTTGTCATGAGGACATCCTTTGAATGGCATTTCAGCTATCAGCTCCATAGCATCTTCAACTCGGTGGACATCACAGTAACCTTTGATCAAAGTGTTATAAGTTACAACGTCTGAAGTGATCCCAACAAGTTGCATCCTTGCCATAAACCTCAATGCTTTGTCCAACCTATTTGCCAACACCAAAACATGGATAGTGGTGTTACATATCAGGAGGTTAGGTTCAATGCCAGCTTTCTGCATCCTCGTCAACACCTGCATAGCATTCCTCGACCTACCAGCTCGACTGTATGAAATCATTTCATTAAATAACTAAGCACTTCAGGCTGTCCTTCAACACCTCGGTGAGCATGAGCACGATTATCCTCCTCGCACCTTGGCATAGTTTAGTTTTACTGAGCATCTCAAGCAACACGTAATAAACAATAGCATGGTGATTGGTGCCTGTACCGCCACTGACGGTCAGCCCAATAGAAGAAACCTAAAGCAACTCTCTCATCTGATTGAGATCGCAGAACAGCACAAACTAGTCGAGGCTTGAGGCTTCTGCGCAAACGCTTCAGTTCCTCTTCCATCTTGGGATTCCAAGCTGACCTAAGATCAATCAGCCTGCAGACTTCCTCACCAATGGATGCCGAAGTTCATGTTCCCCTAGCTCAATTCTCATTGTCTCTTGCTTTTGCTCACGATCCCTTTTGAAGGAATCTAAAACCTTAAAGCTTTTCTCATCATCGTCATCATCATCTCTTCCATCTCCATCTGATTCTTCAAACTCATCAGAGCAATCAGATTCAAGTTCCTCATTCACCCTAACCCCAACATCCGAAACGCCCATTTGCCTCAACCTCTTGGACTGATCATTACCATTATCATCAAAACTGCGTCTTTTCATAAGGCGAGAGTCGAAATTGACGTTAGAGCTAGAACGAGGAGAGTGATCACTTGAAGACAAAGAAGAGAACCAAGAATCAAACACATGATGGGCATATTCACAGCCCGTCGGTCTGCCCCTGGCCAAGGCTCCAGCGGTAGTCCTCGGAATTGCTCGGTCATGGCGAACAATGTTATCGAATCAAAAGGACGAGGAACAGCTTCAACCGTCAGCCATGGAGAAGCAAACAACCCCAAAGAAGGGATAATTCAAATTTGCCAATATACCATGAAAACAAGCACCCTCACCTCCTCATTTGTTTCACCGTCGAAAAGTGAATCGCCGGCAGAGGCAGCGGAGATGAAACCAGAGGGTCGGAAGGACTGTCGGAGAAGAAAAGGCGAGGCGCGAGACTCGTAGCTGGTGTCTATGCGGGAAGGGCGAGGACCAACGTTGTCAACCCGCGGCCCCCGGTCGACCCTGAACTTGACCCGATGAGAAAAACGGGCCGTACGCATCCGTCGGGTGGATCACCATAAGGTATCGGATTGGAGGTCAAATTGTGTCATTTTTTTCTTTGGTTTGCAAAATGCGCATATTTTCCGATTTTTCTTTTCGCCTAACTCAATCTTTAGAATCCTTAGTTGAACATTTGAATATTGATGTTATATAAGTGTGTGTAAATTTCTACTATATGTTGGATCTAAGTACGAAATGTTACTTTGGTGTAATGTTATATGTTATTACTCATATGTTAAATGAGATTTGATATAATTTATCAGGATATGACTATTTTCATATTTTCGGGCTAAAACGGGTGACCTATTAACCTTTGACCCACTAGCTCGACCGGGTCCGGGTCAACCCACGAGTTGACAACCTTGGCGAGGACAATAGAGTCGGACTGGCGACGGAGTACTTAGAACTTAGAAGCGGCGACGGGGAGAGGGAACTAGAAACTGAAGTAAGGATTCCTGTGCGCGGTTCATTAACGACTTTGATCGGCGTCGTTTCAGTTAGGGAAAGAAAGGGTTAATTGCATTTCTAGTACTCTCGCTGTGAAGTTTTAACAAAGAGAGACAACATAGTACAAAGAATGGAAGTAGAGGTGTCAATTGGGCGGGTTGGGTCAGCTTCGGATTGGGTTTAACTGGGTTGGGTTCAATCGGGTTGCGAGTTTAATCGGGTCGATTTCAATTTGGATCGGGTTCAATTGGGTTGCGGGTCAATTGGGTTACGAGTCAATCAGGTCGCTGGTCAATTGGGTTACGGATCGGGTCGGTGTACGGGTGCATCAAATTATGGGGTTATTGGTTGCGGGTTAATTCGGGTTCGGTCAGGTCAGATTATGGATTATTCGGGTCAACCCATTGGATCATTTACTTCTTGACAGAAAATAATGTTTTACAAACTATCAATATATGAATATAAATTGGAGATAATGATACAAAATTGAAGAAAATGACAATATGATACTATTTGACACATACAAATTAAATATCTATTATGTTAGTATAAAAGTTAAATATAAATAAAATAGTGTATATAAAAGCTTTCTTGTTGGTTATAATTTTTTTGTTTATGGTGAGAGATTGTAACTTTATTTATTTTGTTAATTTATAAAAAAAAATTGAATCAGTAAAAATTTGAGAATGAAGTAAAAAAGGTAAACTATATGCTTATACATCTTGATATGAATCGTCTTAATTAAATATAGTATGAGCTAGATGTGTGTCTCTTTATTTTCAAGAAGACTTATGAACATCATTCCGAATCACCCACTTATATATCTTCACAATTTTTTGTATATTCACGGTAACATCTCATCCTAAAACTCATGGGTCGAACAACAGTTCGCTCAAATATGATCTTATCATCTAGTTCGAATCATTGATTTATTAATTTATAAAAAATAAATAAAATCAGTCAAAAGTTGAAAATGAAGTAAAAAAGGTAAACTATCCACTTATATATCTTGATAAGGATCATTGATGTTGGGGATTTCATTGATTTTCAGGGGTTGATTTTTTTAATATAGTTATGGGTGGTGGAGATACTAATTTGTGTCTAACTCTTCCTATTTATCTTCAAAAATTTATCCTTTGAATTTCATAAAATAAAAAATGAATGAAAGGTATTTCACATATTATTATTTAAAAATTAAATATTAAGACAAAACCTCAATTTATATCATCAATTGTACAAATAATTTTCAATTATTATGAGACAGTTCTTTCTTGGTAAATTTAAAAGTATAATAATGTATACATTGAATTTTTGTACAAGCATTCGGGTCAAATGGGATTCGGGTTATTGAGTTGGGTTCGGTTACAGGTTATTTGGGTTATGAATCATTTGGGTTATAAATGGGCCGGGTTATGGGTTGGATCGGATAACGATTTCATCGAGTTATGGATTGATCAGATTACAGGTAATTGGTTTCGGGTTACGGGCGGGCTTCGGGTGGTTGACTTTCTGTCAAATCGGGTTACGAACTGGTTGTGGGTCGGGTGGATTGGGCGGGTTAGTCGGATCGGGTTCAATTTTGACAACTCTAAATGGAAGTAACATCTGACGAAGATAGATAGATATGGATGATGACTATTTACATTACAAGCTCAATCACTATATTATTACTGCACGGCTACATGTAATCGATAGCAGCAAGTAGCTCTTCTGAACCATGGAGGCAGAGAGGCATTCTTTGCATCTCTGTCCTTCATTCATCATCCTTAGCATTATCATCATCTTCGTCGTCATCGTCATCATCATCAATGCCAACCCACTTAGTAAAAGCAAACAGAAACTCCTTGATGTTCACCATCCCATTTTTATCCCAGTCCATCTCCTCTGCCATTATCATGTTCAAAGTTAAAAGCAACTCAAAACCATATTCCGATGAAGCTTCCAACAATGTGGAGAGAGGGAGGGAGAGAATTACCAAATCTCTTCAAGGCTATTCGTCCAGCAGCACGTTCCCCAGAGTCCTGTATAGCTTGTATCAGCTCATTCTTGCTCACGTAGCCATCCATGTTCTTGTCGAAGAACACAAATGCATCGACCAATGTTTCGAAGGCACCCTCCAAGTTTGGCATCCCCATCTTCGGTTTCTAGCATTGGTCATGGAATACATCGGCACAGGAAGCAACACTAATAATGGTACTTGTTTACTACTATTAGTGCCTGGGAAGCTAAGATGCTAAGGCCTGGAAAAAGTTAGAGTCTACGCCTAAATGGAAATTATATGCTCTAATAGAAAAAGAAAATACTTGGGAGAAATACACAAGCAGTTAGGCACAAACTCGAAGCATTTAAACACTTTGTTCTGGATACGTTAGGATCAGCAGCAACAGCAGCAGCCTTGAGAAGATACACCAGGCACAGAAGTACTATGAACTCATGGAAGTTCATTCCATAGTCGTCATTAATATCGCAGGCCGCAAAGAGATCATTGATCTCCTCTTCAGTGAAAGAGATTTCCAGCTTGTTGAAGCACTTTCTCAGCTCTTCATGATCAATGGTGCCATTGGAGTCCAAATCTAGAAAGCAATACAATGAAGACTAACCCATTAGGAGTAATTAACAAACAAAATCTCGCCTGGGCAGGCAAACCAACTTTGAAACTATGTTATCAAAGGATGTGTTCTTTTGACACTGAAGGGGGAACCTAAGAAGATATACAAATTACTATCGGTCCATGCTTAAACTAATGCTAAGAATTTAAATGTGATTCTTCTGACACCAATAAGCGATTGCTTGACATTGATGTGCAGGGTTTCCGAACACCTACCGAATTGCTCAAAGATGGCTTTGCATTTCTTTAAGCTATTGTCAATCTTGGGGAACTTCAAGAGTATGCTGTTGAATGATCTCAAGGAACATCCCGCAGCTCCTCTCTGCTTCATGGCATCAAGCATTTTCGACTCGATCTTTGTTTCTGGTACCCATACTCTTCTAGGTGATTCAGCCTTCACTACATCACCTTCCATTGCTACCGTACCAAGACAGTCGGGATAGAAGATGTGTCCTGATTCCAACCTACCTCAAGCTACATAATGAAATAGACCAGGTAAGAGAGCACTTCAACAAGCATTGATTAAACCCATACTTGGAGGAAGTCATATTGCTACTACTGATCAATCACTCAATCATTCTAAATAAATAGATTCAGGAAGCAAAATCTTGTATCATCTTGCAACTCTGGAATGGCTGATCGTTCAAATCAGATTCATATTCTTGATCAGATAACGGAAGAAGAAAGAACAGACTGAGAACGAGCTCCTGTGCACAAATAATAAAGGAGGCTCGTCCACGAAACTCAGATGGGATTGGTAATTGTTCTCCGATTTACCGAATTAGAATTCTTGATCAGTCAACTAGAAACTAAAAGAAGGACCTCTCGTAACGGTTTTGGTTATAGATAAAGTTTGGCTCACAAGAACTAATCCAGATAAAATTGAAAATCGATGTACTCAATCGTAACTCGAGGAGTCCATCTCCGGCGACGATCATACTTCAGAAATGGAAAGGAAAACGCACACAAGAGAGAAAGAGAGAAGAACCTGGCCGGAAATCGATGCCGAAGATGATCAGAGACTAGAATCCACCGGAGAAGCTTTCGTCGGAGGAGAAGTAGAAAATAATTGGAGACTCGATCTTGGCACACTTCTTCCTGCCCTCTGTGGTTGCCAAACACGACGGTGTACTGTAATGTAATCCGCTCCCGCCGCTGACTTTTCGAAACCTCGGCCCTTTTTCGTACGAAAAAAATTGTACAGACCAAGCCCAACTAAGAGTATTTGGGCCGTTAACCACAATTTTAAGTAGCTGATCCTGATCCTGATCCTGCCTGGCCCGGATAGGGAACGGGCCTACCCACGTCAAGGAGCCACGTGGCGAACTGAGAATTTAAAGATTTCTCTTCCTTTTATCCACTTCCAAATTCGCGCTACTGAATCCCTCGTCCCGCCTCTTCCGTCCCCTTCCGTTTTCCCCTCTCATTTTTTCTGCAACCAAGACAGCAGAAGCAGAACAGTAACAAGAAGCAGAAGACGAATAGGAAGACGAAGGGATTCAAGCTCGGGGAAAGCTATGACAATGGCGGTATTGCCTCGCTCCATCACGCGAACTCTAGGAGGTAATGCAATTCCGATTCCATTAATTTCCTCCGCAAAAACTTTGTCGGAATCAGAACACAGGCCGCATTGCCTGAATATTAAAATTAAAATCATCTCGCATTCGAATTCATCAGGTAATCCACTTCCCTGCGTGACCCCGTTGATTTTCGGCGGCGGCCGCTTGATCCGCTGCTGCTCCACCGCGGAGCTCAGCAGCAGCAGCGCAATTTCAATCGGACGAGAACCTGCGCTCTCGCAAATCGTAGGGATGTGATTGGGGCGCTTCTTCTGGGAGCTGCGGGGCTAGTTGTCGGTGGATCTGAGGCTGAAGGAGCTGGTTTGCCGCCCGAGGATAAGCCCAAGCTGTGCGGTGAAAGTTGCGAGAAGGAGCTTGAAAATGTATGCTGAGAGAGAGAGAGAGGTTCGATTGTAGTTTTACGGATTTTGGGAATAAAATCGTTGCTGATGGGTTTATTCTAATGATTTGAATATGAAGGTGCCGATGGTGAGTACGGAGTCTGGGTTGCAGTACAAGGATATCAAAGTCGGTGGAGGGCCTTCTCCTCCTGTTGGTTTCCAGGTGATTCCTGAATCTCCATAACTGCTAAATGGATACGGTTTGGCCCATTGAAATCACTGCTGATTTCGAATGTGAGACAATCAGATTGTCTGAGGAATGAAGAAGAAGCAGAGTTGCAGACTCAACAGGGCAGAAACGTTTCTACGTTTCTGCCTTACACTCCATCCGACAGAGAGAAGATCCAAAGCGATGTCGTGGAGGTTCTACTTACCGTTGGGTGGAGTTGAAGAAGGCCAACCGAATGAAAACACCTGGCATCGTTTTATTACTGTGTTTTGATTTTCAGTTTTAACAGACTTCCATTTTTACTGTTTGAGAACTTTACTCTGGTTTTAGTTTTACCCTGCTTGATCAGTATATAATGAGAAGCAGTAGCAAGAGCCCTCTTTGCGGGTTCCCCCAATCATACCGCCTTATTCCTCTTCTTCTTCCTAGAACCCTAATCCTCTAAGGGTTTTTCTATACAGATTGCTTTGATTGTGGCGAAGTCAGTGATCTGTAGTTATAAGCTGAAGTTACATAATTTCTGAAACTAAGGTACTTTCCTTTTTTTTTATAGCAGGGGAAGTTTGTTGGTTCAACATTGCTGGAGAGAAGCTTGGAAAAGGGAAAGTCATGCATGCAACAAGAGCATTAGCATTGTTTTTAGCCAAGCTAATTGCAATTTTCCGCCACCTATCATTCGATTATTGGAGAAGGCACAACAACGACATTCGCCCATCAACTACTGTGGGAGTAGGATGTAGTAGTAGTCTTAGTGATGTTGATCTAAAGGTTGTTGAACCTGAGCTGCCAAAGGAAGAAGACCATGTTCGCCCGTGCATGGAGCGCCTCCTGAGACTAGATAAACTAGTTTTGGAACTGAGCAACAAGCCACCTCAGATTCCAAAAGAAAAAGAAAAAGTCCTCATGCAATCTCTGGACAGAATCAAATCTGTGGAGCTTGACCTCAACAGAACAAAGAGGGTACAATCACGCCCCTTGATCGATCATTCTTTTGTTGCAGAATCTTTGCCGTGTCCAGAAGTTGTTTTGTTGTCTTGCAGGTGCTGCATTCTGCAGTGGTGAGGCAGGTGGAGATTGCACAGTTGGTAGACGGTTTGCGGGAGTCTAAATGTCGGGTAAGTCCAGGACTAAAGGCTACTTCTCCATTTATTTGCTTGAATATGTGAGTTCGAATGGAAAAAAAGTTACAAGCTTGAGCTGGAGAACTGACAGTCAAAATTGGGTCTTCTCCTTTCCAGAGAAGAAGAATCTTCTGTTGAGTCTACAGAAACCAATTATTACAGGAGGCACCATGGGCCGGCAGCAGCGGCTGGCAAGATGAATGGATGGTTGTTACTTACAATGAAACAAAAAGGAACATTGGAGATTTGGATTTACTGTGACAGAAAATGGAAGTATCTTTGGGGAAGTGACAAGAAGCAACTTAAAGTAACAGTAGTTTTCAGAGAAGCATTGCACAGCGGGAAGGAAACAGATCTGCCACATCTATTTCCGAGAGACACTTTTAGGCACAGACTCTTTTACTGCTTTTCCTTCTGTTTCTCCTCCCCTTTTTTACTAACCAGGGGAGGTATAACTTAGAAGTTTAGGCAGGTTGTTTCCATATTAGCAGATAATATGTAAAGAAAAACTAGTGGGGAGAGTGGTGAGAAGAGAAGAGAACACATGGTGAAATGGGGATAAAGAACATAAGGAATGAAGACAATAGTTGAGATACCATGAGATGCTTCTTTCCATAGCTAGAGACACTACTGAGTTACTGACCAGAATGATTGATGTATAATTCAGCGTCATTTCGTTGTTAAAGTTGAAGACTTCACTCAATTGGATCTCTTGAACACAACAAATAATCAGTTAGAATCACAACAGATCAAACTGAGTCAAACGCCTGTTCATGCATCTAATCATTATCTTAACGTGTCGAATGTGCTATTGTCCAATTCTGCCCTCGTCCAGCCATGCATGAGCACATCGCAAGCTGGATGGATTGATGTATAGTTCAATAAGATTTCAGTTCTAAAGTTAAGAAAAGCATTGCTGGAAACAGAATCAGATTAGATCAAATCGAGTTGAATCTGTTATTTGTCCGATTCTGGTCTCCATCTTCCCCCACTAATGTGCATCTTATAAATCATGCTCATTTTACTTATCACTAGAATCAATACCCACGGCTACGCCGTGGTAACTAAATTTGCAGCAACATGTTCATATGATGGCCAGTTTCTTTGATGGCAAACTATAAAATTATTTGAAGAGTTCCCTAACTAAATTTGACAATATAACCGTTGATGCATGAAGTGAAAGATATTAACACTCAAATCAATAAGCACACAACAGAATATGTAGCATACCTAATACATATTCAACATTGAAGAGTACCCCAAGGAAACCAATGACTTTGGATCAGAAACAGAAGCTTACATGGAACATGGGAAAAGAAGCAAAAGTGTATAAAGAAAAATATACCACTAATCTCAAAGGAATTAAAATGCATGGTAAAGGAAACCGTACCGGACATCATACCGGATTCCTTTCTGGTATGGTATTTTGTGGTACGATCGTGGTTCAACCGTTTTGTACCGGTAAATACCGTTTTTCACTATTGGTAGAGAAATGAAATGTGATAGTATAAAAAATATAATCCATCAAAAAAAGAACCAAATAGAGCATTATACAACCACGGTGACCCATTTTCAACATAGAAAAATAGCAAAATAATATTCTTTTTAATTATTTTCCACATATTGGACGAGAATACGGAGAAATGAAGCTGAATCGTAGACCAGGAAACCGGATCATACCGGCCGGATCAACCGGTCAAACCGAAAAAACCGGCCGACACGGTAAAATCAGCACAATCAGCCCACCGTACCGCTTTTGGTCCAATTTCCGGTTGAACAGGCCGGTACGATCCGGTTTCCTGGTCTATGTTAAAATGCCAAAAGAACACAAAACTGAGAAGTTAAAAGAATTAAAATGTTAAAAGAACACAACTTTCCATAAGCAAAATCACGTTGGAGAAGTGTCCACGACAGACCAACTCTCTTCCACTGAAAGATACTAATTACTACACACCGTTCCCTGTTGCAGCTCCTAGTCTGCTTCTTTGACTCACATCCATCCACCAGCGACCTACAAAACCTAGAAGCATAGAAGCAATTAAAAGGAAATGAAATTGAGGGCTTCCAGTGAATCTGAAGAGCCGAGACGTGGATACAACTGAAAATAGCAAAGCGTACACTGTAACCTAGAATGCTTCCAGCTCAAGCCTTGCAGATTAATGAAGAGAAAAACACAACGTTTAAGTATGAGAAACCTTAACTACACAGAAACTCACCTTTCAATTAAGTGAAGAAAAGTTAAGAAGCAAGGATCAAACACCCTCACACAAATTTATCCTTGAACTGTAAAAATGAACACTTCAGGTTGAACATACCGTGGTAATGAAACTTCGGAGGCAACAACAAACACCCTCACAAAATCCAAACTATGTCAGCCGAGACTCGCCTTAGTAGCTTGTAAATCTCATGGTCGTCAAGGGCTGTCAGGATTCAAGTGTTCTTTTCCACCAAAATCCACATATGATGTGCATGTGTGCCCAACGACTTGTGCTCTAATTACTACACACCGTTCCCTGTTGAAGCTCCTAGTCTGCTTCTTTGACTCACATCCATCCACCAACGACCTACAAAACCTAGAAGCATAGAAGCAATTAAAAGGAAATGAAATTGAGGGCTTCCAGTGAATCTGAAGAGCCGAGACGTGGATACAAATGAAAATAGCAAAGCGTACACTGTAACCTAGAATGCTTCCAGCTCAAGCCTTGCAGATTAGTGAAGAGAAAAACACAACGTTTAAGTATGAGAAACCTTAACTGCACATAAACTCACCTTTCAATTAAGTGAAGAAAAGTTAAGAAGCAAGGATCAAACACCCTCACACAAATTTATCCTTGAACTGTAAAAATGAACACTTCAGGTTGAACATACCATGGTAATGAAACTTCAGAGGCAACAACAAACACCCTCACAAAATCCAAACTATGTCAGCCGAGACTCGCCTTAGTAGCTTGTAAATCTCATGGTCGTCAAGGGCTGCCAGGATTCAGGTGTTCTTTTCCACCAAAATCCACATATGATGTGCATGTGTGCCCAACGACTTGTGCTCTAATAACTACACACCGTTCCCTGTTGCAGCTCCTAGTATGCTTCTTTGACTCATCATAAAGGAAATGAAATTGAGGGCTTCCAGTGAATCTGAAGAGCCTAGACGTGGATACAACTGAAAATAGCAAAGCGTACATTGTAACCTAGAATGCTTCCAGCTCAAGCCTTGCAGATTAGTGAAGAGAAAAACACAACGTTTAAGTATGAGAAACCTTAACTGCACATAAACTCACATTTCAATTAAGTGAAGAAAAGTTAAGAAGGAAGGATCAAACACCCTCACACAAATTTATCCTTGAACTGTAAAAATGAACACTTCAGGTTGAACATACCGTGGTAATGAAACTTCAGAGGCAACAACAAACACCCTCACAAAATCCAAACTATGTCAGCCGAGACTCGCCTTAGTAGCTTGTAAATCTCATGGTCGTCAAGGGCTGCCAGGATTCAGGTGTTCTTTTCCACCAAAATCCACATATGATGTGCATGTGTGCCCAACGACTTGTGCTCTAATTACTACACACCGTTCCCTATTGCAGCTCCTAGTCTGCTTCTTTGACTCACATCCATCCACTAGCGACCTACAAAACCTAGAAGCATAGAAGCGATTAAAAGGAAATGAAATTGAGGGCTTCCAGTGAATTTGAAGAGCCGAGACGTGGATACAACTGAAAATAGCAAAGCGTACACTGTAACCTAGAATGCTTCCTGCTCAAGCCTTGCAGATTAGTGAAGAGAAAAACAGAACGTTTAAATATGAGAAACCTTAACTGCACAGAAACTCACCTTTCAATTAAGTGAAGAAAAGTTAAGAAGCAAGGATCAAACACCCTCACACAAATTTATCCTTGAACTGTAAAAATGAACACTTCAGGTTGAACATACCGTGGTAATGAAACTTCAGAGGCAACAACAAACACCCTCACAAAATCCAAACTATGTCAGCCGAGACTCGCCTTGGTAGCTTGTAAATCTCATGGTCGTCAAGGGCTGCCAGGATTCAGGTGTTCTTTTCCACCAAAATCCACATACGATGTGCATGTGTGCCCAACGACTTGTGCTCTAATATCCTCAATTTTTTTCCTTCGAAACCTGCAAACAAATTTCGAGTATACCATAAACTATCCCCTAGAGTAGAGATACCACAAAGAAGCTAACGAATAAAAGAATACAGGTCATGCAGCAGGAGGATTCACAGTTCGACGGGCAACATCTGTGCAATCAACCCTGCTTCCTATCTTGCTGCAAAAACACCTCATATCCAACCTCCTCCCTCGGCTTCTACTGTTGCCTCAGGTGATGAGTAGACACTTTTCTCGATTGAAGGGTTCATCTATCTTCCTACAACTGGAAAAAGCGAGAAAAAAATGTCATTTATAAACCAACAGTATAAAAAAGAACATAATAAAGCAAGAGAATGAGTCACCAAATTGAAATGTTCACCTTTCTCACTTTCGTCGCTTGCCTAGTCTCGTTAGGTCCTTGTTGTTGCTTCAACTCCCTCCCACCTTTCTCTTTCTCATGCTACAGCCACAAGTTATACAAAAACCGTCTTGATAATGAAACAACTAACTATGAAGCTGAGCAAAAAAGCATAAAAGAAAATAAACTTACCTTTTCAAACTACCAAACTGAGCAACAACATCCCACATACTCTACTTTGACAAATATTGTTGTTTTGATGATCCAATACAATGTTCAGCATCTAGTCAATCTGTTATGCAGAATCGATCAAAGAGATGAGAAATCATAGTCTTAGGCCGTAGGAAATTGCAGTAATGAGGCTGAATTAAAGCATTATATACCATAATCGAAGCTTACATCCTCGACTGCAAAACCAAAATGGCCAAATCCAGTCCCAATCATACCTGTAAATGCCATAATATGAAACTTGAGCCTCCTATCACCACATTGCTCTGTAAATAGCGTAGCACAAATTGAATGGCCAACAAAAGTTGTGGGGTGCATGAGATATTTTACCGTAGTCATCTTCTCCAAGAACACCAAAGGAAACTACTTTAGCTCCAAATGTAGCTGCCATTCTATAAAATGCAGGTTGTTTTGGTCAATGCAACTAATACTCCCACCCTACAAAATCAAAGCCATTAATAGGCTCACACCTCATCCATATACTTAGTCGCCTTCCTCTTTCTCTCCATCCCAGCACGCTAGAATAGAAGCATCCCGTCCTATCTCTCCAGTTTGTCTTCTCGGCTGCTAGGTACCCTTCCCTGCCATCTCACAGATGCAGATTGTTCTGGTCAAATAAATTTAATCACCTTTCTTTACTTGGAAATCCAATCACCCAAATGAAATTTCGAACCCTGAACTATAACCAGCAAATTCCGAAAAACGAAGATTAAACCAAGAAAAGAACATAAATTTATGCAGAGATGGGTGCCTGCTGCTCTCCCTCGCTTCCTCCCTCTCTCGGTCGGTTGGTGGTTTTGTGGGTAGATGGAGGGCTCCACGTCAGAGAGTTCTGCTCTATGCTTCTTCTTCATCTGCTGGGCGCACAACCTCCTTCATGACTGCCATCATAAGCATTCCATGGACAGTTTGCTCCTTTGGCTTCACTGCTGCTTTGAGGTAGGGCTACGCGGCGGCGTTTAAGTCCAGGGCATAGCGAGTGGAGGCAGGGGAGGAGTAGATTTTCTTGGCTTTGTCCAGGTGGCGGAGGTACACCACAACGATGTTGAGTGTTGATCCATTATGCTACCATCGACGACGACTTGAGATCTACCCGCCGTCACTTTCTGGTCAAATGGAGCACCTTAGATGCAATCCCCATAAAAAAAAAAGATGCAGTCACCATCGACGATTGATGAAGCGGAGAGCTGGGAGGCCAGCATGCCTGATAGGGGTGGGCGTTCGGTCCGGTTTTAACTCTCCGAACCGAACCGAACCGACCCCGAACCGAACGAAACCGAATTTCCTTCATTTCGGATCGGAATTCGGATGCAAAATCCTTCTACTTCGGAATACATGGTGGTACCACCCGAAACCGAATTCCGAATTCCGAACCGTAAACCGAAATGTTGTATAAGCTGGTAATGGGCCAAGGGGCAAGGGCTGGGCTGCAAGCCCAAACCCAATTGAAGAAACCCAGCCCAGCAGCCAGCCTCCCAAGGACCCAATCCCAACCCAAAAGAAACAAACCCTAACAACCCCTAACCCTCTCTGCCTCTCGCCCTCCAACAGCCAGTCTCCTTCGAATCGATCGTCTTCGTCTCTCCACTCCACTCCACTGCCAAAACTCCATTCCGTTCCGTCTCCCGACCCTCAGTCGCCGTCGCCGCCGCCCTCCCATCACTGATTTCCAGTCGCCGCCACGCCTGCCTCCCAACAACAACTCGAGTCTCGAGAGTCGAGAGTCGCCGCCCTCCATCTCTGCACCATGAGTCACCGCCGGCGCCGGGGGTAGCAGAGCAGAGCACGACAGCCGTCCTCGCCGTGCTTCTTCCATGGCTCACCGCACTCTCTTCTCCGCCGCGACAAATCCCTTCTCCACCTAAAATCGAAAACAGAGAAGATCTATTGAAGCTCGACGGAGAAAAGCAAACCCCAAAACAGTTGATGCATGTTTAGATCTGACCCATACTCACATCTAACCTTAATCGTCGGTCATCACCATCGCCGACATCCATCGCCGTTGCCTCCAGCGTCGTGCATCGCCGTTGCCGCCAGCGTTGTGCATCGTCGTTGCCGCCAACATCGTGCACCGCCTTGCTGCCTGCCGTTGTCAATCGCCAGTCGTTGCTGCTTTTGGGTAGAACTGTTGTCGTCAATCGTTGTAGAGAGAAAGAGAGGGATTGGGTAGAGAGAAAGAGAGAGGGAGATGGAGAGAGAGAGGACCAGAGTGGAGGGGTTGGTGGTGGTAAAATGTGGAAGAAGTTGCAGAGATGGAGAGAGGTGGAAGAGGAAGAGGAAGCATGTCTTTTGGGTAGAGAGAGGAAGTAGCGTACAGAAAAAGTGGAAGGCAGAGGAAGAAAAGAGGAAGGCAGGGGAAGGTTGTGGAACTTCGGTTTTGTCGGGATCCCGAACCGAACCGAAATATAATTCGGTTCGGCCAAACCGAACCGATTTATATTTCGGTTCGAGTTCGGTTTCACATGTAGAGAGATCGGGGGACCCGGTATGCTCAATTTCGGTTCGGTTTAGACCGAACCGAACCGATGCCCACCCCTAATGCCTGACTTCTAGCAGTCATTTTTAGGGATGAAAATTATCTTGGTCGGAGGAAAAGGGTGATGGCGAGATTTTGTACAAAGCTAATCTCGTCGTCGGAATCGACCAGACCTATCGAATGGGAGATTGGGTGTTGGGAAAGAGGAATGACAGGGAGAGGTGGACGTTGGAGTGCTGAATTGGGTCGCATGTGAAGTGGGTTGAAGGAGTTGTACTATTGAAAAGCACACGGGGATGGCGAGATTTGGGAAAGGGGTGGGAGGACAGAGTCCCTGAGTCGAAGGAGGATCAATTCGCGGGTGAAAGGACGGCACGACAGTGGAGAGATGGAGGTGTTAATAGAACAACATAAAGAGGCTGTTTAACTTCTCCTTTCGCTAGACGACAAATAGTGAAACAGTAATAGAGAAGTTGGGCCAATAAAGGGTACCCAGCTTTTATATTTTAAAGAATGGCAGAGAAAGCGAAAGTGCTAACTTTTCAGCTTCCAGCTTAACGATTATTGTGAAGCTGAAACTTCAGTAGTCACTAGTCAGTACCAGACTGCCATTATTGATCTTGTTCTGTTGCAGGCACAAAATAGTCCCTGGTTCATATAAACGGGTAGCCAAACAATTCCAGGCATGTCCACATTCGAGCCAAAAGTATAATTGGAATATAGGTAGAGCCCAATTTGAACTCATTGGCAAAAATATATGAAGACTGTCGCACGGAAAAACATGCTTACATCTCAAAACATTTCCATAAACTTACAACTGCACTAGTAGTAAATAACATCATCATCGTCATTATCATCATTTTCATCGTCATTATCATTTGCAGCCTGAACATAGGCTCGATAGATGCGTCGATACTTATCTGGGTTGTCGTACCAAGTCGTGGTGTTGATGATCTCTCTTTCTAGCCAAAACTTGTCCACCACCGTCTTCTCCGCCATCTTCTGGCGGTAACTTTGCCACTGATCCAACACTTTTGCCAGACGAACACTCTTGTTCCCGCTAAACACATACTTCAGGTAGTCCTTCAGTATCCGAGTCATGTCCTCGCCATTGATGATATAAATGTACTGCAGTCAGAAAGCCATTGATTGATATATTTCTATTGGATGCACTAATTAAGAGTAAACCATAATGGAAAAGATGAAATCTTTTTCTCACCAAAAGAACGAACCCCACAGAGGCCAAAACCACTTGGAGTGTTTCGTCCAAGACTCCAGGAAGGTCGTCGTCCTGGGATCCACCGGAAGCACCACCGCCACCACCACCACCACCTCGTGGTGGACTGCTGCCGCCGCTGCCTCCTCCATCGTAAAACTCTTGTTTTTGCATCTGTTCCTTCAGCACATCTTCTACTGATTTCCCCTGGAAACTTCCGAAAGCATTTTCAAGAGACTTCAAAGGAGATCCCTGGTGTCAATAGAGAGGTTTATCACAGAATTCGTCATCAGGGTGTCCTGGCGAATGAAAAGAAGATTAAAAGACCATGTGTCTCAATTCAAACAAGATCCTTCCACTTAATGCAGACCAAAATGTTGATATTGCAGAGTTAATGGTTAAAGGAAAAGCATATGAACACTTATAGAGTACATAGAAGCAATAGAGCCATGATCAGAAGCCACACATTACAATAAAGTTGCAACGATTTTTCCTCAGAAACTCCAGAAGGACAAGTACTTGTCATCCCCTACCTCCCACCCATTAGAGTAAAAACTTTTGACTAACCTCAAGTACAATGCACTTGACTTGGCAGTCAACTCTTACACAAACATTGGGCACAATTAATATTCATGAGAACTAGAATCAAAATTATACATCTAATAAGCTAATTCTTCCATTCCAACAATAGTTATACACCTAATCAGCAATACCTCATTTTCTCCATCAGATTTGTCCTTGCCCCCAAGTAAGCAGACAAGGGATTTTTTAGGGTACTTCGCGGCAAGGTTGAGCTGTCTAACCTTCAAGCCAAGTGCAAAAGAAAAGCATGTTGAAGTTTTAGCAGCAGGTCTCAAAAACTTCAGTGGTGATAGACTGCTCCATGATTTGTTTACCCGGGGCAACTGAAGCTGGGTACTATTAGGTAGGCATGGATTTGCTTGAATGCAGAATGACATTATCCCTCAACTTATGCAGCACTAAGTTTATTTATGCAAAAACCTGCAGGAAACCAAAACGATAGGGGCTCAGCTATCCACTGATATGCAAAAACCTCATCTTTCAAGCAGTAACTAAACAACTTGCATATGTGATCATCACCAGTCAGCAAAATGTTTGTCAGTAAGGTGAGATTAAATTAAACACTTCAAGATAAGAGAGACATTGAGCTAACTAACATTCAATTCAAGAGAAATCCAATGAAAATTTTCAATAACCAAGTTCTTGCAATTCCCAAAAGGTGAATATTGGAACTCACATAGTGGCAAGTCAGCAACGAACAATGAACAATCAAACCCACAACCGTAAACGTGAAACAACAGTCTCTCCAGATTTTCAGTAACGTCAACCAAAATCAAACGAATCAAATCCCTAAGAAAGTGTTCATCATTGGAACCAAATAAATTGTTCATTCGAACTCCAAAACTAGCTCAAAGCAGGTGACTTTATTCTGGGAAGAAAGGAGAGTCGTAGTAGCAAGATGAAGTGATACTCACTGAGCAGCAAAGGGTTCCAAGAATAGCTCGTTACCGGTTTAGTAATCTCGTTAGCCAAGAAACTAGGACCATTCCCTCTTCGAACCGGAAAAGGAAAGTGATTTCGCCCAACTTCAGTCGATGAACGAAGCCGCCACGGCCCGGCGGTCGAGGAAGAAGCAGTTGAGATTTAGAGAAAATGGAGTCTTGGGAAATAAGCAGTTTGATTTCCAGAAGGAAAGCCGGCGAAGCGGGATAACGTTAGTGGGTTGATAGAACGGGTCGGGTTCTACACTTCTACTAAAGTACTATTATGGTTCCGCGTCTAGGTAGAGGAATTTTACCATGCTTTATTTTATTTTTTTAAGACAAAGCCTACGGGACGCTTTAATCCTTATACATTAATTAAATGGGGTCTGAGTTCCGATTAAGTCATAATACATTCCGGTAGGACTCCCATGACTAATGTCGCCTTCTTGAATGCTTGGTCTGTTTGTTGATAGAGAGTCTTGATACCCTTAACAAGACTAGCCGTCGATGCCGGCTTTTGCTAAAAAACACACATATTGTTGTTCTTCCACAAGGACCAGCAAATGAACATCTTTAACATCCTTACCCTCATAAGCACAAGTTTATTATAATAACGTCATTAATGAATAGAATAATCGTATTTCCTCTTAAGTCGGGAATGGAATGATTATGACAATTTAGAAGAGATTATTAAGCTAATTTGGTGGTTTCTCAAGCTTTGATGACTGAACTTGTGGAGGAAAAGAAATTGGAGGAGTGAATGGTAATTGGGTGCCAAGTGGAGGTTTATGATTGGAGAAGAAGAGTGTTCTAGAGGGATTTTGGGGAGACAAAAATCTGCCCTCTGCCTCCCTTCTTTCTCATCTTTTATTTCTTTCTTTTCTTTTTCAAACCGCCACCACCACCTCCCTAGCACCACCATCTTCCATCGCCCCAAAAACCTAGAACTTAAGGTAGCTAAGGCAAGTTGGGAGGGGAGAGCTCGAAGAGGTAAGAAACCATGGTTGCATCATCTTCTTTCTTTTTCCAATATAGAACCCTGTCCTATAAATGATTCTAGAGAGAAAAATATGGATTTGTTACTTGAAAACATGTTAGAAATCATGTTTCTGTATGTTAGAAGCTAGAGGAAAAAGGTTAGAGGTGGTTAGGGTTCAAAGTGATGGAAGTTTCAAAATCGGGTTTTTTGGTTCACTTGAATTGAGTGCCGACTCCCTACCAAAACTCAAAATGGACTGAAATTTTGATATGTTGTAGCCCTATGAATCTAGTTTAAGTAAGAAAAAGAATCAATCGATTTGGTTGAGAATTGAGGGAGAAATGGCCAAAACCATAAACGGGGTAGTGATTTCCATGAAGACTTTTTAAAAATTCGGCCTAAAAATGGTTGGGTTTTGACTTTTGACCAATTAAGCCTGTAATTCTGGGGAGAAATCTTCCGGAAACACTTCCTAAAAAGCCGACCTCTAGATTCTAAAAACACGGCCAGGTTTGTGACCATAGAGGCCGTGTTTTTCCTATTTTGGCTAAAGAAGTGTTTTAGTTTAGAAACTTCGATGCATTCTAACCCATATGCATTCATATGATTTCTCTATTTGATTTGGTTGATTAAATGTGCCTATATGGATTGATTAAAGGTAAGGAGCATGCCAGGGAGTCCTCAAAGGGCAAAGGACTTGCAGATTAGCGATCAAACTATGAGTAAATCTTAACCTATCAACCATATTAATACGAATATGGTACTCGAGTCATGAAACGTCCTGAGTATATGAAATGTGAATGTGATAAAGAGTCAAAGATTGACTTCATTTTGATGGCATGACGATGGAAATGCATGAATGGTAGATGAAATATGGAAAGACATTTTGTTGGGTTGATATTGTGTATGCCTCTGCAAATTTATATTGTGCCTCTGCAACTGATGTTTTGTAAAATTAGCAAGGTTATGTGATTTAATGATAAAAATGGTTGAATGATCATTAAGTGGGATGAAATTATCATATGTGTGGTTTTGTGATAAATTATTAATGTGATGGCGTGACTTAGGTGACGGTGTACTATTATTGAATACATAATGTATTGTCATGCTTGTATGGAATGTTATGAGATGATGTTTTGATGTCTGTGATTGAGATTGTGAGGTTTGAATGGGCTTTACGATATGTTTTTGTCATGACATAGCATCGGATGGCCTATATTGCGATGATGTGACATTGGATGGTATTGGCTAGCTAGAAAGGTGACCATATGGTATTGGAAAGCCAAAAAGGCAATTAATTGGTATCGGATAGCCGTAAAGGCGAAATTATGTAAATGATTGGTTGATTTATTGTTTGAGATTAAGTATTAAGGGCTTGTATGTGTGTAATATGATTGTGTGACTAACAACAGAAGAATTGCTTGATCACCTAAATCAAACATAATGGTGCCTTGTCATGCACTCTCTCTATATATATTAGATTAATGGCTATAAGCCTAGCTCTCTTGGAGAGCGATACCAGGCCTAGTTGTTTGCGATGTTAATGCATCTATTGGGAGGTGCTTTATGCATCTATTGACAGTGCCTAAGGCATCTATTGGGCAGTGCTTTACGCATCTATTGTCGGTGCTTCACGCATCAATTGGCGATGCTTTACGCATCTACTGGTTCTACCTGGGGGAGTGCATGACCTGGAAAAATAAAGGCTAAAAGACATGTAGTCTAGTTAACTTCAATGTGTGTATATGTGTGTATGTATGCATAATCGATCACTGGACTATGTATGGTTTTATGAGTGGAATGCAATGACCATGTGAATGAGATAATGTGAATCTTGGGGAAATAGAGATAAGAAAGGGGGTTTTGACTTCACTCAGTTATCGTGTTTGTGTTGATATCATCGGTAGGTTAGTTTTTACTCATTGAGTGACGTCTCACCCCGTCAAAATTGTTTCCCAGGTTAGAAGTTTTGGGCTAGAAGTCAAGGGAACTCAGCAAGACTTAGCTCAACATCCATGAGGTGGGATGGTGGACTCCGACTCCGACTCCGACATGACTTGTTTATAGTATTTTGAGAGAAGATGATCTTCTCTATTGTCCTGTACTCTGAATTTTCAAAAGCTTAGGTAAATTATGGTTTGGTTTGTAAACTAAACGGGTTTGTGAAAGATTTTAACCGGTATGATCTGGTGATCTTGTGAATATTTTAAAGTTTGTATGGGTGTTACAACATCGACAGGCTAACGATTTGACTCCGTCCCGCCAAGTAATGTTGTGCCCATTTGAAAAAATAAGGAGTAACGAATGTAGAATCTAGTTCATCCAACAGTACCTCCGCCCACTGATGTCGCTAAAAGTGCATGCAAAGATAATACAGAAAGTGAATAGTGATTCAGATCTCAAATTAATCATCTAGCAATTATACACAAAATCAGCAAATTAACATGCAATATATTTTTATGGTTGTTTGAATTGGTTTTCCCCTCGATGTTTCATCCCGAATTAACTTAATTAAATAACAAGTTTATAGATGAATTTCATCCCATCGTAATTTGTAACATGAATCCATGTATTTTCATACCAATAAATTCATTCAGCTTCCAATTATTAATCTCGATTTTCACGTCATATTAAATAATTGAAAGTTTATCGATGAAGACCCAAATTACATTCAAGATGGACCACACAAATTAATCCCGATTTCTCATGAAATTTACCTGAATGATTCTTGTGTTTGACGATCAAGGAGCCGAAGTGCTATCTTTAGACGACTTTGTCTTCCAACAATTTTCTAAATGGAGGGTCTCTCCTCCATTAAGAAACAAGATAAACGAACACAAAAGATTTTAATTTATCAAAAATTCGTTAGTTAAATCGTTTTAAAAGAGTTGGGATCTTTAATTTTATCGAGGATTCCACCTTTTCAAACAACGCGTTTTTGGTTCTTTATTAATTGGACGAAAGGGCGGAAGGACTTAGTTAACTTAAGTGAGCTAACTAATCGTCTAAACCAGACTCCACTCCGAAAATATAAATATGAGGATACAGAAAGATTTAGCTAATTCAAGTGAGCTAACTAATCGAAGGCTACTTGTGCCATCTTCCCAGTCGAAGGCTGCTTGCCGCCAGCTACCCCAACTGTTAGCTTAATGATTCAGGTCCAAGCTCGGTTGTGCTTGTTTTGATACATTTCAGGTCCTAGCACGTGTGGAAGGGTCAAGGACGAGTTCGGGATGATTGGAGGTCAAAAAGCACAAAAAATGAAGAAAAGTCCAAAGACCATGACAATTTCCCCGTAACAGTGAAGCGCAGGCGTCCAGGAACCAGCCGCAGTTCACGGTCAGAGCTGCGAGTTCACGATCTCCAGGATCATGAACTGGAACCAGAAACCGTGAACATCAAGGCGTCCAGGGGGGTTCCAGAGGTTACTGGCGATAAGTCACAAACCGTGAACCTCGGGAAGTGAAGCGGTGCGTTTTGGCCACGACACTGAGTTCACGGACGCGTTTAGGTGTTCACGGCCGTGAACTGGGTGCGATCTCAGTATAAATGGAGAGCTGAAAGAAAGAAGAAGGGAGCTTCATTTTAGGGTAGGTTTCCATTTTTCAGAGTAAAGAGGATTCTAGTGAGAGGTTAGGATTTCTTCTAGAGTGAGAAAGTGCAAATCAAAGGAGGAAGAAGGAGCTTTGGGCTTGTTTCTAGCTAGAGGATTGAAGATTTCTTCATCTCAAGGGTGTCTCAAGCAACAAGGAGGAAAGATTGGCATCACTTCATGGTTCTTTCTTCCCCTTTTGTTGTTTTCTCTTCTCTAGCTATGAAATAGCTTACCTACTCACTTGGGTATTGTGAATCCTAGTCTCTCTATGTGTTAGGATGTAAGAACATGAACCTATTCTGTTGATTGAGTGTTTTATATGAAGTTTGAGGTATTATTCATGAATGATTGAGTGTGCTAGCTTTAACTCAATATTGGGTAAAATTGACCTAGAGGGTGGAAATCCCCTTTTGGTCCAATAGGAAGCTAGACTTCTTAGCCACTTGGGTAACCTCCTTTAGGCCGATTTAAGACCAAAATCTCAAGTTTTGGAGTAGGGCCGTGATTCCACCGATATTGGTCTCTCCGTCGACCGGATTAAGTTCCGAGGGTTCGGTTTGCAATCCTTAGTCGGCTAGTCGAGAGGGTTAGGTTTCCTAGCCTATCGTTGTCACCCTTAGCCGAAAGGTTAAGTGAGTTAGCTTTCTAACTTGTGGCAACGATTCTCGATTAGCTAACTAAGAGATTTAGGGATCTCCTTGGTTGATCGGTGAAGAGGGCTAGGTTCCCTAGCTATGAATCACAATCCTTAACCTAACGGTTAAGGGAGCTAGTTCTCCTAGCTTATATTTGTTGATTTTCCTTCATTGATCGACTAAGGGAGTTTGTTCCTAGCTATTTGCACCCACCTCGCTGTGTATGAACACATCCTTCACACTAGAGCTTTGTTTGTCTCTTCTTAGCATGAGACTAGGGGGAGCAATACCCGGGTGAAGTCCTCTCGAGTAGAATTCTCCTCCATTTACTTTCCTTGCTTGTTTAGTTTGTAGTTTTCTTAGTTTTAAACCCAAAACTGTTTTGCTAGATAACAACTTAAGCAATTGAAATAGGGGTATATGGACCGGCCCAGGTTTGACAATTAAATACTTGCCCTATAGAGCACCCAGCTAGAGTTTAAAAACTTGGACTCTAGTCGGAATATAATTCGCGGTGTAGTTTTGAGCGAGTCACTTAATCAACTTGTTTCATTCATGTCCACAGACTAATGGCCACCTGCTTGTAGGGGTGGGCAACGGGACGAGATACCCGTCCCGTTTTTAACGGGTACCCAGTCCCATTTGGAGACCAAAGTCCATCCCATATCCCAAACCCATATGGGAAACGGGTACCCATTACCCGTACGGGACGGATAATGGGTACCAATACTACCCATAAATACCCAAAGTTTAAACCACTAAAATTTTAACAAAAGTTTAAACTTAACTTGTATTTTCTTAACAATCACAAGACACAAAATACATCCCAATCACAAATACTTGGTTTTCAAATTACACATTCATGAACAATCACAACACATAGAAATAAATCATTCAAAACACCAAATTATCAAAAAAGAAGTTTCATTCAACACAACCAAATGGGAGGCATGCTGCTACTTTCTGAAAGTTGTTGCTGCTGCAGTTCTGCCTTCTCCAGGCTGCTGCTGCTGATGCCGCTCTCCCTTCTGTAGGCTGTTGCTGTCATTCTCCCTTCTGCAGCTGCAACTGTCCTTCAATTGCTTTTGTCCTGCAAAGAAGAATAATTAGGAGCAATATTGAGATGATCCAAGTTCCTTAATTAAGTACACAATGATCCCAGACCGTAAATGGACACTCGTTGCCTCATTTCAAACACATCCCAACTCTCTCTACTAATTCACCAAACATGTCAGTGAAAGGGTAAGGGCCCAAATGGATTTGAAATTGAAAGGGTAAGGGCCGAAATGGCCAATGGGTTTTGAATTGGGCTGGGTTGAATTAAATTGCTGCATTTGTATTGAATGGGTATAACGGGTACCCATATTACCCAAACGGGTATCCGCGGGTAACTCGCGGGTACCCATATTAGGAATGTACAATCCCAAGTCCCATTCATTTATAATATTACAGGTAATATAGGTACCCGTAACCCTTAAAAAACGGGGCGGGTACGGGTATACCCAAATAGCCATTTCCCGTTGCCCACCCCTACCTGCTTGCTTTCATTTCCGATTAATTTCCTTCTTCAGTTGCTTGACCAGCCTGCTTGGTAGGGAAATGAAGTGGATGCGGTGGAATTGTATCGAGATGATCCGATCTTGATGATTATTTTTTTTGACAATATCCGATCTTGATGATTAGAGTCATATGGATATGTTTTCTTTTATATGATTTTAAATATCCCGAAACACAAACACACACAAGATCAAGTGTAACATTAAGAGAATAGGAAGAAATATATTAATGACAAGCATAAATTGCATGAAAATGTGGGTATAAAATTGTATAAACTCCGTGTTATCACCCAATTGAAGTTGTACCATGTTTTAAAATATTGGTGGTTTAGTTTTTGTCTTTATGGTACAACTTGGAGTTGTACATTTAATGTTATGCTACAACCTGAAGTTGTACATATACTCTTTTGTACAAATCTTTTATAGTACAAATTAAAGTTGCACATCTATGTTATGATATAAATTGAAGTTGTACCATAACATACAACTTGATGATGTTGTACATTAACATAAAAGTTCAAATTTTCTTATGGTACAACTACAATTTGTATCTAACATTATACAAATTGAAGTTATATCATAATATAAACTTGATGTTGTACATTAACATAAAGGTGCAAATTTTCTTATGGTACAACTTTAATTTGTATCTTTAACGTTATAGTACAAGTTTAAGTTGTACTTTAAAATACCAATACCTTAAAGTATAGTAGAAGTGCTCGTCTAGCTAAGCAATCTGCAATGAACCCTCCACTATGGACGGCTCGAAGATCCATGACTTAAGTTCTAAAAAGGGTTGGTCAAAAGGGGTACGTATAACGTATTAAGTTTATGTAACTCTATTCGGTGTAATAATAATCATGGGGCAAAAGAAGGGGAGTTACTAATTAACGCTCTAGGTTTTTAAAATTTATCGCCCTAATTTTTCAATTTGACATTTTTGTCCCATTTTTTATTCCCAGTCTCTAACAAACCTTCTCCCTAGAATTATTCCCCGTAGTCGTCTTTCCCATGGGAGTCTTCACCGTCGCCGCCGCAACTTCCTTCCGCTACGCCGCTCGACCTAGGGATTCCTCACGGCGGTAGGGAGTGCTACTCGGTCTGCCTCGTCGTCACCGCCATCGCCCTAATCCCATCCCCAAATTCCACCCGACCTGCGACCCACCTTCCTCGACTGTGCAGAACCCAACAGAACCGGCGGGGTGGTTCCTTCTTCCTCCTCCGAAAACCATCGATCGGCAGACGATTAATCCCGGCGGAGCAGAACCCAACAGTAGCAGAGGTGGCCTGCGTGGTAAGATTCCTTTGTCTCTTCTACGTCCTCGATCGACACAGCGCCAGACCTGGCGACGGAGATGGGACGCAGCAGAGCAGCCGCGCGACGAGCAGATTGAGGGTGATGGATTGGGGGCGTGGGTGAAGAATCCGCTGGTGTCTTCATGAGCTACCGGCGACGAACAAAGAAAAACATATCCTTCCGCCGGCGATGAACAAAGCAAAACTAGGGATTAGGGATTGGGGGTGACTGTTATTAAAAATTGGGGTAATATCGTCTAATTGGTTAATTTAGGTCAAAAATTTTAAAATATTAGGGCGTTAAATAGGAATCCAGAAAAGAAGAGGGGATAGTCTTACTAGCATTAAAAAAAATTGGTCAAAATTTGTGACAGTTAGCTTTCAAAATCGGTGATAATAGTCAAAATATTGGCTAAAATATGTGATGAATAGTTTTCAAAATTGATTAATAATAGCATTCCAAAGAATAGGTTGAAATTTGTGATGGGTATACTTCAAACTAGCGATGGATAGATTTAAAAGCTCGTGAAAATAGCATTAAGAAAAATTGGACAAAATCTGAAATGGATAGTCTTCAAAATCTTTGAATAATAACATTTCCAAAAATTGGTCAAAATCTGAGAATGATGGTCTTAAAAATCAGTGAAAATAGCCTTAAAAAACACGTCAAAATATGTTATGGATAGCCTTCAAAATCAGTACACAATGGAATTAAAAAAATCAGCTAAAATTTGTGATGGATAGCCTTCAAAATAGGTTAATAATAGCATTTAAAAAATCCAAAAAACTCTATGATGGATTGCTTTCAAATTCCGTGAAAACAACATTCCCATAAATCTGTCAAACTATGTGATGGGTAGCTTTACAAATCGGCGGAAATAACATTCAAAAGAATCGATCAAAATACGTGACAAGTAGCCTTCAAAATCAGTGAAAATAGTATTCAAAAGAAACAACTAAAATCTCTTATGGATAGCCTTCAAAATCAGTGAATAATATCATTCAAAAGAATCGGCCAAATTTTGTGATGGATAGCCTTCAAAATCGGTGAAAAATAGCATCCTAAAAATCAGACCAAAATCTGTGATGGATAGCCTTCAAAATCATTGAATAATAGCATTCCCAAAAATTGACCCTAATGAGTGATGTGTCCCTCCAAAATTGGCGAATAATAGCATTCAAAAAAATTGGAAAAAATCTAAGATGAATAGTGATATGATCCTATTTAGCCTCTTGTTGAAGCTCGAATTGAATTCCAAAGGATCCATTAACGTTAGATGGAAGAAAGGTCGAATTTGGCTAAGTATACGAACTGTATCATGGTGCTTACTTTACATATTCGTATCTTACGTTTTGATCGATGGAAATGCACAAGGAAGGAGTGGAAGTGAAGTTCAAGTGTTTATTTACAATGTCGAATGGTTGGATGCACGAATTAGGGATCCTAGGTACTTTATCAAGAAGCCTCAAGTTGCTATGGCAAACTAGGAACTGTCTGTTTTATTGGCCAAGTCTGGAACTGGTGTGAGATACCATCTTTGGAGGCTTAATAAATGCAACTGGGGCATCGTCGATGGAAAAGGAGAGTTGGAACTTAAGCTATGGGATCAGGAGAGTAAACGAATGAAGCCAGTTTGGGTCGTTGATCCTTGGAAGGCCATGAACGAGGGCTTCAAAGATGCTAGGGAGGTCGACATGATTGCTTGCGCAGGAAGGCAGAAGCTTGTGTGGGAAGAACGTGGTTTTTGTTTCCTTTTCAAAGTAGAATTATGTTTCCTTGTTAAGTTAGCCTTGGATCTCGATTTCCTTGTTTGTTTAGAGTTAGAATTAGGTTTTGACGTGTTGATTTAAGGGCTTGAAAGCCTCGTGTACAAGACAGAGAAGATTGAATGGAAAATTGTGACTTTGTCACCAAATCCTTGTGTGCTGGTTGAGAATCAGGAACAAGTTTGCTTCGTATCGATTGAAACCCCATCAATCGTGGCCGAGCTTCATTCCAAACCAATCGAGCCTTCTTCCACGTGAAAGATTGCACCTTTGGGTCCGTTTTTCGTTTTAAGTTTGTTCAAAGTTCAAGCCTTCTTCGAGGGGGAATTGAGTTGCGCGCTTTGATCTTAAACAAGCACAACTATGCTCGTATGTTGTATCAAGTAGCCTTCAAAATCGGTGAATTATACCATACAAAGTATCGGCCAAAATCCGTGATTGATAAACTTCAAAATCGGTGAATAATAGAAATAAGTCAAAATTTGTGATGTATGCCTCAAAAATCAAAATCGGTGAAAAATAGCATTTCCAAAAATTGACCAAAATTTGTGATGAATAGTCGGTGAATAATAGCCTTCCAATAATTGACCAACGGTGATGTATCCCTCCAAAATTGGGGAATATAACTGCCCAACTCCCACCTTCTTCTCTGTCTCATTTGTAGTAACTGATGGAAAACTGGCAAATACAGCATTGAATTCATCTGTTAAACAGTAGTATTGAAGAAAACTGAAACAAAGGAAAAGAGACAAAGTAAATTGAGCTTTTTTTACGTTCTCTTTGTTTCATGTCTTGTGTTGTAGCTTAGTTTTTGCTCCTGATCAATCGCTCCATTTCTTCCTTTTCCTCAGTCACAAAAGTTGAGGGAAAGAATAGCGATTTCCAGTCGCTGAGAAGAACTGGTTTTTGACGAGATCACCGAATTCCATTAATTTGCTTGTAAGGAGATGAGGGGCTGGTACTGGAAACGTGGGTTCCTCTTGTTTTTGATGAGCCTCTTTGTGGTTTCCCACTCCTCTGCTTCCACTTACCTTTCAGGTACTCTGTTTTTCATTTTTCACTCTTAACAGTGTAATACTCTGTTTTCTTCTTGTTGATTGTCCTTTGTTTGCTTTTTTATCCAGATGGTGTCTTTGTATCTCATGCTGGCAATAGGAATCTTCTCCAAGCCAAAAAAGGTTTTGGATCTTCTTCCCTCCATTGAGTCGGAGTTTTGGGAGATTTGGATGTGGAGATTGTTGAAATGGATGGGTTGGTTACATTTTGCAGCCTGTCCAGCAAACTTCGAGTACATGAACTACACGGACATCACGAGCCGATGCAGAGGACCAGAGTACCAACCCGAGGAATGCTGCCCTGCGTTCAAGGACTTTGCGTGCCCTTATGCAGAATTGCTGAACGAGGTGTCCAACGATTGCGCATCCATCATGTTCAGCTACATCAACATCTATGGTCTATATCCGCCGGGACTTTTCGCCAATGAATGTAGAGAAGGCAAAAAAGGCCTTTCTTGCCCTTCACCTTCTTCTTCTTCCTCTTATTCTCAACATCTTGTGGCCAAGTATCGAGGAAGTGATAATCGTGTTTTACATATAATGCTCGCAATGGGATTGCTCGTTGTGTTGTTTTAGTTGGTCTTGAATCGTGAAATTGGAAATATGAGTAAAACGTTCTTTAATTCAGTATTATCCTTATTTCATGTTAGGGTTAATAGGATAAATTGTCCTTCTATTATTGTATTTTCTCAAACATACCACTTTATTACTTTTTAAGGCAAATTTGCCCTTCTACTATAATCATGTTCTCAAACATACCTTATGTTAAGTTTTCCGTCCAAACTCCATGAACCATAGTCGAACCGAGTACGGATCAACCTCAAATGACACTTTCAACCCTAAATCTTTTCCTACATTGTATTTATGTCAATTATTAAAGGGCAGAATTTGGCTGCAACCCATACAGGAGCCCACCAATGCAACCTTCCACATGGCGTCCACAGATTGGTGCAATAAATTAATTAATTCATAAACAATAGTTTGCTTTGGACGGGACGAGATGGGGAAGCCAAATTGTGTTCAACTGTAGTGAAGTTCCAATTAAACTAGCAAACAAAAGCAGCAAAGGTTGTGTTCCAAGTTTGAGAGAGGTCACCCAGATATGGTTCCCCCTAAACTGCAGGTAAGCCAAGTTGTAAATTACCAAGTCCAAATTCAATGATAATTATACTGCGGAAGGTTCTTAGACAGTCTGAAGTCTCGACTAAAGGTCTCCAGACCCTCTCGATCTGAATCCCCGACGGGCGACTAACCTCCACCGGAGTAGACAAACTAAGGCCCTAACATACCAAACCTCCTCTACTGGAGTAAATCCAGTACAGAACAGTGAATTGACTCCTCGACTAAAGTCGTCAATTCACTATCTTCAATTGAGGGTGCTCTATCAACCTAGGCATATATTCTCTTTCTAGGTCAAAGTAGGAACTACAGGAATTTGATCACGATTCATGCAATTCAGAAAACCATGCTTCAATTGAATATAATCGATATCAAAGAACATGTACTTGGGTTCATAAAACCAAACCTAACATACAAATCTAAGGTTCTTCATACCCAGGTGAGTGAGAAAGTTTACTCCATAGAAAGAGAAGAGAAATCAAGTCAGATGCGGAAATCATTCTGTGAAGTATGATAAGCAGCTTCTGGCAATCAATCGTCACTTCTCCAAACTTCAACCGAGCTCCAATGATGTTGAAGATCGATTTAGTGCTTGGAAGTTTTGTTTGTCACTCTCTCTAGGTTTCTGCCTTTTTCTCTAAAAATCGGATCCACTTCAAATGAGGCTTTCTTTCCTTGAAAAAGACAGATCGCGATACCCGGCCATAATACCTGGTCGGGTATTTCAGGTGACCGGTCGTGTATTTTAAAACGATGTGCACGGGAAAGGGGTAAATACCCGATCGAGGTTTAGAATACCCTATCTGTTATTTAAGCCTCCTGGCCGGGACCCCTTCTGTTTCTTTGGCCTCCAAAATGCCTTTTACCCGGTCACCTCCTTATCATATACCTGGTCGGGTATTTCAGTGCTGTCGCAACCGTCCCTCCGGGGGTCGTCGCGTTCGCTTTTTGGGAGTCGCCATCGATCTTACTTGGAGTGGATCGAACACTCTTAGGTCGGTTCTAACCTTAGGGTCAGAACCGGGACATGGTCTGCGATTAAGAGATATGGGTTCGCGAGTACGGTTACGTGTCGGGAAGTTAAGCAACACCCCCACAACGCCCTAAATCAGTGCTACTTAAGTTAATAAGTTTTTGTATGAGTTGGGTGTATTTTAGTAATTATGTATTTTTAAAATCCCAATGGACCATTACTATATTGTTATTTCATTGGGTATAATTTAGCTAAACGTCCATTGACGTGTTAGTTTATTATTAGGTATTTTTAGGGCCTTACTGGACCACTAAAGAATTTAAATCGTATTAGTTGTAATTAAATTATACGCCCACCGACATAAAATTAAAAGATAAAGTTAGTTGATTAGTTGGACTCGAACCTTATCGGCTTCCTACGTACCCGTTAGACGAGATCAAAGTCCATGTAGTTCGTTAGGAACTTTGATCGTTTTAACTATAACTTTTACCACGTTCCAATGAACGTGGTTCTAGTATTATAATTTCTTTTAATAAAACTTCATTTAGATTGTTGTGATGTTGTGACAATAAATGCAAGGATTTTAGTTATTAGGAAGTATTTTGACGTATTAGAAAAGAAACAAAGGAAACTTAATCCGCATTCAGCATTTCGTATTAATGATTTTAAACGAATAAAATTTAAAGGGATGATTACAATTACGCATGATGGGCCAGCAGCCCAACTAGTTAAGTTGCCAATCAGAGAGCTCATTTGTTGCTGAGGACACGGGTTCGAAACCCGCTACCTACATTTTTTTTTGTTGATTCTCGTTTTGGTGCAGTTGTCGCAACCGCCCCTCGAAATCGGGATCGCTCGCGAATTTTCTCGGAGTCACCATCGACCTTAAAAGTAGTGAGCCGAACACTAATTGGATCCATCTCGACCATAGGGTCAAAACCGGGATTTGGCCTGCGAAATTATAGCGATTTGGGTTCGGGAGTACGGTTACGTGTGGGGAAGTGTATTCACGCCCCACAACGCCCTAAATCGATAAGTTTCCAAGGGTTGGGTGTTTTAATTATCTATGGTGTATTTTAAAGTCCAATTGGACTATTGAGTTAAAGCAAATTTCGTATGCTATTGACATACGATGAGATTTACGTCTATTGACATACATCTCGAGAAATGAAAAGTTATAATTAGTTGGTCTCCATTGATTAATGATTATGAAAAGATTCCACCATAAAAAATTTACCATGATCTATCAACCATGATTTCATTTTACTGACTATTTAATGTTATATACAAATGGGTAACGAAGTAGTGGGAAAATAGACTTATGAGATTTTTATGTAACTAGGTTGAGATTTCTAAGACTTTTAATGGATTACGTATTAAGATTGATTGAGGATAAAAGCAAACGAGGCCCTAAAGATGGAAAGATTATGTTGTACATAGGCAAATCATGCTCGAGATGACAACTCGCTGATATGGCTGGTGCAAGGAACGAAGCCATCATTATAATTCAGACCAACAACGGGGAGGGATGCCCAGGACTAATTCAATGATGATTGATGATGGCATAATAAAAACTGCAGTCTGCATCAGCACCAATTTCTAGGCCTAAGTAAAGTTATTCAACCCAGAACTCTGCTTAGCCCTAAAAATTTCCCTCACCCAACCTTGATCCTGTTTGACCCACTTCTGAAGAGTCAAGATATATGAGTATGACTAATCCTCTCCGTTCGTATTTTCTTATTGACTCTTTCTGACCCTTTAGGTTGGGGCGGGTCGGGAAGAATCGAATTAGTGAGTCGGTCCTAATCAAGTGAAATCCCAACCCCTTCACTCTCACTTGCTTTCTCTCCTATTCAACAAGTGGGTAACATACAATAATCCGGCCAACGGGCCGGGTAATAGGCTATTTTAATGTTATATACAAATGGGTAAGGAAGTAGTGGGAAAATAGACTTAGGAGATTTTTATGTAACTAGGTTGAGATTTCTAAGACTTTTAATGGATTACGTATTAAGATTGATTGAGGATAAAAACAAACGAGGGCCTAAAGATGGAAAGATTATGTTGTAGCTTAGTGGTTTGATTATCTCCACTGAGAGATCAAGGTCGCCGGTTCGAACTCTTGAAAGAAACATTTTTTTTGCCAACTTAAGGATGGGATGGGTAGATCAGTCATTTAGATGGATGCCAAAGGTATATAAGTGAGCTTAACTGAGAAAACCCTAATCCCTTTTAATCTTAAACCTTAAGCGGCGCCCCCATCTTCTCTTTTCTTTCGTTTCTTTCTTTCCCTTCTCCTAAAAACCGATCGACAACCGAAAAAAGAACGAAACCCTCAAGATCCAGCCTCTCTTATCTTTCGTTTCTCCGGTAATCAAGCAAAGATGGAAGAAAGAAGCACCGATTCACTCTGATTCCTCTCTCTCTCGTCGTTCTATATCGCGACGACGGTGAAACAGGGTTCAGTGGTGAGTTTCTGGTTGCATGTTAACTCTTGTGCCATTGTGAGTTGGGGATTTTTAGGGTTCTAACCAAGGTTGTCAAACCGGTTTATACCGTTGTGCCGGTTTGGCAAGTGGAATGGTACAACCGGTGGTATAACCAGTTTGTGCCGGTTCATGCCGGTTTAAAAAAATATGAAAACAATTAATATCCAATGTATTTAATCATATATAAAACATATTTGTGGACAATTTAGTTACAATCCAACAAATATCATCATCTTTTAATTATTATATTCATAAAATGAATAATAAATTAATTTTTTTATTCATTAAATTGATTAAAATGATGTCATTAAACTTAGAATGCGTAAGTCGATCATACCGGTCATATCGGTGGAGTCATGCCGGTTACATGACCGGCACAGGTTGAACCAGGTTCAACCGGGTGGCATGCCACCGACATGACAACCATGGTTCTAACCCATTTCCTGGTATTTCTTTTGACTTCTGGGTTTAATGGTGGACGAGGGAGTCGCCGGCGGTGACTAGATCGATAGACAAACGACGGTGAGCCTAAAGGGTAATTTTTTCGATTTCGATTCTACTCTCTTTGCTTTATCCAAATACTAACCCCTACTTTTCTTATTTTCGCAGGTTTGGAAAGAGGCCAGATCTGTGAGGTTTCTCCCTGCTCTGATTTTTATTTCGATTAACCTATGGTGGATCTAACTAGAATAGGGTTTTTTTGTGATTAATGGTCCCGAGTTTGGGATTGGGGTCTGGCTTTAGTAGGTGATTTAGTCATAAATTAACGACTATGAGATTTGAGATTTTGAAGGGAATGGTTGTGTTCGTCTAAATCTGGTGTTTGAGGTTTGTTTGGTGAGATTTTGTGGTGAATCGATGGATTGAGAGCGTAGAGGATTGGCAATGGTGTGGTGACTTTTTTTTATTCCATACACATGAATCATGATATAGTTATATGTATGTGCTAGAAAATAAATGGCTCGAAATATGAGAATGGTAATTGACGAAAAGTAAATAGCGTAGTAAGTGGCAATTAACTGATTAAGTGTAATACTACGCTTAACTCATAGCTAGAAAGCTAGCGGTTGAAGGTAATATAATTAATGAAGTAACGGTGCTTGAAATAAGTAAATAATGGATCTAAAAGTAAAATAAAGCTGAATGACATGGACAAGTTAGTTGAGTAAATCTAGGTTTTGATTAGTTTTCAATCACTCTTGTGTAGAAATCGTGACATTAAGATGATGATGATTATGGATGACAGTAACAGTGGTAATAACAATAATATAGAGTTAGTTTGACAAAAAGGGACGAGTAGGAGAAGAGAATAAAAGAGCAGCAAAGGAATGATGTATCATTAGAACTGGAATATAAACCTGGGTTCTGCTGATTACAGTACAGACTTGTTGGGCTTCTGTTTGCCTTCTACTTCTATTTGACAGAATAAAGAAGGAAAGAAAAGGTGTTTCTGCTTCTCTTTTTATTTTCGCAACACTTCCCCTCTCTAAACTGACTAAGAAGAAGAACAAAAACTCTGAAATGACTGAAAGAAAGAATTGACAGTGTTTCCCCAATGTATTTTCCCCTCTGATCGTTGTCCCCTTTGCTTGAAAATTGTGCCTGCTTTTATAGAAAAAAGAGGCGGTGGTTTCTGGGGTTGGTCGGACCAGCTCTGGTTCGACCGGTCCGTCAAGTTGGGCCTTTCCTGGGCTGGTCAGGATCTGACCCATGAGATCTTGGGCTCTCTTGGGCCTGACTGTGGGCTATGACCTTCTAGGCCGAGTTGGGCTCTTTCAGTCTGGGCCTGGTGTTTGGACTGACTGATTTTTCTTCTTAGCTTTGCAGGTCCAAGGTTGATTTCCTTTAAAGGAGATGGTGGAAATAGTGGATAAAGCCTGAAACTTATTGAACACATTGTAATTCTCATGCAGTAATTATGACTTGTTATTCTGATGCTAATTGTCAATTAACAATAATTTTAATACAACGTGCTTCTTTATTATTATTTGTGTTGTGCTAAAAGCTTAGATTGGAAGCCAATCGATCCTATTAGATCTACTGGAACGGAATTCAAATAAATTGTACAATCGTTGATATTTTAGACTTGCAATGGCCAATCTAATTATCTTACGACATTTCACGATTTAAGTTGGAATTTTTAGTTGGATAATTTACCCGGACAAAATGAGGTGTCTACAGCAGCGAAGGGGGAAGGGTATTTTGGTAATTTCATAAGAACGCGGTGGCAAGGCATGTAATTTTAGCGAAACCCTAGAGGTAGTTTAGTAATTTAGAAAGATATATAAACGAAAAACGAAACCCTAATCTCCTCTTATTCGGCCGTCACCCTCTTCTTCTCTCTCCCGATCCTCTCTCGTCTCTCTTCCACCAGAGACCGAAGAAAACCCTAAGCAAAACTAGCGCCGCCCTCTGCCTCACCTCTCTCCCTCTCTTCTTCCCTTCCACAAAACGAAACCATAGCCGCCTAGAACCCTAACCTCCCCTGCCCGACTTTCTAAATCGAGAGAGAAGATGTCGAAGGGTTTACCCGACGGCGACTGGAAGCATACGCCGGCGACGAGGCTAAAATCGAAGGTGGGTTTATTTTTTTTGTTTTGCATGCACGATTCTCTACTATTTTTCAGTCTGATTTTAGGGATGTCGAGTTTCTAATCCTTTTTTTTTTTTTGTATTTCCAGAAATCGGCCCCAAAATCGTGGAGGCTTCTCAATCTACTTCTTCCTCGCCGAAACGACGGCGACGAGGGGTGAATCTTACCCTCTGGTAAGGTTTTTTCTCTGCATGCATGTTCGTTTTTGGTGTTTTTTTGTTTTTTTTTTTTTTGTTTTGGTTATTGATGAGAGGAGAGGGATACGACGGAGCATGCTTTAGACCTCACTAGCGGCGAATCCGGTAGCGGGGACAGGACGGTGAATTTCGCCGTTTAAGGTGGGTTCTCGTTTTTGTTATTTTATTTTGGGTTTTCTTTGATTTTATTTAAAAACAAGGTTCTTATTTTTTTATTCTGTGTTTGGATTTGCGCGAGGGGTAGAGGACGAGAGGGAAAACGGGTGGCGGCTAGGGTCTTCGCCGGCGGTGGTGTGACGACGGCGCCAAGTGGGTTTTTGGTTTTTGTGATTTTTACTTTTGATTTATTACTCATTTAATCAATTCTGACCTCTACTCTTGTTTTGACACAGGTTTCGAATTTGACAAATCTAGGTAAGGTTTCTAAACTCAGCGTGGTATGACTAGGGATGTTAAACTAAAACAAAATAAAAAGGATTGTGTTGCGGTTGGAATTGGTTTACAGATCCATGGTTTTGGAATTATGTTGTGTATGTGTTTGATGATCTCGATTGTGAAATTTTAATTATTTGGTGGATGGTTTTAGATGCCAATCTTGATATGTTGGAATTTGCTAAAATATAAAGTTTTTATAATGGGTAAGTAATTAAGTTGCCTTAAAATTGCTCATTTTGGTAATTATAAATCACTGCCTTTGCCCATGATTTTGCTAGACTAGGTACTATAAATCTGCTATATGATTTTGTCGTGGATGTTGAAATCTGAAATTTATTTTATGTGGGTGCTTTTCGTTAGGTATGGATCTAGGTTGATACATGGACTTCTAAAAGTGGCTATTAAAAAAAATTGTGCTATTTAGTTGTACTTTGATTTGCGCATATATATGTATGGCTGCGAATGAGTGAAATCTAAACACGCAGGAAATTGAAACAAAACATTCAACTCCACTCATAGCTAAGTTAATCAGCCTAATATTAATTGAATAGGCAAAGCTGGTAATACGCAAGAGAGAGAGAGAAAAAAGACTTCAATGAAAAGAGCTTAATCAAACTGATATGAGCAGATATTGGCAAATGGGATGCTTTAATCTAAAGAGGCTTGCAAAGTAAACAAAACGATTAAGTGTAAATCGGCAAGTAGATGTATAAAGCTGTATGGTGAATATTAATGAGACCAGTTCTTATTTAGAAAGTGAGAGAATAGAAGCACTAATGATTGAACAACAATGATTTCTCTTGCTTCAATCTTGCAAATCTACTGCTTCGATCTCACAAGTCCTCCGCTGAACTTTCGGCTAATAGCAAGAACCCAAAAAAAGAGTCTCTTTGGGATATGGTTGTCACGTCGGCCGGCGTGCCACCGGTTGTACCTGGTTCAACCGGTACTGGCCATAAAACCGGTGTGACACCACCGGTATGACCGGCATGATCGATATACGAATCTCTAAGTTAAATAATTATGAGTATAAAAGTTAAATAATTATGTTATTTGTTGGATTCAAGTATAAATGTTTAGGTTTGACGTTAAATGTCATGTTTAAATATGAGTATTTATAATTTTATTTGTAATATTGACCGGCATAAACCGGTATGTGCCACTGGTCGAACCATTCCACTTGCTAAACTGGAACACTGGCATAAACCGGTTTGACAACCTTGCTTTGGGATGTCAATGTTCTACTTTTTTTCTAGAGTGTTTTTCTCCTTCCATTTGTCCCCCCAAATCAAGAGCTGAAGAGCGCTTCTTATAGCAAATTTTGCGTGCCACGTGTCACTATATGATTCGACCATTTTTTTTTATCTGCCTCTGCTAGCGTGCCACCCGCCTATAGAGGTCGGTTGTGGATAGGATACGGTCAGACCGAATCGGTCTGTGTTGGTTATGGTCGTTTTTTGTTGGGCCGAGTTGGGCCCGATCTGGTTTGAGTCTGGGCTTGAAATGAGTATGGCCTTATATTTCTTGGACTTGAGTTACTTTGGTTTGGGCTTAATCTGTGTACCTGGAATATAGGTTTGAGAACTAATTGGTTTTTCTCTTCTATTGCAGGTCCATGGTTTATAAAGGAGTGGTCTTGTAATTGCATATGTATAATTTGTAACAACCTATTTAATTACTATCTTTCTTTTATTATCGATGTAATTCTCGATGAAATGTACAATGAAAGAAATGTAATGGCAAAGTATTTTTTTGGTATTTATTGATTTGTTTTTAATAATTGTAATCTATATCAAATGTCAAACCATGAGTGTACTAAATTCCTAATGACTTGAAATCGATAATTATTAGTTATATTGACTCGCTACTGCTAGTCTCAACCAATATCGGCTACACTTTCTTTTCAAATATAATTGTAGCGCAATGCTATAATCAATATTTTTTGTCAGGAGAACGATTATACCGGACAAAATGTGGTGTCTACAGTTGCCCCCCTTTGTATATCTCTTTGTATAAAGAGTTATACAAAGTTTCTATAAAGACACCACATTTTGAAATGTGAAAATCTCAGAAGTAGGAATTGAGCTGATCTTTGGTAATAACGACGTATCCAAACTGTTAAGATGATAGTGGCCAAACATTTTGCAACAACGATGTACTCAAGTTGTCTGTGGAAGAAATCGAGTTGATCAATTGAGAAAGATGATAGCGATAAGATCAAGCTAATCATTGGGTAATCACAATGTACTCAAATTGCTTGTGATAGAAATCAATTCAAACAATGAGGAAGATGTTAGTGACAAAGATCAAACTAACAATTTTGTAAAGGATATTGTACTCAAATTGTTTGTGATAGAAATCAATTCAAACAATGAGAAAGATGTCAGTGATAAAGATCAAACTAACAATTTGGTAAAGTATATTGTACTCGAATTGTTTGTGATAGAAATCAATTCAAACAATGAGGAAAACGTCAGCGACAAACATCAAGCTAACGATTTGGTAAAGGATATTGTACTCAAATTGTTTGTTATAGAAATAAATTCAAACAATGAGAAAGATGTTAGTGATAAATATCAAACTAACAATTTGGTAAAGTATATTGTACTCAAATTGTTTGTGATAAAAATCAATTCAAACAATGAGGAAAACGTCAGCGATAAACATCAAGCTAATGAAGGGTATTGTACTCAAATTGTTTGTGATAGAAATCAATTCAAACAATGAGAAGATATCAGCGATAAATATCAAGCTAACAATTTTGTAAATGATATTGTACTCAAGTTGTTTGTGATAGAAATAAATTAAAACAATGAGAAAATGGTAACCACAAAAATTCAAGATAACCATTCGTTTAAGGATAACGTACTCATATTGCTTGTGATAGGAATCAAATCAAGCAATGAGAAAATGATAGCAATAAAGATCAAGCCAAAATTTTTGTAACGATGTACTCAAATTACTCGTGATAGGAATCAAGTCAAGCAATGATAAAATGTTAGCGATAAAGATCAAGCTAGCGGACGGTAAATGCGTAGTGGTCACTTTCATGTACATTTAGAAAGACATTTTAGGAATTTTAGGAAGTGATCATGAGGCATAGCAGGTCACTTTGATGTATGATGATGTTGTGTAATGAATCTCAAAATGATTTTGAGAATGATTGTATGATGCGTCATGCTAGTGTAGTCATGAACGTTGAGTGAAAAGAGGATATGATGCATTTGACAATGATATGAAAACTATGTTGCTTTATTTTTTGTTTGTTGTCTTGTTTTTGCTCAGGGTTCCTTTAAATTGCTCATCTACTAGGAACTGCCATTTCCTTTTGTTCAACTTGATCCTCAGGTTTTGCTTAGGTTGAAGCGACTTTCAGCTTGCTCCCTTGAAACTTATCTTTGTAATGGTAGTTGTGAGAGGATATACTTTGTTGGGTGAGCTGAGGGTGTGTACTGCTTTATCCTTCTTGTCGGTCAGGCTTGGGCCCGCGTGTTTGAGAGTTGTGTATTTCTCGGTCAGTATGGTGTAGTAGGACTTCTTTCCTGCTATGCATTTGAAGTATAAATGATTGGCTGGTTGGCTTAATGAGATCTGAATGTTCTCAGACTCCCCGACATTTTTCCATCAACTCATGAGTAAAAATTTGATTAATCCGATTCTTGGGTACTCAGACTTCCCCTTCTTCCATGGTGGACCATTTTTGCCCCCAAAGATCTGTTACTCACTTTCTATTCTCCGAAACAAAGAGTGATTTTATCAATCTTGACTTAAGACGAAAGCAAAAATGTTTGAAAATGTTTATTAGAGAATTAAAATTGAAATCCATATCAAAACTTTACTTTCGAGAAGTGTGTGCAAACTAGAGAAAATTGATTTTGTGGGGTAGTTGTCATGTTGCCAAATTTGGTTTTCTTTTTAATAAGAGAAATGTAAGCCAAGCCATGAGAATGTGAGTAAGCCCTCGCTCTCACTCTTGCTTTTGATTTTGCTCGCTTTCACTCCCGCTTTGGATTTCGCTCATCACTCACTCTTATAGGTGATTTGAGTGTACGACACTTCAGCTACCATTAAGATTCTGTTCACCTTGAGACGTCGCCTTTATGTTGTGGCCAACTGTGTTCCTTGTGAAGATTTACTCAGATGGCTTCGTCGCAGATGTTTTTAGTCTCCCTTGAAAGAGGCTTTTGTCCGATATGACTTTGAGGATACGAGTCTCCTTGTTCTTGAGGTGTATTTTATCGACAATATCTGTATAAAGCTTCTTGTAGAGGGATTTTGGCTTTGCCCCCAAAGTATGAGATTGACTTGATGGATTAAGAACCACTATTATCTAGATATTTATTGCTGACAAAGTCTTGTTCGAAAATACTGGTGGATTTTCTGGGAATGTATCTTCAGCTGGGTTTGTCCCCCAGTATTTTTCACTAGACGAGGCTGTGATTTTCGTGAGTGCAATCTGGCTTGGGACTTATTGAGATCCTTGTTTGGCCTCTAAATGTTGAATGCTGTGGATTTTCAGATTCTGGCTTTCTCTCAAAATGATGAGTACCTTGGATGATGCGATTTTGGTTATGACGGCTTTCTTATCATTGGAGTTTTCTTACTCGAATGTCCTCATTGTTGTATCTTGAGGTTGATCGACCAAGATCTTGGCTTGGTACAGATAGTTGGTACTTCAAATGCTAAACTGGGGCATCCAGATTGTAAGTCCCACGACATTTTGTTTGTTCGAAAAATAGTTGGTACTTACAACATATCACTCAGATGAAGAGTTCGAGAGAAGACAACAACAAATTGCAGAAGAAGAGGATGCTTTTTATTCTGATGACATTGGGAGCGAAGATGGAGCAAGCAATGAAGATGGAATGGCGGATCATGGGTTGCATATGAAAAGTCGTTTCCCTAAGTACAATCCGAATCTACCCACCCCTTACTTCGAGGTAGGCATGATCTTTAATGGGATGAATGAGGCTAGGGAAGCAATCGACAAATATTGTTTGTCATTCAAGAAAGATTTAAGGGTTAAGAAGAGTGATCCTGGAAGGGTTAGAATGGTTTACGGCTACCCTAACTGCCCGTTTGCCCTTCTTGTTTCATGGAGTAAACAACCCAATGCCTTCCAAATCAAAACACTAAAGATGCATAGATGTGGGGTGCATTTTAAGTGTAGGAAGGTGACTCCAGCTGTGATAGCACAGAAATACCATAGGAGGATAAGAGCAGACCCAAGATGGAAGCTAAAGGACATGATGGAGACTGTTAGAGAAGAACTTGGGTTTAGTGTGGATAGAAACAAGTGCTCACGAGCAAAGAGAATGGTTTTGCACTTGACTGAAGGATGCTTCAGAGATGAGTATGCAATATTGTGGACTTATGCTGAGGAGATGAGGAAAGCGAATGATGGCTCAACTGTGCGTATCATGGTGAATAGGAACAACCCAGAAAATAAACCAAAATTCCAAAGAATGTACATTTGCTTTGGTTCCATGAAAAAGGGTTTCTTAGATGGATGTAGAAAGATGATTGCGTTAGATGGTTGCTTTTTAAAGGGCTTGTGCAAGGGGGAATTGCTTGCTGCAATCGGAAGGGATGCAAATGATCAAATGTATCCTGTTAAATGGGCAGTTGTTGAGGTTGAGTCGCGGAATTCGTGGGATTGGTTCCTGAAGGAGCTTAGAGATGATTTGTGTATTAATAATGGAGCTGGTTGGTGCTTCAGTTCCGATCAAATGAAGGTATGTTTATTTATTTTTACTTTACCCTTTAAAAATGAACAATCAAGTGAAGGTATATTATTGACATATGATGGATTTGTTTTTTTGGTAATTAAACGTGCAGGGGCTTGTGCCAGCAATAGCAGATCTTTTCCCCAACACAGAACATCGGCTATGTGCTAGGCATATTTGGAGTAATTTGAGGAAGAAGTATAGAAACCGAGAGTGGCAATCAACCTTTTGGGAATGTACTAAGGCATCAACGTCTTCATTTTTTAGCCGAGCATATGAGAAGTTGTCAGCACAGAATGAGGAAGCAGCCAAAGCATTGGTTTCAATTGATCCAAAACATTGGTCACGTGCATACTTCTCAACTAAGGTAAAATGTGATTCAGTTGACAACAACATGTCAGAATAATTCAATGCATCAATTCTTGAAGCTAGATTCAAGGCAATTTATAGTATGTTGGATGATATTCGGATTATGATGTTGTCATTGATTGCAAGCAAGAAGGCACAAGCAGATAAGTGGGACAAAGAGTTTTGTCCCAAAATACTGCAGAAGTTTAAGAAAAATGCAGGTAAAAGTGATGCTTGTCATATCACTCATAATGGGAAGAACGGTTATGAAGTTCGACATCACAATGAGAGGTTCACAGTCTCAATCCCAAATTTGAGTTGTTCCTGCAGAGAGTGGGCACTTACTGGGATCCCATGTGCCCATGCCATCACATGTCTGGCATTTGAAGGGAAGATTCCTGAAATGTATATTTCTGAATGCTTCAAAACACAAAAGTGGAGAAGCACATATACAAATGTTTTGCAGCCTATGGATGGACCAAAGACATGGATATGAAGTGATTATGAGTCCATCCTCCCTCCTGATTTTAGAATTATGTCTGGGAGACCAAAGAAGAAGAGAGTGAGAAGCGTTGAGGAAATGGAGGACAAGAGAAGGACAAGAAAGAAGCATGTGTACACTTCTAAAGAATTGTTGGCTCGTGTTAAAAAGGATACAGGTAAGCTTGGTAGAAATGGGAGGATAATTGTGTGCAAAAATTGTAAAGAACCTGATCACAATTCTCGCACATGTAAGAAACCGAAGCAAACGCAGGAGAATGGAGCTCTACGGGGACACGATGGTGAGAGAATGGGTGCTTCAGATGTCAGTGCTTATAAGAACCAAGTAAGCTTGGACTATTTTCTTTGATTTTCTATTGGTCAATGGAATGGTACTTTGCTCAGTGGTACTTTGTGGGGTTTGTTCAATAGATTTCATGTGTTTGATTAGGACAATGGTGGTGCCGTGGTGCTAGTAGCAGTAGGATGAAGTCATCAAAGAAGAACAAAACACCATTTGCAGGATGTCGCTCACATTGGAATACTGAAAAAGGCTTAGGTGTTCTAAACGTAAGGATGTGTGAAAGTTTGTTAATTATTAATGTTTGCGAAGCAACTACTAATGTTTCTTATTTTGTTGGTTTTGAAATGTAGCCGGACTTGATCGGAAAGACGATGTTTCAACATCCAAATCAAGAGCATCGACAAAAAAGGAAAAACAACTTTGGTGACACACAAGAAAGCACCAACAACACTTTGAATTAGAACGAGACTTTGCATTATTAGATCGTAGGAGTTCACTCCATGTTTTGTCATAATTTTGTTTGATGTACCGTGGGGTCACTGGTATACTATTTGTTGGTGCTTTTCTGCAAGACCTTATATGTTAAAAAAGGATGATTGTACTTTGCAGACAAGTACCATGAATGGTTTGCTATATTGAGTTTTAAGTGAAGTTAAGTTTCATGAAGTTTCAGGGAGTAAACAGGTTTGGAAAATTAACATGTTCTTACTCTGTATAATAAATGGGGACGGATGGATATATAATAGTGGGGAAGGATTTTAAACAGGATTATACAGGGTGGAAGTAAAATAGAATGGGGACGCAAATCACTGGGAGGGAAGTAACCAAACGGAGGGGCAAATTGGACTTTTCATGTCCTATTTTCAAGAATTCAAACCGGTCGAATCGAGATTAACGGCACCCGGATGGAAATATTAACGGAAGAGTAGATTTGATATTGTGGCGATAGTAGGAGGGCAAGTTTGATGTAAAACATAGTAGAAGAGCAGGTTTGAGAAAAAACCATAGTAGAGGGGCAATTTATGCTATTAACCCTAATATATATGCAAATGCAATGAGTTTGCGCGTATTTGCTGGAACCTGCTGCTCCCCCACTTTCCTCCCATGTCCTCAGACACCTGTGTTGTTATCCACCTCTTTGCTCTTTTCTGAAAGTTGTTTCATTTCTTCCTTCAATTCGTCAAATTTATCCACTAGCAGGCAGCAGCTGCTTCCTTTCCTTGCCGGCTGTTCCCCGGCTTTTTGGTAGCTTCTCCCAGTAGTACATCTCCAATTCCAATGCGTTGATCTTCTCGCTGAGATTTGCTAGCTCTGGAACTCCATTTCTGATCCAGAAGCTAAAAACCACAAGTAAACACAAAGAAATAGAAACAAAGGAAGATCAAAGGGGAGATCTTTCGTCCATTCAAAGATGATGGGGTGGAATATGCATTCTTGGTCTTGTTGCATCTTCTTCGTTTGCCTTTTCAGCTTGATGGGTTTCTTTGTTACTTCTTCCTCTGCTTCCACTTTCCTTTCAGGTAACTTTTGTTATGAAAAAAAGGAATTGCTTTTGCTCACACTCTTCACTCTAAGTTTTGATTGAATGAGTAATTTTCTTTCCATTCATCTGTTGGCTATTTTTTTGGTCCAGATTCTGTCTTTGAATCGCGTTCTGCTGTTGGAAGGAATCTACTCCAAGCTAGAAAAGGTGTGTGTAGTTTATTTTCCTATCAGTTGGATTGGAACTAACCCAGCTTGCTTGCGATCATTTGACTTGGTGAATTAGTTGCCTGGTTTTGAAAGTTTGCTTTGAAGTTCTTCTAGCGTGCTTGTTAAGCTTGAATGGGGTTAATTGCAGGAGGTTGCAATTGTTGTGCCCCAGAATTAAATTTTAAAATCTGGTATCAGTTTTAATGACACTTGAAAGCTCCAACCTTCATATAATTCATAGGTGGATGAACTAAGCTTCATTCCTGAATTGTAATTATTATCCACGGTGATAGGATAATTGAAATGTAGCTTCTGAAATGTGATTCTCCTTCTGTTTAAAAAATTGTGCTTGAGACTAACTTTTCTTGGTCAGACAAAATGATGGATCTATGGAGTGAATATGGGTTGCATACAAGCATCTAATTTAAGCTTTCCTTCTTTAAGTTGAAGCATCTAATTCAGTCCGTTGATATATAAGTGAATTAGACATCTCATTCATGTTCCTAAATTCTATTTTTAAAACTTCTAATGCAGTTGGTTGGACATATTCACACATTATTTAATTTTGAGATATAATGAGAATGCAACTCTTTCTGGTTTCCCTTTGGAATATCTTACCAAGTTTTCCTTTTCATTTACTCTCACTTTTGATTGGTCCGACTTCAGATGAACTGGGGTTTGAATTCGTTCAAGTGATCATGGAATGAAGCATATGCAATGCACACAATATAAACTAACAAACACTTTCCATCTTTGAATTTTATCTGCAGCATGCCCTGTGAACTTTGAGTTCATGAACTACACTGTTATCACGAGCCAATGCAAAGGACCGAGCTACCCTCCCAAGGAATGTTGCTCGGCATTCAAGGACTTCGCCTGCCCTTACAACGATGTGTTGAATGATGTGACCAACGACTGTGCATCGACCATGTTCAGCTACATCAACCTCTACGGCAAGTATCCCCCTGGTCTTTTCGCCAGCGAGTGCAGGGAAGGTAAAGAAGGCCTCTCTTGCCCTGCACTTTCACCTTCACAATCCGCCAATGACAGTGGAAGTCATGATTTACGCGGCAACCGATCAACACTGCTGATACTCTCAACTGGGTTGCTAGTCATTTTGCTTCCGTTACTTTGATGGTTTGAGCTGATCAACTTTCCTCAATCTTTCCTCTCTCTCGGCTTAGACTGGTTTTCATGAAGCGTAATGAGAAAGAAAGGTTAAAAAATTTTCTTCTGAATAGGGTTCTGTTCACATTCTTGATTCCTTGTTACTGAAGATTATTTTGATTCAATTTATTTGTATATGTATGATTATGTATTTAAAACTAATGTAACACACTAACACTTAAGGTTCTTGAAAATTTGTTTTCTTTTTTCGCATCTTTTGAGCTGACTGCTAACTCAACTGAAACAAACATGAGAAACCAATGAGTTCAAGGACAACTAAGTCTGAACAAAGTAAAAACTGACCTCACTTTCCCAACGCAATACTCAATCTTGTACTTATATTCTCAAGCGGTCCCTAATAGCAGTTTCTTCCTTCCCTACCAAAGACAAAAAAGATCTCTGCAACTGATAAATTTCCTCTGTCTGGCTGTAAATACTTCACCACTTCACAACCCATCAATCTAAAAGGGAAACCCTCTCATAAAAGTTCCCAACTTTAGACTAAAACCAGCTAATGGCTATTCCTTCAGTCCCTTCAGTCTCACTACATCATCCTCCAGACCTTCTCTTGCTCCAATTATGCAACAATATCCATGAAGTGAGACAGGTGCATGCCAAGTTCCTTGTTTCTGTTGGCAGACATGTGCACTGCTGGGTGATCAAGGCTGGAGGGGAACTTGGCAGTTATGTCATAGCTCACTCACTCATTTGTATGCTACTTTGGGTCTCATGGACGATGCAGAGCACGTTCTCAGTGAGGTTTTGGAGGAGAATGTGGATGCTGTCAACGTGACTATATCAGGGTATTGTAGGTGTGGACGAGTGGATGAGGCTAGAACTAAGTTCGAGGGGATGACAGACAGGAACGTCGCGTCCTGAAGTGCTATGATCACAATTCACAGGGTACACACGGAACGAGATGAATTTAGAGGCATTATCTCTTCTCTAGGATATGTCTATGAGTGGTCCGGGACTTATCCCGAATGAGTCGATGGTGATGAGCTTACTAACAGCCTATGGACGTCTAGGAGCTTTACCTCAGGGGAAATGGATTCACACCTACATCGAAAGGGTGCATGGTGGATCTGTTGGGTCGAGCAGAGAGGCTAGCAGAGGCACATGAGCTCATTGCATCAATGCCCAAGGAGGCGAATTCAGTGATTTGGGGAGCATTTCTCAGCAGTTGCAGGGTGCACAACGATGTAAAAAGAGGGAGCTGGGCCTTTCAACGGCTTATGGAGGTCGAGCCAATGTCAGGGGATAGGTGGAAACTAGGAGAGTTGATGTCTGGGAATGCAGGAAGGGAAAAGGAAGCAATTAAGATTAGGAAGTTGAAGCATGAAACTGAAATGGAGACAATAGTAGGGTGCAACTGCATTGAAGTGGGTGGTGTTGTCCATGAATTTGTAGTGGGGGACATTATGTATAATAAAGCTGAAGCGATTTATAGAATGTGCAGAAGCATTAATAGAACTATGAGAAATCATTCATGAACATGACAAGTTAAGATTACAACATAGATAGGAATATTACTGAGGTGCAAATTCAGGATTCGGAGAACAGTTCTATAGCTTACTCAACCAACAATCATCTAGCCACTCAACGAGATCTGTGATGGAAGAAAATGGAGCATGTTTGTGGTTTTACTCTTTCTCACTAACATCAAAGTACAAGACAAGTAGCAGGATTGGATTCATTCAACATGAATATGTTTCAAAGTTCCTACAAAATCACACTTCATAATTAATAGTCATCGCCTCTTGATATCACCTCTTTGCAGGTTGGGCGAAGCAAGATTGTATGCTCAAACTGGGACACATAGCTGCCCTTAACATCGCAAAGAGGAGGATACGGCTGCCATAAAACCACAAATCGTTAACTTCCACGACTTCAACAGTTCAGACATTACCAACTTCAACAGTTCAGATCACAGTTCTTTGTCGCTATCTAGAACTAACGGAAAGGTCCAAAACCAATAGTATGGTCTGTTTTTAGAGAAACTCATGTCATTATGTAAAAAGTAAACTTCAATTTCTGCACCAGAAGATATTAGATACCATTGACGAAAAGGTGAAGCAAAATATCTGATTAAGAATGATAAAAAAAAAAAATTTAACTGATCATGGCTATTGTAGAGACTCTTCTTCGCATGCTAAAAAAGTACCTGAACAATGCCAGAATCACATAAATTCTTCAGAGCCATCAAGTACTTGGTTTCTCCAAGGCGGTCCAAGTACCGCCTGCAGAAAGCTAGTGTTGAGAAGTTTTTATCTATTGTTGCTAGCAGCTGCTTTGCTCTTGCCATCCTCAATGGCACATGGCCAATATCAAAGTTTTTCATGTAATGACTGCACTCTAGATCTTCTCTGACATATCCTTTCCCTACACAATCGAAAAGTGTTTTTTATGTATTGACTGCACTCTAGACCTTATCAGTGACTAATGCTTCCAATACCAATGCAGAAGAGATGGCTAATACCTGTTGAGCCAAATGTTTCAATTGCGTAAAATTCACCCTCTTCCATTTTAGTCTGCTCCCCTCCTTTTACAATAGGAACAGACTTTCCAGCATGAATTTGATATCGCCCGATGCTGTGTCCATTCAAGTTTCTGATGCTTTTAACTGCAAATGACATTATAAATCGATGTAAAAATATATCAGCACGTAATGGGTTTCTGAAATACGCAGGAGTTTTGATAAACCACTTCAGAGCTCCTAAACTTTTAACTAGGAAAAAATAAACAGGACGAGCATGCGTGGAACCGAATAGCTACATTTGGGGAGCATAGTAAAAGACAAAGCTTTGTGATTCAAGGGACAGTCCCAACAATTTCGAAGTGTTACATCCTTACTAAAATAATTGAAATTAAGATAACCATGATTTCATCTTGATGCTAAATGTAGGTACTATCCATATCAGTTAGAAGTCAGCTGGATTGGCACCTTCCAAAACAAAAAAGGAAGCGAAGCAAGGAAAAAGTAAGTGGATATCTCTAACCACAAGTACAAACTGTAGAACAAAAACTATAAACATATGGCAATTAAGTTAGCAAAACAGGACAGGGCACAACAACAATGACTCCTAATACATCATACCTTGAAACACCTTTCCATTTATCTCAACCTCATAAGACTCCATGACCTCTTGGATTGCAGCACCAACATCACAAAGACGCACATCAATCCCAGCTTCCTGAACGAATCAGTGGAAAATTTAGTATGTTGCTTCCATTTCAATGATATTGTATCACTGACCGAGAGAATACTCGTTTAAGAGAAGCCCATCACCTTAATACCCATGTTTGTGGCCTCACGTGAAGCTTCAAGCAGTGGGTTAAACATGGGATTGAATGCCACTGTAAATGCACAGTCCACAATATTTCCTGATATTCAACCAACCACCACTTCAGATATACTTCCATCCAAACAGAGTGATGCTAATTCCAGAATCCCCTTAGAACAAGGAATGTAATGGGAAAAGCTTCCCAGCATGAAAACATCCAGCTCTAGAATCAATTCTTGAAGCCACCATGGCTTACCAAAAGGGAAGAGGAAAAATTCAAGAGATTTACCGCCAATATGGGTCCCAAAGTCCAACTTCATTACATCATCATACTGAAGGACTGTCTTGTCACCAGAGTTGGGAGTCCAATGAGCAGCAACCCTTTCGGTACATAGAAGAAAGAGAGTCAGCTTCCAATGAATATATGACCAAATTCAAAAAAAGGCAAAAGAATCATAACACAAGTACACACCAGTTCAGAGAGCATCCCGTAGGAAAGGCAATTCCAGCTTGGAGACCATTTTCGGATATTAGTTTACGAACCGTGTTCTCCAATGTCTCACAGAGGTCAGTCATTAACATGCCAGGCTTCAAAATGCTTCTGATGTGTTTGCGCACCTAGTGACAAGTAAAAAGAATTTAAACAGACATGAATGACAAAGAATGGGGTTGTTGCATATAGAAAACAAAGGAAAACCTGTCGGTGAACTTCTGCAGCTTGTCGAACTGAATTATATAAAGGCTTTTCAAGCCGCTCCAATTCTCTCTTCTCCTCTGACGTTGTACGCCATAAGTTACTGACATATAACATTTGAGAGTCAGAAGATGACAAGAAAGCATAGGCCCAATTGCTTCATGCAACATTTGAATAGCCATTTGCAGAGGCACATGAAAGAAAGAACAGACGAAACAATACTAGAGGCCATCTTATTTGCATTATCAAGGCCAAGAAGCAGCATATACTCACTCATCTTTGTATTGTTGAATTTCACCCTCCGGAAATTCTCCAGATGGGAAGAGCTCAGCAACAGGAACAGAGGGTGGATCAGTCTGCTGAGCAGGTTCCTTCTTCTTCCTGTCAATAACAAAATGGAAATTATTGTCATTCATGGGGACATCCAAATGCACTGGAAGGCTAATGTAGTTCTACAATTTCCAATGTGATATACTATAAGCAAAGAGCATACTGCGCTGAAAGACTATCCATATCACCAAGTTATTAAAGAATGAAATACTCACTTGCTTTTATTTTTCTTCTTTTTCTTTTTAACAGCATCTGAAAGAAAGATTTGCAGAATGAAAATGAGATAAAAAATAAATTTAAGGGAACATCAGCATCCTACAAAGATATGCCAAAGCATATGAATTTGGGAGTGGTATGCAAAGCAATGACATGAGTCAGTTTCAAGAAAGAGCCCAGATTGAGCAAACGTAATTAGCGCGGGAAACTCCAGAGCAAGCATCGAGATTGATGAAGAAAAGACATGCTCTCGATGAATAAAATAATAAGGGAGAATAACCTTTCTTCTCGTCCTCGTCCTTGTGTCCTGCAGATGACTCATCATCTCCATTGCTAACTGAAGGCTCTAAACTCCCATTCTCTTCCTTGGTACCATTCTCTTCCATAGAGAGTTCTTTAATCATCTCTTCATCCGCCATTCTTACTTGCCTATTGCACACAAAAAGGAAATTAGAAAACCGGGACGTGCTCCATCACCTCGTCAACAAGCAACAGAATTACGACGGGACATTCATGCCTAAAAACCTAGAAAATTTACGACTAATACTGGACTGAAAAGGGATGATCCATTTTGGAATAAAAATTCAAGCTTCTTTCACCCGGAAACAAAGCTAGCAGATTTTTCCCAAACGCAATCCCGGATTGATCTTCGGAACGCAAAGCACAAACCTTTTCGCGGGAAACCCCGCGCGCCAAAGTCAAACAGAACCAATCAAATCCCCCACAGTTTCAGAAACAGAACCTGGCATGTTAATTCGACGGAGAGGCAGAATCTGCTTTACCTGCTATTCCTTCCTTCTCCTGATACTCTGTAATAAACTAGCAACTTTGCTCGGGAACTCTCAGACTCTGTACCCAAAAGCTCAGGCGGTCTTTCCGTTGCACCCTAGCTGATTGATGATGCCAGACAGACGCCATTGAAATACTGAGGGGTCATACACAGGCCCGGGAAAGCCTGAAACTTTCATGGGCTGCAGCTGGCCCATAAACTGGGCTTGGGAGCTGGTCGGCAAACGGGCATCGAGGACCCCAATCGTTTCAACTTTCAACTTCCTATCACAGATAAATTCATTGCCCAGCCAGCCCGCCACCGCCCGCCCGCCCCCGACTTTTTCTTGTGTTCATTTTCCAATTTCAATTTCAATTTCAATTTCAATGGTTTTATTTGTCTCCTATGGTTTTATTATTCTTATCCATTAACTAATAACTAATAATTTATATCCTTTGTGTCCCGTTGCTTTGTTGTGACCACTGACCAGGTCACGTTCCTGACCCAACCAAAGCCAATGACAAAGACCACATCGATGTGGGATCAAAATTGACTCTACTAATTTGTTTATTATCATTTTCATGAACATGTTTTCCTTTGATTTGAGGGTAAATTCTCACAATATTGTGTTTTTTTTAATTTACCACTAATATGGTGGTTTTGAATTTATTGACACAAATATTGTGTTCTTGGGGGGAAGTAGTGCAAGTTCGCATCAGATTGAATCGGATCCGCATTTTAAGTATTTTGATGTAAAAAACGCGGCCCCGTGAGACTGGTGCGGTACCGATGTCCCCGTTTTAAAGTGCGCTGACAGATTCCCTTACATTTTGACCAGCGGACCCGCATGAGACTGGCTTAAATTTTGTGGCTTTTGCCTTATTTCGCTGACAAGTTCCCCAAATGTTGACCAGCGCTCCCGCATCAGTCTTATGCGGACTCATCAACTTTGCTTACCCCACTCCAGCATATATATCAGTCCTTTTCCCCTTCCTTTCAGTATCCTCACCATACCAAAAACTTATACGAAACTAAACGAGAGGGAGGAGCTATGCTGGTTGCTCCAAAGATGGCTAGGTAAGAGACACATTTTTTTTATATTATTAAAATGCTATTAAAATTTTCTTTAGTTAGTAATTAGTGAATTTGCTTGTTATGTAGTGGTTTTAGAAGATTTGAACTGATCGTTCGACGGAAATTGGAGAAAGTAGAGGACAATTTGAGCGTCCATTTCGTTGTTGGTAGAAACTTTCAATTGACAGTTCCATGCAGGGTGACATATCATCAAATTTGTGAGAATCTAATCCCGATAATACAGCATAGAGATGAAGCAGTACAAGATAGTGATATGATCACAGGTTTCACTTACCGTCTTCCAGAATGGCATAATGATGTTATATTTCATTATGTGATGCCTGTTGTGGATGATGATGGCTTGAATGTGTTTTCGATTTTATGGCACAAAACCCTTATTGTTTGGGTGCTGAGATACATGCTTAGATTAGTCAGGTTGATCAGGGTGAAGATGAGACATGAAATGTGTCATCTGATCATGATTATGACGACAAAGACGAGGAGGAAGAGGAGGAGGAGGAGGAGGAGGAGGAGGAGGAGGAGGAGGAGGAAGAAGAAGAAGAAGAAGATGGGGAAGAAGATCAGCCTAATTATCCTCCATATTTTTACTTAAAGGCTAATGAAGAGGACGACGAATTATCATATGTTGATTCATATGGCGTAATTCCAATGCCTATTGTTGCTGGCTTTGAAGGAGAATTATACAAGGGGCAGATATTTCACTCGAAACAAGCTGCATAGGTGGCGGTTAAACACCACACACTACAACGCAACTTTCAGTATGGCGTGGTGGAGTCGTCACCTTCAATTTGGAAGGTCAGATGCTTGAAGCACAAGGATGACAATTGTCCTTGGATGGTGTTGTTTGGATGTCGAGAAGTTGGAGGCGAATGGACTGTGAGAAAGGCCGAGTTGGTGCATTCTTGTAGCAGTACGACTCAACTGATGGATCATCGTCATCTTGATGTCAACGTTATATCTGAGTCCGTGAAACATTTGGTACGTGCCCAACCAAATATGAGCGTTCTAACTGTGCAGGCCGAGTTGAAAGATAAGTTTAATATGCAAATTACTTACGAAAAGGTTTGGTATGGGAAACAAAGAGTGGAGAAGTTGCATGGAAATTGGGAAGAATCCTACGATTATTTGCAAACATTCTTGCGGGGTGGTAAAGAGAAAAATGCCAACATCAGTGATTGATTGGGTAACAGTTCCTTCATCGCAACCAGATCATTTGATCTTCTAGCGAGTATTCTAGGCTTATGGACCTTGTATAGATGGATTCAAGAATTTTCCATGAGTCATGGTTGTTGATGGAGCATTTATTACTGGAAAGTATAAAGTAGTGCTACTCATGTCGAGCTCATTTGATGGCCGGAAGAAATTTTTTCCAATTGCATTTGTCATAACGTGGATGGTACGTGACCAAATGGGTCGTACCTCGAATCTTGTAAACGCGATCACCAGCCTATAGTGCACAAAACTTATATTAATTTAAATTCATGCGTAATTCTATTTTCAGTTCACCTAGTAAAATCTATCTAATCTAGTAAACTATATCTAATCAAAACTAATACTAATTTCTAAAAATTCCACATGCAATTCTAATTTCAGTTCACCTAGTAAAAATCTAAACATCTAATCTAACTAGCTAATGAACTTTAATGAAATACTTACCCCGTTTTGGCAAACTGAGTCGACAGGATGTTGACCATGTGCCCAAAGAAGTACTGAATCGACTGGAGCTGGATCAATTATAGTAGGCGGTCGTCTCGTGGAATAAATGTCCAGAAGTATAGGAACTGAAAAAAAAGCAAACAAAAGTCGCCACCTTTGAGCTTCTGGCCGTCGAGCTTCAGACTGGTGAGATCGCTCACCTCGGTATCGGCCGCGTGCCCGCCGTCCTCTTCCACAGCCTCTTCCTCCGGCGGCCGCCTATTTTTCATCGTAATCTGACATCCAAAACCAGATTTGGTTTCTTCACTTCCGCGCGAGTAAGGAGGAATCCGTGTTGGGGATGACGGTTCCGCAGGAGATTCGCGTGGATATGTTGGCTGGAAGGCGGACCCGCGGGAGGTTTGGACGAGAAGCTCGCGGCGGGGGCGAGGCGGCGGAGGGGGTGTGCTGCTGCGGAGGGTTTGGGGGAGGTGGTTTGTGGTGGCTAGGGTTTGGGGGAGGGGGGGGGGGTGGGAGGGGGGGATAAAATAAGAGAGAGGGATGCGATTTCGTAGGAATCTGGGGTGGGATATTTTAATAGGCGAATCCGCAGCAGTCTGGCGATGGTTCGTTTTTTAAACTGCCTATTTTGAGTCTCATGCGGACTCGCAGTCCCTTCTCCTAAAAAACACAATATTTGTTTAATTAAATTTAAAACCACCATATTGGTGGTAAATAAAAAATGACTATATTTTGGAAATTTACCCTTTATTTGATCGTCTAATCATAGAAAAATAAATAACAATAAAAGTGAAAAGCATTCTAATTGTAATTAGTAGGTTCAAGAAGGTTATATATGTTAGAGTAGATGAGAAGTCAAATTAAATTAAGCTTTTCTTTGCTACTCAATATTTATTTCTTCATATTTCTCTCCGTATTCATTATTTTTATGAATTGTTGTATTTTATTTCCATGTCCAAATTAACTATTTATCGTCTGGAATATCTTATGTCTATGTCTAATTTTTCGTATCTTTTATAAATTAGAAAAATGTGGTAAATCTCGTATCAACATAAATGTGGTAATCTCGTATCTTACGTCTATGTCTAATCTGGTATCAACATAATATTAATAAATTCAACCAAATACCTTATAAAAAATTAGACATAAAGAACTTTTAAATGTGGAAATCTCCTTGTAAGCACCATACCCGTTGTCATTAGCTTAGTTTGGCCATGACGTAGCTTTTGCAGAAGCAGCTTATGGCTGAAGCTTTTAGATTAGTACTTTTCAAAAAAAAAAAAAAAACAGTTTAGTGTTTGGCTGTAAAACTATTAGAAGTGTTTTTTAATATGAGCGGCTGTGTAAAATGACTATAAATGACTTATAATATAAAATATGAATAAAAATTCTAAACAATAAAAAGTAGTCAAAATGGATCTTGTTAGATTTCTTTTATATTAAATAATATGATTGTATAATTTATTTTATTTTTTTAAGTGATATAAATGAAGGAAAATATATATTTTCTGAAAAAATTAAAATATGATAAGGATAATTTTTTATTTTCAAAATAATTTTTCACAGAAGTTCCAAATCGAAGTTTCTGCTTATATGTTATACAAAAGCGCTTTTCGGCTTTTCACCTGAACGCTCTGATATACTTTTCCATACATCTGAATAAACGCATTCTCAGGGTATAAAGTATTTTTTTTTCCATCCTTGAGGAAGCCACCCAATGCGAAGCATTCGTCCAATATCACTTTGCTTGAATAAAGGGAGTCCGAGATTTTAGAGATGTTTGACCATACTTCAGCTTTTGAAGTCGAAAAACACTTCTAAAAGCCAGGCCAATAGAGATTGGGAGGTTCGAATTAGTCATGTGTATAGGGAAGCTAATTTTGCGGCTGACTTCCTTGCTAATAGGGGTCACCTTGTTGATTTTGGCACACATCGATTCAATGTGTGCGACCCTGAGTTGGGTAGATGGCTTTTGTACGATATCATGGGTATTGCTCATGATCGTTCGATTATTTCTTCAATGAGTTAGACGCTTGACGTCATTCCTTTTACCAAAAAAAAAAATCCCAAAATACATAAGTTATAAAAAAAAAATCCAAAACTACACTTGTTTGGCATTCACCGTTTTTGACAAACGCAGTGAAGATTATCACTGCGTTTGACAAACACGGTGAATATTTCACCGTTTAAAAAAAAGGTGAAGTATTCACCATTTTTCTCTAAAACGATGACATATTCACCGCTTTAAACTAAAACGGTGAATACCTTCACCGTTCTATGTTAAAACGGTGAGTATTTCACACGTTTCCAACCCCTGGTAGGTGAAAATTAGGTAACAGCTACCTAATGTTCACCGTTTGAGACAAACGCGGTGATGGTGTTCACCGTGTTTGACAAAAACTGTGAATATTAGGCAGATTTTCCTATAAATACCACGCCACCAGCGTGGATGCCAAGGGGGCAAGTTTGTGGTCCCTTTATGAACGACGGGAATAAGTGATTCCTTCACAAAAAAAAAAAGGAAAAACATCAATTTGTTAGTTTAAATAAAGCAAAATAAAACCTTAGAAAATAATAAAATAAAGCAAATAAATCATCAAATTACCGTATTGTTATCCCAAATAGCACGGGAGCGATGAACTTCTTGATCGGTTAAGAGTCTCATATCTTTTGGCCCATAATGGATATACAATCGAGGATCGTATATCTCGACACCCATCTTTAAAAAAAAGTAATGAAATCAGAGATTGTTTTGATAAAAAAAAATCACAAAATCAAATTGTTACAATTAAAAATAAAAACACAAAAAACAAACCTACACGAAGAGCCTCTTCGTCCATTTTTTGGCAGAAGCCGGACAGAGGTTCGACGGGTTCGGGTTTGTAAGGGACGGGAGCTTAGCGGGACGGGGGCTTTAGGGTCAAACTCTAGTAATTCTTTCTGATGTGGAAGATCGGATTTATCCGCAACCACATAGCATACTTAGAACGAGACTAGAGCGGATAAATTGAGGGAGAAAGAAGAATAATTGTTGTGGTGTGATTTGTAAGTGGGGGGAAGGGTCTATTTATAGTTGGGGGAAGGGGGGAAGGGATCTGGCGAGAGTAAATTCGGGGATGCTTCACTGTCTTTGTCGAACGCGGTGAATACACCGCGGATGTCAAAAACGATGATGGGGGCGACGTGGACCAGCTGTGAGGCGTCGGATCTGGGAAGAAAACCACGATCCGCGCCTCACCGCATCTGACGACCACGGTGAAAGGAAAAGCGGCGGATCGCTGACGCAAACAAACACGGAGTATTCACCGTGTTTGTCTAACGCAGTCCATTTTTCTCTAAAACGGTGAACCAATAGCGAGTCAATCACCGTTTTAGAGGAAAACGGTAAATACTTCACCGTTTTAATCGAACGCGGTGAAGTTTAAACCGCTGTTGTGGGCCATGATGAAGCGACACGGATCGCTGACGTGGACAAACGCGGTGAATCACTGTTTTCCTCTAAAACGGTGATTGACTCGCTATTGGTTCACCGTTTTAGAGAAAAATGGTGAATACTTCACCGTTTTTTTTTAACGGTGAAATGTTCACCGTGTTTGTCAAACGCGGTGATAATCTTCACTGCGTTTGTCAAAAACGGTGAATGCCAAACATGTGTAGTTTTGAAAAAAATTTATAACTTATTTATTTTGAGAATTTTTTTTAACAACTTGTATACTTTGGGATTTTCCCCCCAAATCAATATCAAATATTCGGTTATACCTATAAAATTAAAATGTAATAACTAATTAAAATACTGATTAAGCCAAAAAGATACCGTTTGAAATTGTACCTAACCTGAGCTCGCTAGAGAGAAAGTCGTAAAAAGAAGATTTCCAGAAACCTACTTTCTCCCCCACTTGCATTTCCTCTCTCTCTCCCCTTTCCCTCTTTCACTCTCTCTTCCCCATCTGCCCTTTCTGTCTGTGACAATCAAGCCAAACTCAACTGGACAACCGCTGTCTCGCGATCACAAGTTCATAACTTTATTCACAGAAGCTCCTCAATTTCCTTGTTTACCAACTTACCCACTTGGGAATCTTTAATTCTGTTTCCTTCTGGTGGGGAGAATGGAGCACGGCGGCTAGAATATGAGCTCTAGCTCGATTCGTTCAGCGTTGAGTGTTTGTTTCTGATTCAATCCCCAGCTCGGTTTCCCCTCATTTTGTAGTACAACAGGGAAGGAAGGAGAGATCTTTTTGTTTTCTATTTCTGGTTTTCAGAATGGGAATATGTTACTCATCAACGGGGAAAGAGGAAAGGGGAGCTGAGAATGGCGAAGGAGAGGGAGTTGGGAGCCGGTTGAGGAAGAAGAGCAGAGATAAGAAATCTGGCGGCGGCGGGGATCAGGAAAGTGTGCTGAATCACATTCCTGGCAGGATTGCTGGAAATGGTTCTAGTAAAATCGCCTGCTTGCATACCCAGCAAGGGAAGAAAGGGACCAATCAGGATGCCATGGTTGTTTGGGAGGTTAGTTAGCATCATCACATCTTTCAATTTGCAGCTCATTTGTTTCGTTTTTTTTTTTTGAAGAAAAGCTAATTTGGTTGACTCGCTTTTGATGATTGGCTTTGATGTCTGGAGAAATGACAGTGTGGAAATGGCTATTATACATTTCTTTGTTTCTATGTTCCAAGTCAGACAAAGCCTGTTAGAGGCTCGAGGGTTGACCTGACCTATAAGTCTATGACGATCCAAGGAATGTGTGCTGTCAACATATAGCATCACTTCTGTTCTTTATACCATATCATATTCTATGTTTTAGTTTGGATTGTCTTTCCTCAAATTTGTATCAAGTTAAGTTTCTTCTTACGTTGGAGAACCCACTCTCGTTGGACAACGACGTGGTTGAGAGATGAAGCCATTTGTTCTGTTCGTGTCTGGTTCTGGAAAATTGCTATGTTGAGGTGAACTTGTTAGGAAGCACTTGTCATAAACAAGTTGATTTCAATAACTCGAGTTGTTGGGAGAGGGTTATGTTGGATCTTATACATGTCCATGTATGGTACTTAACCACTTCCCTACACGCCCCCTCAAACGAAAGCCGATTCATGGACTTGAAGTTTGCACAGGCCCGTCATACCATGTGCTTGAAAGACAACGATTAATATTGAGGATCGTGAGGACTTGACCACGTGACCTCAATGACAAACCAACTTTGATACCATGTCATAAACCAGTTAGTCCCAATAATTCGAGTTGTTTGGAGAAGGTTATGTTGGATCTTATACATGCCCATGTATGATACTTAACCACTTCCTTACAACACTTAGCATCTTCTATTAGAATTGCCAAAAAATCTGGTTGAACTTGAACTCACCCTTAGTTGGGACGAATTCTCTACTTGAGTTTAATAAAAAGTTCTCTGATCATGATCTAGCTATTTTTAAGTTTTGCATGCAGGCTTTTGTAGAGTTTCGTACTTGTGACATGTCGTTACTTTCAGTTTTTGTTCCTTCTCTTAAGGGCCAAGGGTATCTGATGGCCATGTGAAATTCTTTGCTGAACAGAATTTTGGATCCAGAAACGATGCAGTGTTTTGTGGGGTATTTGATGGTCATGGCCCTTATGGCCATATGGTTGCCAGAAAAGTTCGAGATTCACTTCCTCTCTTATTGAGTAATCAGTGGAAAGCTGGTGTCAGTGGGGAAAAGAATGGCCTCCAAAAGTCTGAGAATGCTCCAGGGACTACTACGAATTCAGAGGAGACTGGTTCAGTATGTGGTGATGATGAATCATATGACGCGATGGAGGTTGAGGAAAGTGACAAAGTCCCTGAGTTGTATCTGCCGTTGAAAAAATCGATGTTGAAATCCTTCAAGTTGATGGATAAGGAGCTGAAGCTGCATCCTACCATCGATTGCTTTTGCAGTGGGTCAACTGCTGTGACTTTGATAAAACTGGTAAGTTTCTGGCGATGCCCTTGAATCTTGATTTCTAATTGCACTTCACTTGAAATTTACTCTAGCGGTTTTGTGTTTTGGTCACTTAGTAAGGTGTTCAATTTAGCTGAATGAAGCTAGTAAAGTTATTGAAATTCTGTTTTAGAACGAGTTCTATGGTAACAGTTGTACAATAGTTGATTTTTCATTTATTAGCCTTGATAGCTTTGTGGCAAAACTCACAACAATAAAGGGTTTCTGGTCTGACTGTACTTCATAGATGGCTAGTGAAGGAGAAAGCTATGAGCTTGGCAGGAAAAAAGAATATGAACTCCCTACTTCTTTCGGTCCATGGTTTGTAAAGCAATGAACTTGAGTCTTGATCTTTTGTTTGTTTGATGGATTTGGTGATCGATTTTGATCTATCATGGACTTTGTCCGAACTCCATTGTTTGCTTCATGTATTTAGGAGCAACAAATCCGTAGGCTCCATGGACTTTAAGGGTCCAAATCCGTGGGCCCCACGGACTTAAAAATTCCACCCCTCTAAGTGGGAATTGATCATAAACTTTGAAGTCCATCATTTGTGACCAACCTACCCCTCCTATTTCATTTATCTTCTCATACAAATGAGGGGGCAATATAGGTCAATTTCACTTCATGTACACAAATCTAGTTAACCAAATCCGTCATGAAATATATGAAACAAACAATGGTGTTTTTCAAGTCCATAATGAACCCAAAACCCTTATATATCCATGATTTTACAAAACTCAACTTTTACCAAAACCTTCAATTTTCAAATTCATGAAGCAAACAACCCGTATGAAAGGATTTTCAATAAGACTGACCAATTTAAAGCTTTGTACTGCGTCTGAGGCTTCCCTCAATGTTACAAATTTACCTTTGTCGTCTACATGATCTTTTCAGGGGAAATCTTTGCCATTGACATACTTGTTGAAAGCAAAACTTGATGTCTGTTGACTTTTATTATGACTAGTTCTCAATTCTACTTGATTAAATCCGTGTAGGATTTGCCTTTTTTATCTTGCTTGCAGCCTTGCTGGTCTTACTAAATCGCACATTGATGATCTTTTTTCTAACAATCAATATATAAGATTTTGGTAGATTCAGAGGTTTTCCTTTAAGTACTGCAAAGATGTTCTTATGAAACCTGGAATAATTAATTGGCTTTCAGGGTGAGGATCTCATTATTGGAAATGTTGGTGATTCTAGAGCGGTGCTGGCAACCAGAGATGAAGATAATTCCTTACTTGCTGTTCAATTGACTGTTGATTTGAAGCCTGATCTGCCAAGTTAGTCTTCTCCATTGCCTCTGGTTAACAAAATTTTAAAAGAAGTGATCCTATAGTTTCTACAATATTAACGTGGGCATGCAAATTGTTATTACTTCCCACATTAATCAGGAGAAGCTGCCAGGATCCATCAATGTAAAGGAAGGGTCTTTGCATTGCAGGACGAGCCAGAAGTTGCACGTGTGTGGTTGCCCAATAATGATTCCCCAGGTCTGGCTATGGCCCGAGCTTTTGGTGACTTCTGCCTCAAGGATTTTGGTTTGATCTCTGTACCTGATCTTTACTACCGTCGTCTCACACTGACGGATGAATTCATCATTCTCGCCACTGATGGGGTAATAACTCATCCTGTGTACGATACACATGCCAGCTATAGAATTGCATTGTTCATTCGCTTATAATCTCTTGACATTCAGGTTTGGGATGTTCTTTCCAATATGGAAGCTGTGGATATTGTTGCTTCAGCACCTGGTCGCGCAACTGCAGCTCGGGCCCTGATAGATTGTGCTGTTCGAGCTTGGAGACTAAAATACCCCACTTCCAAAAACGATGACTGTGCTGTCGTGTGCCTCTTTCTGGATCATCCACCTGCAGAAAATGGTATGGAGAAAGACATTGTGCCCACCAATGAATCGAACAAGACATTGGCTCAAACAAGCAGTGTCTCAATGGGCACAGAAATGCAAGACGACAGTTCCCATGATCACGTCCTCATGCATTCAGGAACCATAAGGCCCTGTGAAGAGATTGTGCCGGTGTTTGAGCCTGCAGAGGCGAAAATGACTGCACAGAGCCAGTCGAAGAGGAGCTTGGCGGAGTGCATTTCGAGCACTGAGGAAGACGAGTGGTCAGCATTGGAAGGGATCACTAGGGTCAATAGTCTTCTAAGCATTCCTAGGTTCTTATCTGGAGATAGGAGATCAGCCAGTTGGAGGAAATGGTTATGACACCGCACACTGAGTATCGGGTTTCAGTGGAAGCAAATATCTCTTCTTGCGGCCCCAGCAGTCATTGGGAAAGCTGGAGGTTTTGATTCCTTAGACGTATACATCATCTTGCTACTGATACAGGTGATATTACCAACCCGGTTAGAAGATGTTTGCCTCGCTGAAATCAATTTGGTGTCCTTGTTTTGCCATTATTCCTCTTGTATTCAATTTATTGGTTTTTTGTATTTCTTGTGAAGTACAGCCATATATCTTTTGATGTGATTGAGAGCGGATGAGTTCTTGGAAGCATAAGTGGAACTGTGAAAACATTGTGAAACATGCTAGTTATTGTAACTTGTACAGTATGTTATATTAGTTGTACTTGTAATTGACAGAGAGAGGTCTTCCTTTTTCACTGGAGAGAAGTTAGAGAACAAATTTATTTCCTTAAATTGGAGGATAAGGTCATTGGTATGAGCTCTGGCCCAAGAGAATCAGAGCAATTACACTCGAACAGGAATACTAGGTAGCTACTAAGACTTATGAAGAGCAAGCTAGGTCGATGAAGGTGAACTGATACCGTCCACGACTAGAAGTCAAGGCAAGCTAGTACAATTTCTGAACAAGAAATCCCACGGGCTGCACTCTATCAAGGATACGAAGGGTCGATTTGTAGTAAATTCAAATGTATAGGATTAGTATTGTATATAGTTAGATAGAACAGGTACTAATATGTAAATTAGTCAGTCAGTTAGGACCTCTAACTGATTTTCCCTTCTTTTCTCTCTCTTCTCTTTCTCTGTAATCTAGGTATAAAACTAGCTAACTCAGCTGGATAATGTACGTTTTCAGTTGATCAATCGAGAAATTAAGTTTCCCTTCAGTAAACTAGTATGGTATCAGAGCTCAACTGAGCCGATTTCTCAAATCTCTCGTTTCCGTCTCTTCTTCTTCTTCTTCTTCTCGTAATCATTTTCCTATGGCAATTCACGATTCTTCCTCTTGTGGCGGCGAAGCCCACCCTGCAAATCCTCACACTGGAGGTCGCCCCATTGGCGTCAATGGCGTTCTGTACAAAGGCATTCCGATCTCCGATCCTGCCTCGCCATTCTTCATTCATCCCTTAGAGAATTGGGGGCAATGTCTCGTCTCTCAACCACTCACCGAGAACAATTTCTCGAGTTGGGAGCGTTCCATGATTCTTGTCATCGATGGCAAGAACAAATTAGGGTTCTTGAATGGCAAAATCCCGCAGCCGAGCGATGAATCTCCCCTGTTGGAGCCCAGGAATCGCAACAACAAGCTTTTGCTCAGCTGGATTCAACGATCTGTGAATCCCACCATTGCTGAAAGCATTCACTATGTGACCACTGCTATTGGTGCTTGGACAGAATTACGAGAGCAATTCTCGCAAGGCGATTCTTTCTGCATTGCAGATCTTCAAGAAGCCATTTTCAATCTTAAGCAAGGTACTCTCAGTGTTTCTCAGTATTACTCGAAGCAAAGAGCCTTGTGGGATCAGTTAGCCAACTATAGGTTTATCCCTGATTGTGAATGTGGAATTACCTGCCACTGTGTCTTAGCTTCTTTGCGTAAAGATCATATGAATGACAAGGTTATCCGCTTCCTGAGAAACCTCAATGATAGCTTCAATGGTCCTCGTTCTACCGTGGTGATGCTGCTTGATCCATTACCTCCCATTAACAAAGTGTTTGCTATGATGGTGCAACACGAAAGAGAAAATGGCTTACTACCCAAACCACAACCAGCTCACAACCCTGCTTCAGAAAGCATGGCGTTCTTCACTAAAGCAGTTGGACAGCATCTAGGTATAAAGGGTGTTGGTGAGGGTTTCAAGAAGCAAGGCAAGAAACCTGTGTGTACATTTTGTGAATACACTGGTCACACAGAAGATATCTGTTACAAGAAGAATGGTTATCCTCCTGGGTACCAATCTAAGAAGAAACAAGAGCCTTGTCGCCAAGCGAAATGTGTTTCTATTGATCAGGCATCCTCTACTAATGGGGCAGTCATGATTAATCAATCTGACCGGCAGAGTTTTCAACAGCAGTATCAAAAGATGCTTAGTTTCATGACTCCTCTCACTCAATAGCAGAATGGAGGCAATCATGGCAATTCTTTTGGTCAGTTCTCTGCCCCATCACAGCAGCAACAATCTCTTCCTGCACTAGCTGCTTTTCAGGATGCTTATCACATCAATAATCCCTCTCACTATTCTACATCAAATGATAGTGAAGGTTTTGGTCAACACAACATAATTAGCAGGGCTAACTCTGTTGCATCTCATCTCTTCGAGAATGCTGAGCCCTCAGATACTCTACATTTTGCCTTGAATATAAACTGCCATCTCCATAATAAATGGATCTTAGACACTGGTGCTACAGATCATATAATCTGCTCTCCCAGATACTTTTTCTGCATATAAACCTGTTTCCAACATTTTTGTGCATATGCCTAATGGGAGCAAGGTTTCTGTTGAAGGAATTGGAACTGTTCAGTACTCAGAACACTTGGTTTTACATGATTTTCTTCTTGTACCATCATTCAGTTTCAACTTAGTGTCTGTAAGCAAATTAGTTCGAAGTACAACTATTTGCTTATGGTTTCATTATTCACTATGTTTCATACAGGCCTACCCCAGTTTGAAAATGATTGGAACAACTAGCCTGATGGAATTACTGTACATTCTACATAGTCCATCTCAAACTAATCAACTATAACAGAATCTGATCCTCAACACTACTCAGGCATCAACACACAGAGTTGCTTTTTCATCTCAGAAGTCCATCGATATATGACACTATAGACTTGGTCACATACCAAACTGTAAACTCAAGCAACTGAAGAACATAGATAGTAATGTTTCATTTCTTTCTGATTCTCATTGTACTGTATGCCCTCAAGCAAAATAGAAGAGGCTTCCCTTTCCTACCAGTACAAATACAACTAAGAGTGCTTTTGACATCATACATGTTGATATATGGGGCAATGCTCTTGTTAAATCTTTTCAAGGTCATTCCTACTTTCTAACTATAGTTGATGTTTTCACCAGACACACTTTGATTTTCACAATGAAAAACAAGTCAGAAGCTCGACCAATAATCATATCATTTTTTGCTTTTGTGGAAACACAGTTTCATTCCCAAATCAAAGTCATTAGAACATACAATGGTCTTGAATTTCAGATTCCATAATTTTACAATTCCAAAGGAACAATTCATCAAACCACAAGTGTCTATACATCTCAACAAAATGGCATTGTTGAAAGAAAACACCAGCATATTTTGGCTGTTACAAGAGCACTACTATTTCAAGCTTCATTACCTTCCCAATTATGGAATTATGCAGCTATGCATGTTGTTCATTTGATTAACAGAACCCCTTCTGCTATCATAAACAACATCACTCCATTTCAAAAATTACATGGTGTCCTCCCCACACTCAATCACTTACGAGTGTTTGGCTGTCTCACATATGCTGCCACCATTCAGGCCACAAGGACAAAACTTGATCCAAGGGCACATCCATGCATCTTTTTAGGTCATCCTCATGGAACTAAAGGTTATCGTTTATACAACCTCATCACACATAACATTCTCACATAAAGAGATGTTTCATTCCATGAAACCATCTTCCCATTTAATTCCCAAAATCAAATTATATGAACAACTCAGTTTCTCTACCAGTTTTTCCAGCACACACTAGCTCCTCCCCACCAGCAACTTTACCATATATTCCCCAGTCTATAACACTATCAGACCATTCTCCTACTGTCCCCCCCCCCCCCCCACCCACCAACAACTTCCACAACTAATGATCCTCCATTACCAAGGAGATACACAAGACAAATAGTCAAACCTGCTAGACTTAAGGATTACAAGTGTAACCTTATCAGTCAAGCCAGTCTCCTTTCCAAAACCACATATCCAATTCAGGGACATCTATCTTACAGTTCCCTCGGTACTAACCACAGGAGGTTTGCTCTAGCTATCACTCAAACTAGAGAACCAACTATCTACAAAGAGGCATCCAAATCAAAGGAATGGCTACAAGCAGTCAATTTAGAGTTTGCTTCCCTTGAGAAAACAAAAACCTGGGTCATAGTTGATCCTCCTCCCAATGTCCCAATCATTGGCAATAAATGGGTTTTTCGACTCAAATTCAAACAAGATGGCACCATTGATAAATATAAAGCCAGGCTGGTTGCCAAAGGCTACACCCAAACACCCGGAGTCGATTATTTAGACACTTTTTTTCCTGTTGTTAAGATGACAACAATTAGAGTTCTTCTAGCCTTGGCTGCAATATATAACTGGCATCTAAAACAGCTAGATGTTAACAGAGCTTTTCTTCATTGAGATTTTCATGAAGAGGTCTACATGAAGTTACCTCCTGGATTAAAAGTGAGTCCTGCTGAACAACATAAAGTCTGCAAACTTACCAAATCCCTCTATGGTTTAAAACAAGCTAGCCGACAATGGTTTGAAAAGCTTGCTGCTACTTTATAACAACTAGGTTATCAAAAATCACATAGTGATTACTCACTTTTTACTAAACACAGTGGTACTTCATTCACTGCTCTTCTAGTCTATGTTGACGACATAATCCTAACAGGCAATGATATGCCAGAAATCAAACATGTCAAACATCAGTTGGATGTTGCTTTCACTATTAAAGACCTTGGACCCTTGAAATACTTCTTAGGAATGGAGGTTTCCAGGTCTGAAACAGGCATTCACTCGTGCCAAAGGAAATATATTCTTGACCTCCTTTCTGACACAGGATTCCTAGGTTCTAAGCCAGCTACTACTCCATCAATTCCTGCAACACACCTTTCTGCAAATGATGGAACTTTACTCAATGCAACTGATCATAGTAATTACAGGACAGTGATTGCTATATTCCAATATCTATGCAATACTCTTCCTGATATATGCTATACAGTAAATCAATTAAGCCAATATGTTGATTATCCCTCTACACTTCATGAACTAGCTACTCATCGACTTCTTCGCTACCTAAAAACAACACCAGCAAAAAGGCTTTTCTTTCCCAGCGATTCTTCTATTCGTCTCACAGCTTTTTCTGATTCAGACTGGGCTGGTTGCCCTGACACACGACAATCAGTAACTGGATTTTGTGTTTTCTTAGGTGACTCACTCATCAGTTGGCGGTCCAAAAAGCAGCAAACTGCCTCCCGCTCGTCCGCTGAAGCAGAGTACAGGGCACTCGCCGATACCTCCCAAGAACTCCAATGGATGACAACCCTCTTTCGCCAGCTTCCAGTTCAACCTCAACAGCCATACACGATCTACTGCGACAGCCTCTCTGCAGTCAAGATGACACAAAACCCTGTTCAACACGAACGAACCAAGCACATTGAAGTCGATTGTCACTTTACCAGAGACCAGGTTCTTGCAAACAAATTGAAGGTTCAACATATCTCCACTACCTTGCAGCTGGCCGATCCCTTCACCAAAGCGCTTCCTGTTCACACCTTCTTTGAATTGATTTCCAAGCTCAACCTGAAAACAATCCACGTTTAGATTGAGGGGGGGGTATCAAGGATACGAAGGGTCGATTTATAGTAAATTCAAATGTATAGGATTAATATTGTATATAGTTAGATAGAACATGTACTAATATGTAAATTAGTCAATCAGTTAGGACCCGTAACTATTTTTTCCTCCTTTTCTCTCTCTTCTCCTTCTCTGTAATCTAGGTATAAAACCGACTAACTCAGCTGGATAATGTACGTTTTCAGTTGATCAATCGAGAAATCAAGTTTCCTTAAGTAAACTAGCACACTCTTGCATCTCTCTCTAAAGAGGTCGCTCGCCAGTCGTCAGTCCTTAGAAAACAAAGAAACAAAGCAAATTGTCAGAGTGAGCCGTAACAAGTAAAAGCCCCCTTTTTTCCTTCCTTTTCAACAAAAGGACACCCTTCTTTCTCTTTCTTCTTCCTCTTTCTCCCTGCTTTCCGTCTTCTTCTTCTTCTGAACAAGGAAAGAGCCCTATGGGCTGCACCCTTTGACGTAAAAGATCTTAAAAAACAGAGCAATGGCTCAAGAGTAAGCCGGAAGGAGTGAATTCCCCTTCTTTCCTTCAACTTGAGGGGGTGTGATAAGGAGTGGAGTCCATTAAATCACATTCATTCACTTACTTCTCGTTCTTTCATTCATCTGTACATTCAAAATATAAATATTCGTTCAACTAACGGATACAGAAAAGCTAGATTGGCATATTCACCAAATTATCACACTATAGGCTTATATGCAAGGGCGCCTCTGATTTTGAGGCACAACTCTTCGGAGGTCCTGTGAAGTGAGCTTCAATGAGGATTAATTTTGCTTCCACCATAGCACCTGATTGACCGAAGCCCAGCAGTAATCGTAATCGTCCAAATCAGTAGAGTCCAATGCACACGAGAACTAGAAACCCAATCGATGACATCCTGCAGCCTCGAGTCTCCCAAGTTCGCCATTCGGATTGGATGTTGGAATTTTGGCCACCAATCGAACCCATTAGCAATTGGATGCAGGAATTCTGGCGCAAGTCGTGAATGCACGATGTTTTCTGTTGTTTCCCCGTGTTTCTCTGCGATCGTCCTCTGGATTTCCGTTCTTTTTCTCATTCTTTCTGGCTACTCGAGGAGTCAATTCAGCACAGGGTCAATATATCGCAAAAAGTCAATAAATCGCGTAAATATCGCGATATTTTACCATATCGCGATATCTCGTAATTTTCAATTTCTCGCGTTTCGATTTTGGTTGTGAGGAACCGAAATGTTTTGCGTTTCGCCCATTTCTGGCACCCGTTTTTTCACTTTGCTGGGGTTTCCCGTTTTCGCTGGCCATCCGCCTGCCTCCCACCCGAAACGCGGCCCGATTTCATTTTTTCTGGGCCTTGAATTAAAAGGAGAGGAAGCTTCTTGGGCCATAGTCTGACTGAAGCCCATGTTTTCCTGGCCGTCGGCCTACCTTCCGAGAAACGGCGTCGCATTTTCCAACATTAGGGCCTTCAATTAAATAGCGAGAACCATTTTGGTCCTTTCTCAAAACTGAAGCCCATCTTTACCAACCGTCACTTCTTCCCCGTTCCCCCCCCCCCCCCGGTCCATGATTTCTCGGCTTGGAAGCTTGGGCGGTGGTCGGCCGTTTCTGGATGCCGTTTCTTTTACTTTGTGGGGGTCTCCCGTTTTCGCCGGACTCCGCCTCATCCCACTCGAAACGCCGCCCAATTTCAGTTTTTTGGGCCTTCAATTAGAAAGAGAGGAAGGAAGCTTGGGCTCGGAGGACGAGGAGTGTGTTTTGTTCTTCTTCGCAGAGGAAAGAGAGAGAGGGAGGCCTGGCCTGGCCTGGCCAACCAACCAACCAATCATCCCTACACCCTACCTCCTTCCACCTATTCGCGAGCCGAGAGTTGTAGTCCAGACGACGAGTGAGGTGGATATCCTCGATGAAGTATGGGCAGAAGGTTGTGAAAGGAAATCGTAATCCAAGGTATGTTTGCTCAACCATTTCCCTGTTCTTCTGAATTCATATTGTTTCTGTTCTTGCATGAAAACCAGGTCATTAATGAATGGTCGTCACCAAGGCACCACAGGCTCACAACAACATTAGCCGAGGTGGATTCAATAGTAGAGAGACAGTTGACCCATATGGATCTTTCAGCTTGCGTGGAAGGCAACATCAGCAGCAGCAGCAGCAGCATGGGTTCTCGTTCGGAATGGGCCAACCTGAGGATGATGATGCCATCGTCAGTTCATCATCCTTACTTAGCAGCAGCTCAGCAGCAAAGGCCGTTTAGTGAGATGGGGTTCATGTTGTTGTTACCAAAGGGAGAGCCGAATCAGCAGATAGGAGACTTGCTTTAGTGGCTGTTGCCATCTTGTGGGTCGATTTCATTGGCCTGCAAATATATAATCAGTCATTAGTTTATGAAGTTCACGTGTTAACAAAAGATGAAGAAGGATCTCTTGTATTTCTAACAAATTTGTTCAGAGGTGTTACTTTGTTGTTACACAGGAAAGCTGGTTTCCATTGCAACAATTAAAATAAAGGTTGATCTGCCACACAAAACACTCATTCGAAGTAAAAATTAAGTTGTTCATTTGTAGTATCTTGCATTTCTAATGGATATAGAGTTTTTGCAATGTAATCCGAAAAATCATTTTCATGAATAGTAAGACTCTAGAATCGACAATGACCCATTTGAACATGAATGATATCATGCATTTTAGTTTACTGTATTATTAAAATTTGTGATACCCAGAGAATGTGATGCATGTCATTCCTCATATGACTTTGTGCGAAGAAGAGGCTTGGAGATGAGTAATAGTTGAGGCTTGAAGAAGACTCAATAAAAACAGTTGGCTTAGTGTGGGAACCAACTATGAGAAACAGTTGTAGCAAAATGAGTTTATTCTAATTACTTGAAAATGGAGGTGCTTTCAGTATCATAGCATTTCACAATATAAAAAAGACAATTTTTATGGCTGAAGAGAGATGACTACGACAGATATAAACACATGTTGACACTCAATTCAATTATATTAATGAACTTACTATGAGGTCGAGAAACCGCAACAAACGTTCGGAGTTTTGACTGTGAAGGGTCATCAGACACCATCACTCTCTTTCCTTATCTGTCCATTTGAGACTGCAAATGAATATACCTTCAAACCAACAGCCGAACCTGCAAACTAAAGCTGGATACTGGTTCGCTCCTATGCAAGGTAGTTAGATCGCCCATAATCATGCATTACTAAATTATACTGATCGAATCCTCCTTTGACATCACTGCAAAGTCACACAAACAATTGAAATTCGACATCTTTAGCAAGTCATATCAACAAACTTGAAAGCTGAAGTGTGAATTAACATACTTACGAAAGGAATGTTTTTTCTCTTCTGCAGATCTCATGTTCCATAATTAGAGTGAGAAGAGCACATCCTTATAAAGAAAAGTTCACTTCTGTCAGAATGAGATCCATGTTATGGGACCTCACTTTTAGCAACTCCCATGCCAACCGCCAAAATTGTTCAAAAGAAACCAAAAGAAGCTTTCAGCATTAAGAAGTGGATCACAACAAACCAAGTTATATAATTTGATTGTGATGACCAATTATAGTTTCCGCAATTCAGTGTTTGCTTTAGCTGCTTCACCATAGTTGCAGCTAAGCTGCTAAAATTATAACTTGCTCTTAGCCATTAATTCCTCTTAAATGTTGTTCTCCACAAACTAAGATTTACCCCAATCTCCATTGTAATTCTTTCTATATTAGCTGCAGATTATAGAAGCCGGCAATTCAGAACAGATTGCTCGAATGGATTTAACTATTTAAGATCCTTTGATCAACATAGCCTACAATAACAGTTATCATATGATGAGAGAAGTCTTGTAAGATTGCAGTTTTTCAAGAGGGAGAAGTCCTCTGAAGGCGAATAATCATTGTGAGAAGTAATTATACCCTGGGTCATGAAAGCTAGAAGTGTTTATATCGCAACGAATATTAAGAGAAGCATCAAAAAACAAAAAGGAACCCTGAATTTCCATGACAGTCCTGAAACGTCCTTCCTCCCTCTAAGCAACACAGAACACTTAATACAAAATCCAAAGCCTAGAAATACTAAGGATAGGGGAAAGAAAATCCCTCGAATTACGCAAATTATCAGTACTAGAATCAAAAGTAGCGATTGTAACTATCAGAAGCCAAATAGAGTGCTCAAACATCAGTCTTTCTCCCTCTCAGCAAATCAGAACCCAAACTATTGAAATTACCTGCGGATATACAGAGGGGTCGAGAATGGGACGATTGCGACGTCGGTGGTATTCAGAAGACGACCGGTTGTGGAGGAATATGTGGTCTTCCGATGACAGGCCATCTCCATGGCAGTGGAGGGATTTTGGGTACATTCACATAAACAAATTGACGAAAGAAAAGGGAACATCTGAAATGTTCTTCAGACCGAGAAAGGGAAGAAAAATGAAAACCTGTCGTTTGAGGAAGCAGAGTGGAAATCTGGGGAGGAACAGGAGGTGGGTAAGAGGCAGAAGGCATACATGGTCAGCGTGGAGACACGAAACGTTGTTGATTTGGAATGAGGGAAACTGCTGGGGTTGGGCCGAGGGGGAAATTGGGGAGGAGGCGAGGAGCCCTGGTTTTTTTGCTTAAGAGAAAACTTCCGAGGAATTGCCGAGACGGGAAGGGAAGTTGCGTTTGGATTGTGTGACCGGCGGGAGGAGTAGACATCGGCTGCAAATTGGGAAAACGGGGACCAAAAATGAAAAATGACAGCGGCGGAACGGGGAAGACGTTTCGTTGGAATTGGGAAGGCCGGAATGGACAGAAGAGAGAAGGAATTCTGATGGGTAGGGAGGAGAGATAAGATGGTGACGTGGCAGCATGAGTGGTAGTGAAATTTGAATTTCTGAACTGCAGTTTGGGAAAACGCTTATATGTATCTTTAGACTTTAGATTGCCTTCGCCTTTCGTTTATAGTCGCGGTCTTCCGTTCGTGGTCCCTGAGCACTTGTTAGCAAATTCTACCTTGTTAATTCACAAATACAATCTCGAAATCTACTCCAGATGTTGCTCTACCTTGATATTTCCAATCAACGTAGTCAAAAGCGAGTTTCTACGTAGAAACGTTTTGGTGATCTAGAATCATAAAATCGTAAATTTTTAAATTTTAAAACGGAGTTTTTAAGTACATAAGTTATAAAAACTGAGATTTTGTGCAGAAGCGTTTTCGTGACCTAGAAACGTAAAATCGTAAGTTTCTAAGTTTTAAAACGCGATTTTGACCAGATTGTTTCCAATGTCAAACAATATCTCCCTTTGCTCAATTAATCTTTATGAATGATGAGTGTCGCCGTAAATTATCCAATTTGGAAAGGCCATTCCAAAACTAAAAGGTAACTGGGACTCGAGGTTATTTCATGTTAAACATGCTAATTACAATCCCTACAAAAACAAATTTGATTCGAGGCCTATCACTTGTCCTGGTATGTCTCATGATACCAGTTTGCTACTCTGCCTTGTTCTTCTGAAGCGAAAAGCCAGACTCTCCCTTCACATGCCTTGCAGAATCCTTTCTGATTTCGTTTCCCTCAATATTGTGGTGATCTTCAACGGCAAACCTTTTATCCACACTTCTTGACAATTTGAGTGAAGGAGCACTCCCCTCACCAGCATTAGGAGTGTTTCCAAGCAAGCTTTTGTACACAGTCAGAGCTTGGGCGATCATGCTGGCAGGATTAGCAGTCGATGAAGGAAGCAACATTGTAGTCCCCTGAAAAGGATTCATTGCAAAATGGTAAACGAAATGTAAACTAAATCACATAACATGAAACCTGAATTCACTCAATTCTTTACCTCCTTGGCAATATTGCCGAAGGCATGGATATATTGTTCAGCAACTTTCAGACTTGCTGCCTGCAAGCACACCATGATGTTAATAATGATTTAATGGGCCCATTTGTCCTATTGTGCTTAGGGATAAGTGGATCTGATGAATAACTAGTAGGGAAAACAAAAAACACTCTGCTACTAGGGCATTTAAGGGATTCAGAGGCTCACCTCTACTCCACCATTCTCCTTGAGGGTTTTCGACACGAGAGTGATTCCTTTGGCTGTAGCATCAGCTTTAGCAAGGATGGCTTGTGCTTCACCTAATAGTGACATACTTGCAGGTTAGATGGGATGCAAATGCAAGTATTGGATGCTAAGTTATATCCTTGCTTAATCATTATAAACAGTGCTGAGAGACTGAAATCTGTAAGCTATAGAAAACAGATAACTAGCTATACAGACATGGAAAATTAAGAGAAAAGAAACTTAAGTTTTACCAATGGAATCCCCGAGGACACTTAAAAGAAAGGCTATAGAAGGGACAGTCCACCGACATTTATGAAGCATGGTTTGAATTCATTCATGTAGAACATAACTGCATAAGAGTATAACTTACCTTCTGCTGACAATATAGCAGCAAGTTTTCTTCCATCAGCAATATTAATGTTTGCCTGTCTCTCTCCTGTTACAATGAGATTGAGAAAAATAAAGAACAAAGAGAAGTGAAGGTTTCACGAGCTGAGCAATGAGTATACTAGTCTGTAATTTAGTTATGCTAGTTGGTTAAGGTACCCTGTGGACTGAAAAATGAAAGCGCACTGTATTACCTTCAGACTCGAGAACTTGGGCCCTCTTTTTACGTTCTGCTTCTGCCTGCATCTCCATGGCTACTCTTACTCCACGTGGTGGATTAATATCCCCTACAGAAGAAAAATCCCAGTTAGCAGTATAGTATAGGTCTAAATGAAAGTGCAGACATAATATTAAAGGGTTCGCAGTAATGACTCACGTATTTCATATCGAAGGCATTGGAGACCCCAGTCACTTGCAGCAACATTAATGGCCTCCTGAAATAGTTTTACAAATTAATATGTGATTATGTATATCTATATATATATATATGAAAAAAGATGAAACATAGTAAGAGAGTTTGAGATGTTTCAGCCCGTAGAGAAAAGTGAATAGGGACAATATACCACAATTTTCTCATTGAGAGTGTCTCGTTCCTCAAAGGTCTTATCAAGGGTAATTTTTCCAAGCTCGCTACGCATGGTGGTCTGTGCCAACTGAATAACAGCATAGATTGGATTCTCAACTCCATAAGAGGCCAACTTAGGATCAACAATCTGTAAACAGTAGTTAGTAGCTATTAACATAATTCTGACCAGCTCATACCTAACTAGACAAGAAATGAAGCAAAAATGAAACGAAGAAAGAAATAAACCTTGACGTAGAGAACGCCATCAATGAGAATGCTGACATTGTCCTTGGTGATAGCGGACTGATCAGGAATCGGAATGGCCTCTTCCTTTAAGGAATGGACATAAGCAATTCGATCCACAAAAGGGATCAAGAAGTGAAGTCCAGATGGAAGTGTCTTCACGTACTTGCCAAATCGCTCTATCACATATGCCTTCTTCTCTGGCACAATCCGGATCCCCCAGTTCATCGGTGGGGCTATATCATAACTGACCAAGTACAGGAAAGCTTTCTATTTATTTCCAATTAGAGGTAAAAAGGGGGGAAAATGGAAATGGAATATAAGTAGATACCCAGTGCTGGCATCACGGATAGAGCGGATATGGCGAACCGGGACAATGGAGAAGGGGGATGATAGAGAGCTCCGTAGTGTGGGAAGGGAAGAGTGGCGGCCATGGGAGATGGAGATGGGGGCAGAAGAAGTTGAAATTGGAGCTGTAATGGTAAAGAGGGTCAGGAGTTTAGGTGGGTCAGGCAGCACTGCCGCTGCTTGCTGCCTGAATCGAAAGGTTTGCTTCACAAGCCGACTGCTGCTACTTCTCCACATTCTTCCTATACTCTGCAAAATTTTCAGATTAAGGGATACGAGTGCAAAGGATCAGAAATAAAATTTGGAAACCATCATTTAAGACAAACAGAGTTGGAGTTCCTGAATTGAAAGGGTCGGCTTCACAAACAGAATCTCAGACACGAAGTTCAATACCGATTGAAAGAACCAACAGAGAATAAAAGCAAAACTAATGAGGTCCCGGCCAATCTACTCCAACATCAATGCTCAATCTGATAATTGAAACACAGTTAAACCCTTAGTTAGTTGGATTAATTCGCTGAGAAATGACAGGATTAACACCGACAACAAAATAGCTAAAACCAATCCCTAGCTAGGTACAGTTCTGGATCATCCCTCAGATACGAAACTCAAGGTACCAAAATCAAAGACGTTCTAGCAGAAACGCCAAGGTTTCTGATCTTCCATCAACCAATCACCAAAACGAGCCTAGTAAACATCCTCCGGCTCCTAAGTTCGACAGAGAGACTCTGAGAAAGTATCAAAATGTCTAGCACACGGAAGCAGCTCGACTCTTCTAATCGACCGAATCAACACACAGTTTGTGGGCCTCATTTCGATATTAGCCAGTTCCCAGACATGGAATCATTCATGGTGAGGAAAGAGTAGAAAAAACGATACCAGAGATCAATCGATCAAACCAGGCAGGCAACAATGAAAACGGCGGCGACGGAAGAGTAGGAGAATGAACTCACTCTCCGGATGTCTGCTTCTCCTCAGGCAACCAATTGAAGAACCTCGTCTTCTATCGCAGAAGCTAAACCCGCGATCTCTTCATTAAGATTTGATTTCTGTAAAACCCATACAAAACCTTCTTTCATACAGAAGAATTTCCGCCTTACCCAACAAAGAAGTACAACCTCCAGAGTCCAGTCCGCAGGTCACAGCCAAATCCACATTTGCGTGCCTGAAATTTCTCTGACTTTTATTTTAGTCCTAGAAATTTTAGCCTCTCTTGTCTTATACGTGCGGTATTTTTTTAAATATATAATATAATAATCAAACCTTCCCTATAGGGATTGCTATTCGTCGCCCTTACTCTCTACTATCTAGTATCTACACATAAGGGAACTAGTGTTGTATCCGGCCCGTTGGCCGGTTTTGTGGTCATTTGGGTATTTTTTTAGTTAAACGTAGGTGGTTCGATTTTTAGTATTGTGCACTGGTAGTACAAAAGCGTTTTTTGATAGTTTATGCTTTTTAGTGCCCGTTAACTTTATAATTTTATTGAATTTGTATTTCATTTTATACTTAACTATAAGAAGTTTAAGTTAGATAACGAATGAAATGAAAAGCTATCTGGAATTATATTCATGCCTTGAGATATTAAACATCACAGAATAAAAAAAAATCAACAAAAATCTCTATCTTCGTTATATATGAATAATTAGATTGCAAATGAAGCTTTGAAAAATTTATTACTATTTTAATTTCAATATTGTTGATTGTCATCTATTGAATTAAAAAGGAAATAATGTACATAATATTACGATAGATGTATTACATTTAAATAGTTTAAAGATACAAAAATTCAAGGAGAAAAAAATGTGATATGAAAATAGATTATTTGGACAATAATGTAAAGAAATCCAAAAATATTAGTATAGATGTATTAAATTTATATTTTCGAAAGACACAAAAATGAAAAATATTAGCAAAAGAATATTTTGACTTGAAATGGTCTTTATAAGTTATTCAATCATTTAAACTTTAGTTATCATAATTCAAACTTAACCTTTAACAATATGCTCATATTTTTAAATATTTATTGACTATATCCTATATTTTCAAAAGTGGAGCGGTTGTCGAATGGAAAATTTTAATGACTCATGATTAATGGTTTATCATTATACAACTATTTCTATTGGACCATATTTTCCGTTTAGTTATTTTCTAATAAAACCTATCTCGAGTTTAAGCAATTACATGGAGTAAAAAAATTGATATGTTTTTGTTTGATCTAATTCGACACAAATACCGAGTCGATACGATATGGATGGAATTATTGTTTAACCTATGACTAAACATGCGATCTTACCTTTCAAAATTTAATGTAAAAATTAGACATGCTAATTTGAAAAATAAAATAATTAAAAACAACATAGATTGATTGTATTTTGCCAAGATTTCACGTTTTTCTTCTTCTTCATGTTTGCCGAAATCACTGTGAGATTAAGATTCTAAAACTTTTGAAGGTTGATACTTGGTTTATCTGTTTAACATAAAACCCTAATGGGAAAAAGCCTATTTTGAAGGAACCTCTTCCCAAACATCCACACCACAATGATATATCATCTTTATCATCTCAAAATTCAATTCGCAAGCATGATCTCATTTAGGAGTTAAACAACTTTAGATAGCCTCTATTTTTTCATTAACCACACAAAATAAATCTACACATAGCAAAATTCAAATAATTATTATGTAGCATTTACCTTAAAACAAATCTTCTTTTCCATTAATCCTAATCGCATTTACTAAAAAGAAAACCAAAAGTCTAATAATAATGAGTACCCTTGAGTGTTTGAAAAATTGTCAAAGTTGTCCTTCCACCAAATAAGGAGAACCAATCAAAGTGCAAGGTGGCAACAATGACATAGAGTGAAGTGCATAATATATTGTGTAGATAGATGTGTGAAAAAAAATTATGACACGTCAGCCTTGGCTCTGCAGTGCACACAGTTCGGAAGCCCTTTTCCGTCATTTTACTTTGGCTTCATAGTCCGCATATTTACGAAGGAGTAAGACTATTTCCCATTTCTTTATTCATTTAATGATGTTTTTTAATAATAAAACATTGATTCCTTGGCGAGAGGTTAGTGGGAGAAATTGATAGGGAGAGATGTTAGGGACAATTGTTCGTGATAAAGGGATGGACGGAATCACGGAAGTTATATAAATAATAGAGGTAAACATCTAAATAAACGAAACAAAAATATTTTTATCGGAGAAATCAAAATAAGAAATACTATTTTTTTTTGCAATCTGTTTCTTAATTTTTAAAAGAATTTGAATCAAAAGTAAGATAAACAATCACCTGTTTAACCTTTTATAATTACTATTCATACTAATTTACACAAACTATTTGAACTTTTTCTGCCAAATAATTATTTGAATTCAAGTCATCCCCTAATAAAATTTTGTCATCAAGACGGTCATTACTCATTTGCTGATCAAATTTCATTAATAAGATCATATCCATTATATTTAATAAAAATAGATTATCTCCATTATAGTTATTTTTCGTAAACCTCTCCACTATTTGTCAATGATATTATCTATATAAATAAATAAATAATTATTAGAGCACTCAAACGATTTTTATCATATTTTTTGTTTTTCTTTATACGTATACATAGACTCGGAATAAAAAAGGCTTGAATTAAGAGAAACTCTTTGTAACGAGGTCATAACATAACAATTACATTTTATTAGATAATATTGGTCAATGTCGGATAAATTTTGATTTACTCATATTGAAACATAAGTAATTATTAGCATTTTATTGGGTGCACCATCCTTGATTAATATTTTAGGACCTTAGAGAAAAATCATGAATTCAAAAGTAAAAAGATTGATATTGAGTATGAGAAATCCAATTTCATATTCAAATATTTAAATGATTTGTAAGAAAATCAAAGAGAGAGTAGATCAACTGAAGAAAGTAATACAATTAAATTTGTTGAGTGGCAATACTAAACATATTAGGGTAATTAAAATTATCCCGGCCAATAGGCAGGGCACCAACTAGTACTTATAATACGCCGAAGGGAAAAACAGATTCCTCATTTCAAATTTCCTGCAACGAGAGTGAAAGTAGGAAGGACATTTTGGTCTTCACAATAACTTTTTTTTATTCATTAAAAATACATGTACTGGGATTCGAACCATGACCATTTTATAGAAAAGCTAGGATCATAACCAATCACACTAAGTATATTTGTTGTATCTTTTTAAATTAAAATAGCAGGGAGGAAAAAACTCTTCCCCCATTTCAAATTCTCTGCTCCAGGAGCGTTTGTAGGAAGGGTAGAATATGGAGTGTCAATTTTTTTCTCTTTCCTCTTTGGAACGGGCCAACTTACCGTACACATGCGGATTTAAATGGGTCCAAGAGTGTCAATTTTTTTTCTGCAAGCTCTTTTATTTCTCCGTGGTGATAAAATATATATGAAAAGGCAAAAATAATACTCCTTTTTATTGTTAAAAATAAAATTTTTAAACATAAACTAATGAATGGTATCTAATGGCTAACCGCTAACCATAAAATAAAAGAGTTGAATGGGTCTGACCTACACGGGATTTGGCCATCAAGTAAAACAAATGAACGTCATTGGTTTGTCATTCTAAAACAAGCTATTTTCTCTGTCATAATATATATTATGCTATTATTTTATATCTTAGTGGCTAAAATATAATGTATTTTAAAGTTATTCAATGGTTCAACCTTGACCAACCCAATTAGTCCAATTTTTATCATTTCAAATATATATTATATAACTATTTGATATCATAATGATCAAATTATAGTGTATTTTATAGGGAATCGTTTGATATTTGTTAGTAAAAAACTAAACAGAAAGATCTATTTGGTTATTTTAAACATTAAAACGATCCTAAACATTTTCAGTTCCTTTTGAATTTCTATGATTTTATTCCCGAATAAGTGATGTGCAAATGGCGAATTGCAGTCATCTCTTTTCTTTCACTATTTTTTATTTTCAAATAGAAAGTTTAAAATTAAAGAATAATTAGGATTTGGCATGGGTCGGTCAAACGGGCTGAATTTCAAGTTTTGGCCCGTTTGTTTTATGCATTGCAAATTTATTAGCATGTTGATGGAAATGGCTTGGAAAAAAGACATATAGGTTGTACCTTTGCAGAAATGTCCTCAAATGTTTGAATGCTTTGCGAATCAGGTTCCGTGACTTTTGTGATGGTGTATGTGCTTGACGATTGCTCGATGTTGTAACTACTTAATTTGAGAGTACATCTTTTGATTTTCCCTATGAGTTGTGATACCAGTTCTGGTGGTTGCAGCATGTTGTCGTTGTTGGCCTGTAAAATTTGTTCCGTCTTGATGCTAAATACCTTTCTTTCTTTTTTAACAAATTGTGTAGTAGTGCTATGAAACAGACCACCCATGAACGCTACGCTTATTATGGTCTGTTCTTACTTCCGGTGGTGAGAAATTGTGAATTGAGAATCATATTCGCCTACCGCACTATGTCTGGCTGGTGGCTGCTTACTGTGCTCTCTAGAGTTATGAAACAAACTACCCATGAACGTTACCCTTAAGAGTCTATAACTTTGAGAAAAACCATATTTAGGCAATCAAAGGTGGTGGATGTGTGATGATTTTTTATGGCTTAATTGTTTGTGAATTGGATATCTGATCTTTGTATGATTAGAGGGGATGTTTGCTTAATAGAATAATCCATTTTTATTCATTTTTATTTTTAACATGAACTTTAGTAACTCAAAACCTTCGAGACACATATCACCTACTGCATTGTATCATTTTGCCTGGGTGCTTGCTGTGTTGTCAAACTTCTTTGCTGCTGCTGCATTTACACTAACAAGGGAGTTAAGAACCCATGAATGTTTCCGTTTGACACAAACAGGAGGACTTGCTTCTAAATCGTGCACTAAAGATGATTGGAGGAAACATCTCTGTTGCAGTCGATATACTGGAGACCAGAACAAAAGCAACGTATAACATCAAAACCAACCATCTGAACTATTGGCATTGTTGCTTTACTCTTTTTTCCTGGTTGAGTCTCCTTCAAAAAATTTAGTTTGATTTTAGAAAATTTTGCTTCTGCAGTCCTGTCTTGCCACCAACGCGTTCAGTAGATGGAGATGGCAGAGGCGAAGGCTATTTTTGTGTTGTTGTTGCTGGTTTAGGGATCGGTTTGTGAAGAAGAGGGAGAAGAGAGGGGGAAAGGGAAATGCAGGAGAGGGGGATAACTCTTTTCTCCGACAAAAATGAAGTGGAGAAAGGAATTATGATTAGTAAGGATATGGTTATCTTTACATAACAGTCTCTATTATGTTTGAATTGAGCTTGGGAGGTAGTGATAAGGATGAGCTGCAACCAATTCATAGTGAGAAGAGAGCTATGAACTGTGATCATGTCTTATTTCAAGTTAGAAGGTAGTTTCAGTATAAGGATTATTTAATTTGACAAGTTGTTTCGTCCATGATTCTTGGTAGTTTCAGTGCCATTCTAGCCATTGTTTAGTCTGTAATTTTTTAGAATTGATGTGCGAGTAATGACTTTCACTTAGCTTCAACTATTTTGTGTGTATTTATTGGCATGTGATAGAATTCTCTTTTCCTTTTCTTTGAATTCAGTTTCATACTCTAATTGTATCATTTGTACATAGGCAAACCATGCTCGAGATGACAACTCGCTTATATGGCTAGTGCAAGGAATGAAGTCATCATTAGAATTCAGACCGACAACGGGGAGGGGTGCCCAGGACTAATTCAATGATGATTGATGATGGTATAATAAAAACTGCAGTCTGCATCAGCACCAATTTCTAGGCCTAAGTAAAGTTATTCAACCTAGAACTCTGCTTAGCGCTAAAAATTGCCCTCACCCAACCTTGATCCTGTTTGACCCACTTCTGAAGAGTCAAGATATATGACCAATCCTCTCCGTTCGTATTTTCTTATTGACTCTTTCTAACCCTTTAGGTTGGGGCAGGTCAGGAAGAATCGGATTAGTGGGTCGATCCTAATCAAGTGGAATCCCAATCCCTTCACTCTCACTTGCTTTCTCTCCCATTCCACAAGTGGGGAACATACAGTAATCCGGCCAACGGGCCGGATAATAAGCTATTCTATTATAATAGCCCTAACATAAAAGTTAAAATTACCTCTTTCTCCTTATAGTTTCTATTGTTTGAAAATGTTTTATTTTGATAAACAAAAGTGGATCCGACAACCCTCCCGCCCCATCACTACTTGTCGCCAGTCGCCACCATTCGCTGCTGTCATTAGTCATTACCCCGCCGCCGCCACCACAATTCACCTCCGGCACTTATGAACGGGGCATTCAAGTCAAAAGGACAAAGTATTTCTTAAGAATTTTTCATAAAAATAGACAACAACTTACAGGAGAATGAGAATGCTTTGTCATGCTAATCAAATTGACTTGGCTGTTCTTGTATGTACCGCCTGAGAGTTGGGACTTGGGAAAGTTATTTGAACTGTTGGGATCCACTTCTCCGATTTCAATTTTGAGAAGAAAATCTTGTGACATGGAATATTCCTGGATCTCCAATTCAACTCCAACACGTCTAGTAGTAACCGTCTCAAACTCTGCCGCCCTCCCCCTTCCGTTAAATAACACCGGCTAGAGATCATAACTAATCAGCAATTTCATAGCCTCACCGGCCGAGGGCCGTTTAGCCGATCTCGTCCAACGAAGATGAAGGAGGTTTAGGGATTTTATTTAAGTATGTGTGTTTTATTGATATTTGTTTGGTTAATGAAGAACGATCTAGTAATTATTTGTTTTATGTTAGGGCGATTAAAGTAAAACAAGGACCAGGTTTAGTAGTTCAGTTCATTTGTTAGCCTCTCTAAGTATCGGGACTTGTGCATGGCGGCTGGTTACGGGTTCTGCCCTTTTCTTTCTCTTCGCAGGGGGAGTTGGATTCGGATGTTGTGGCTTTGCTTAAGCGCATCCAGAAATTCTCCGTGTCTCAGGATGCGGGGGCTTGGGCGGCCGCGTACATTTTCACTAGACTTAGCTTTGCTGTCGCTAAGGGGGTGGGAGATCAGATTGTACTAGACTAGCCACTAATTTCTTGTAGACCTTTTATTTTTATTCCACTTTGTATTGACACTGTAAAAATAAAAGGATCTTATAGCCAAATTGTTAACTTTCCATTCAATTGACCATCAGTTGACTCTGATGTGGCAATTGAATTGCTGAGTTGGACAAATCTTGATGATGTGGCGAAAAGTCAATTGTTTGGCTGTAATTTTTTTGTTTTATTAATTTCAACCTTATGATTTATTACTATTAAAAAAACAAAATAAATAAAAAGGTAATGTCTATTTTTTATCCAAAGCTTTTTCAGATTCTTTTATATTATCCAAGCCTATGGAAATACTAAGAATTAGCCAAATGTTAGCAGTTTTGTTAGTAATATTGACTTGGCTACATGATACTGACTTGGAAGAGACTCATGAAGGTCAACATTCCAAAATATTAATATTTTAACTAAGAAAAGAGTTACAAAATTTTTAGCGATAACGTAAAAATGACTAATATTTTGATGCATTATGAAAGATTTGGATAATTAATAGAATTTTAATAGGTTTGGATAATTTAAAAGAATCTGAAAAAAGTTTGGATAAAAAATAGACACCCGAATAAAAAAAAACTAAACATCCCATAGATAAAACCATAATACTAAACAGAAGCTTCAGATGGTGGCCCTTAGCTACACAAAGTTTTCAACAATGCTACTTCTTGTCGCCATGATCACAATCAAGAGCATGTTTCCTTTTCAACCTTATTAAGGTTGTGGTTGTCCTTCCAAGGAACTGGGGATTTGGAGTCTTGGTGAATTGTTCCCTATAAATTTTGGAAACACAATTAGGTTTAATCTTGTTTAACCCTCACTCCCACGTACAAAACTGTTTTGACATGTTCTGTTGGTGATAAGTGCAGCAAGTTGGTTCTGAATGGCAAGTCTCAATATGGATTGGACTTGCCGAATGGTTTGAGTTGTTGACCGCCCTTAGGGGCATTTGGAAGCATGGGAGATTCTGGTACAGCTGATTTGGAGGAGTTAGTACGTCTGGCAATTTTGATTGCATATGAGTTTAGCGATTTGGATCGCATTTTGAGTAAATTTAGCGATAAGGATCGTGTTTGGGTACATCTGGCAACTTTCGTTGCATCTGGTACATCTGGTATTTGAGAGAGAATTCAAGTCAAGGTGGAGATTGTTAGAATATGACTTGAATTTGATTTGAGTTTGTTTTGTGTTTGAGCCTATTTTGTTTGGGTTTATGTTTAAGCTTTGTTTGACCTTTTCCTTGTATGTGTTGGGAAAAGGTGTTTGGTTTTCTGTTTGGGATTAGGAGAAGAGTTCTATAAATACTCTTCATCACCCTAGTCTGTAGTAAGGTCAGTCAGTTTAGTTTGTTTGGTTTGTCCGTTTGGAATTTGGTTTGTAACCTGTACTCTCCTCAAATTAGTGAAATTTGTCCCCCTGCCCGTGGATTAGCTAGCACACATTGTGTTAGTGAACCACGTTAAATTTGTGTTCGTTCGTGTTGGTTTGGATTATCGATTGCACGCTTTTGTTCTGACAGGTTTATATAGTAATACTAATTCATAATTCCTATAGCTACCCCAACTTATTAATCCCTCCAAATAATTCGAAATGCCCCAATCAAATCACAAACAATAATTAACTAACAAAGAAGTCCAAATGCAAAGAACAAAAATGCAGGTTTCTATCAGTACCACAAACCAAACATGGATCAACGTTCATTGGAGGTACACTTTGGTCCCAATTCCCTATTATATTTAATTAAAGCCTGCAAATTTGACGAATGAAAAATTAAGTTTCATTGTGAAGATACACAGAAGAGAGATCTTGCATGCAAGAAAAGATCTAAAGTTTGCCTCTTGCTCAAGTTTGTGAATCTGATGGCCAAGAGAACATTCTTCAGTTTCGTTATAGACTCCTTAACTACTGGTATCCTATCGTTACCACCCTCTTTGTCTCACCAGTGTTGCATCGAAAAACTTATCATCGACTTCTTCATCCTCTGGGTCGTTCAAGGTTCCATAAACGACATCATAGTTTCCATCACAAGAGTTTAATAGCTCTAAATCGCTTGTGAGTTAGTATCAGCATGAATGTATTTTCATTTGGAATGATGAAAGAGGAATGTTGCACAGACAAACTATAGCAAATTCTTTTTTTACCACGAGACACATTTCATTTTGTTGGGAATCAAGTGATTAGGGTTAGGAATTTGGGCAAGTTTAGAATAAGAATTAGGGATTGAGAAGAGAAATTGGCAATTGAGGCATAATTGATAAGGGAATTTGGGGGAAGAAGCGGAAAGAGAAGGAGAGTTGGGAAATTAGAGATTCAATATTGTTCTTTCATTATCTCAAATAACAACGTCTCAATCCTTAAATAGTTGTTCTGAAAAGTAACTCAACAAAATAATAATAGTAAAAAAACAAAAGGGCTCTGGCGGGAACTTGCCTAGGGATGGCAATGGGTCGGGTTGGGGCGGGTTTTGCCAAACCCGAACCCAAACCCATGGGTTTGTCCGTCAAAAAAACCCGGGGTAAAACCCGCTGGGTTTGAAAAACTCAAACCCAACCCGGTGGGTATCCGCGGGTTGATGGGTTACCCGCGGGTTTTTTTGGTAAAATATTTATAAAATAATAATTAACAAGAAACTATTAACATAGCAAGAACCTCCAGTTCAGCCAGTTGCTGGCCGCCGCGGTCGCCGCCATCGTCACCAATTTAAAGCAATTTGCGCAGGACTTTCTTTAAACAAAAGATAAATCGTTTCCTTGCTATGGGGGCATATATCCCTCAGTGTATAGTGTGTAGAGTATTTATGAAATCAGCCAGTTGGAGGCTTAGATTCTTACAAAGGGAAGGAATAAGAGAGACGCAGACAGCCGTGTTGAAGAAGAGGTGAGTGGCGCCGGACGCCGGTGGATTGGACGACCTGAAGAAGAGGAGCAGGGAGAGTGGCGTCTGGCGGCGGAGTCGACGACTGGCGTGTCTCAGTGTCGGGGCAGAGGAGCAGGGAGAGCCGGAGAGGCGCGGCCGGTAATGGTGTCGGAGAGGCGGAGCCGGAGCAAAGTAAGAGCAGGGGGAGGGCGGCCGTCGGATTGGGAGTCGGGACTGGAGATGGAGAAGAGGAGTCGCGGTGCTGGTCTCGCCGGAGAGGAAGAGGAGTCGCACTGTCGCAGCTCGCGCCTCGCAGAGAGGAAGAGAAGAGAGGAGTCACTCGCGCGGAGAGGAAGAGAGGAAGAGAGGAGTCGCCGATTAGGGTTTGTGAATTTGTGAATTGTGATCTGCGATTTCCGATTAGGGTGGGAAGGGAATTAGGGAAGTGGGCTGGGCCTGGGGAGTGGGGGTCTGGGCTGGGGGAATTTTGATTTGTAGGGTTATGTCCGGGTATCCACGGGTCGGGTTCCCCCAAACCCGAACCCGACCCAACCCGCCCAACCAGCCACCGGGTTTAAACCCGAACCCGGCCCGAACCCGGTCAACACGGGTTTTACCCGGTTTGACCGGGTTGGGTCGGGTCGGGTACCCACGGGTCCGGGTTGAACTGCCATCCCTAAACTTGCCCCCTTCCGTCCTAACCCGGCCTGGCGCCACTAGTCGGGTTTCCATCACATTTTTCACTGCAATTAGATAGATTTGACATACTTCAAATGTCAAGTGAACCAAGGGCATTTTCATAATTTTTTGGACTTTTTTTCAAATTTTCATTTTTCTTGAATTTTGAAGAATACAAATCACGGATACGACTTGAAGCTATTCTTTACTGATGATTAAATCTATCAAACAACGATTTGAGCGATTTTTTTCCACGACCATTTTTTGCATATTCGAAAGGGGTGCCATCACAAATTTTGACAATTTCTTTTGAAATGCTATTTTACTTAGATTCTCAAGGCTACAAGTCATGATTTCGGCCTGGGGCTATTCTCCAACAGTGATAAAGTCTATTAATCGCCTATTTGTGCAAAAAAAAAAAAAAAAAAATGGAAGACATTTTCGTAAATTTTTAAGCGAATTTTTGAAATGCAATTTTCCTTTGATTTTGAAGGCTACACATCATGGATTCACCCTAAGGCTATTATTTCCCGATGCTTAAGTCATATTAAGAACCAATTTAGACGAATTTTTTATGGGGTCATTTTTGGCAGATTCCAAATGGTTACTTACCATTAGGGGTGGGCATTCGGTCGGTTCGGTTTCGACCGAACCAAAATTATGAATATCGGGTCCTCGAATTCTCCCAAACCTAAAACCGAAATCTAATTAAATTATAATTTGGTTTGGTCGATTTAAATCGAATTTTAATTCGGTTTGGTTCGGTTTTTCACACAACCGAATTTGTGAAACAACTTGTATCTTCTCACTTTTAAATTATTTTTTAGCCCTAATATAAGGGTAAAATACCTCAGATACCACTAAAGTACGAGAATTGGGGGAGTTATACCACTTAAGTACGAATAGGGCGTCGGGTACCACCAATATCAGTGAATTGTGCGCCAATTAAAATTTCATCCATCTACCATTAACCATGAATAAAATAGTATTTTTTGTAAAAAAATTAAAAAGTTCCGTCTGCCGGACTCCAAACCTCGTCGCCGCCCACCGCAGGCAATGGCCCTGCAAATTCTTCACCATCCATTCACCGGACTACAAAATTCCACTCTTCGCGAAAACAACTAGCTGAGGTGGACTTTGACTAACTCAAAAATTCAAAAAATAATAATTTTTTTTCCTTGATAGCTAACGTGGCAAGTGCGGTGGACTTTGACTAACGGTCAACGAATTAGACGGTCAAACCAACCTCCGGGCCAAATAAGAAAGTATGCTACATAGTTTAGGACAGAATAGCAATTTCCGATACCAAGAGCCAAAGTAGAAACTTTGTCTATAGTTCGGGCCAAACTGAGGTATTAACCCATTCTTTTAAATACCAAACTCAAAAATATTTTATTTAAAAATAAATTTCTCAAAACTTATGAAATTATTTATAAGTGTTTTTTTATTTGTTATTATGATATGACTGCTGCGCATATGGATTGGAACCGCCTATTCGGAAAGTAATTAATCACTCCCGAAACCCCAAGTAAGCGATTTTGCTCGGCGACGTTAGGGTTTCCTGATTGGCGGTGAGGCGCCACTGAACCTGCTATGGCCGCCAAACCCCCAGACCCAGTTTCGGGTTCCACGAGACCCCCTATCGCCTCGTCCTCACCGGATGGAAAAGGTGTGAAGGACAAGGAGACCCAACACCAAAAGAAGAGACCCAGGGCTTTCGACCTTACCAAAGACGCGAGGCTAGACGATGAGATGTTAGAGGATAGTGCTGAAAGCGAACCACGAACCAAAGCGGATTCACCCATAGGAGCATGGTCCAATGGATCGGCGAAGCTTTTCCATGACACTGATGAAGATGATGAGTGGTACATAGCTGAATCTGATACGGAGGATGTTGAAATGGCTAACAAGGAGGAGGATGATTATATTGCTGAAGAAGATGACCCGCGATGCCCAACGATTCTGTTTACGGCCAAAGAAAAGCTCGATTGGAGACGGAAGTGGAGGTCTGCCTTGATAGTCAAGGGTTTAGGCCGTGATATCCCGTTCACCCCACTGTCCAATAGGTTGTGGTCGCTATGGGCACGAAGAGGAGCTATAAAAATCTCTGATATGTCTAATGGATGCTATCTAGTGAGATTCAAGGTTAAAGAGGACTATGAGTATGCATCGTCGGGGGGACCATGGTTGATCGGCGACACGTACCTTACTGCGATACGGTGGTATAAGGGCTTTAATCCCTGGAAATCTCACGTCAACTCAGCCTTGGTTTGGGTGCAGCTACCTGAGCTGCCCGTGAAATATTTTAATAAAGAGGCAGTCCTTCGTATAGCTCAACAGATTGGGAGACCGATCCAAGTAGATCAAGCTACAATAATGGGAGCGAGGGTCAAATACGCAAGGGTCTGTGTGGAAGTAGACTTAACCAAACCCCTCCTCTCACAGTACAAAATAGAGGGTATTACGTATGGAGTGGGTTATGAGGGGCTTCATCGACTATGTGGCAAATGCGGATGCTATGATTTCCATAGTGGTGAGTGCCCAAAAAAACCCCAAGAGGAACGAGAACAAGAGACGAATGTGGAAGTGAATGGAAAGAACCCGGCTACAACTGATTTACCTACTGGACAGATCTATGGGGATTGGATGGTAGTGAAGAAGAAGGCCTGGAAACCAAGTAACAAGGTGGAGGCGAATGATAAGAGAAGTGGCTCGGAACAGGGAAGACGAAGGAATTTTATTAACCGGTTTGATGTGCTGCATGCTGAAAGTGAGGGTGAAAATCCTAAGCCTTCCCAACATGGGCCTGACACTCAACAGACCCAACAGAAAGGTACAACCAGGGAGTCAAACAAAAATAATGGAGCAGAGGAAGGAGGGTATGTGCAGGCGAAGAAAGGGAATAACACAAAGAAACCACAAAAACCACAAGCCCCTAAGACCACTAACGAGGGGAGCGGGACTAAGAAATCTCAAACGACACCGAACAACCAGAAACCGGTGAAGGAGGCGGCCCCGGGAGGCACAGCTAAGGTGTTGTTTCGGGCAGTAAATAATAATAACAACAAGGCACCAGTAGCGGGAAATGCATCTCCCACACAACCGGGCAAGTCGACGGTAGAAGGGGTACAAACTGCAGACAGGACGCTGGATGGCCACCAACAGACCCAATTCGGCCAGGATAAAGATCGTGAAGGCGCGGGGAGCCCATCCCCTTTGGGTAAATAATGCGGATCCTAAGCTATAACTGCCGCGGTTTGAGAAGCAAGCGTGCAGTTAAAGCCTTGAAGTCGCTTTTGCGACAAGCTTCTCCGCAGATTGTCTTTTTAATGGAGACAAAGCAGACTGAGGATGAGAATGAGAAGACCCAACATGAACTAGGCTTCGCGAATGGCAGCAGATGGGCAACAGATACGGCGGGAGGAGGTAGGGCTGGTGGATTGAGTATTTGGTGGACTTCTGAAGTATCCCTTACTGCTATGGACTTGACGGCAAATTATCTAGACATGAGAGTCAATGACCAAAGTGGGGATATTTGGCGGTTCACAGGCGTGTATGGGTGGCCGGAACATAAGGATAAAGAGAAAACTAATGATCTGATTAAGGAGCTGGCCAAGACGTGGGCTGGTCCTTGGTTAATGGGTGGCGATTTAAATCAAGTTAAAGAAGTGAATGAGAAGAGTGGAGGCAAAAGGGTAGCAGATGGCGAGATGAGCAGGTTTGCTAGTAGCCTCACCGAGGCGGGATTGAATGACCTAGGATACTGTGGATACCCTTTCACGTGGGAAAACAGAAGAGGGGAAGGGGCTTACATTGAAGAGCGATTGGATCGTTTCCTGGGAAATGATCTGTGGAAAGAGCGGTTCATAGAGGGTTGGGTGAAGCATTTAGATAGTACCCGTTCTGACCACCGGCCGATCTTGTGCTACACTGAAGGAGAGGATGAGGCCGAACCCCGCTGGGGCTGGTCGTTTCGTTTCGACCCGTTCTGGGAAAAACAGGATGACTGTGCGGAGATAGTTGAAGACGGATGGCATAATTCTCCCCAGGCAAACATCCTGGAAAAGCTCAACACTTGCCAGGCAAAACTTGATGACTGGAGCAAGGAGAGGTTCCCGAATTTTAACAGACAGCGTAAGAAGATTATGAGAGCTACTAGGAGTCTGGAAAGGATGCCGAAAACTGAAGCAGTTCTGCAGCAGCTTCGACAACTCCGGAATGAGCTCGAGGAACTTGAAGATAACGAGGAACAATACTGGCAGCAACGATCTCGTGCGGACTGGCTGAAGGATGGAGATAAAAATACGAACTTTTTTCACAAAAAAGCTAGTGCACGACGGAGAAGGAATATGCTGCGGAAACTAAGAGACGAGGAAGGCAGGTTGTACACTGGGTCGGAGGCTCTCTTCAAGTGCCTTACGGACTATTTTATGTCTCTGTTTACTGCAGGTGAAGCCCCAGCAGTGACACCGGTAGTTGACTCCATTAAATGTTCAGTCTCCGCCGAGGACAACGAGGAGCTCATGCGCCCCTTTGACCGAGAAGAAGTCGTGGCGGCCTTGAAACAAATGGGAAAACGGAAAGCCCCCGGTGCTGACGGTTTTTCGGTGTTCTTTTTCCGCAGGTACTGGCATATTGTGGGAGATGAGGTCACAGAGACTGTGCTCGGAATTCTGGCTGGTGGAGAGATCCCAGAAGGCCTCAACCATACGTTGATTGCCTTGATCCCGAAAGTGAAGCAACCTGCTACACCGAAGGACTTTCGGCCAATCAGTTTATGCAATGTTATCTACAAGCTTGTGGCGAAAACTGCAGCAAACAGACTGAAGAAGCTTCTGGATAAAGTAATCTCACCGGAACAGAGCGCTTTTGTCCCAGGACGATTCATAACTGATAATGTCATTGCCGCCTTTGAGTGCTTTCACTCAATGAAGCTGAAGAAAGAGGGGAGGAGAGGGTGGTTTGCCGCTAAAATCGACATGGCGAAAGTATATGACCGAGTAGAGTGGCACTTCCTAGAGCGAGTAATGAGAAAGATGGGTTTCGCGGAAGGGTGGATCCAGTTTATTATGAAATGTGTCTGTTCAGTATCATACTCAGTGCTGGTAAATGGTCATCGCTCGGAAAAGTTCTTACCAGGCAGAGGGCTCAGGCAAGGAGACCCATTATCTCCTTATCTGTTCCTGCTTTGTGCAGAAGGACTTTCAGCTTATACTGCTAAAGCTGCGGATGAGAAGAGGATCAGTGGGATGCAACCGGGGAGAGGAGGAATGATAATTTCACACCTTTTCTTTGCAGATGACAGTGTGTTCTTTGGGCGGGCTACTGTGGAAGAAAGTTTATGTTTGAAGAGAATCCTACAGGACTATGCAGCAGAATCGGGCCAGTTAATTAACTTCCAGAAGTCTGAAATCTCCTTCAGCAAAAATATCAAACCTCATCGCAAGTTGGAGATTGGTGGTGTGCTAAACATGAAGACAGTGGATAAATTAGATAAATACCTGGGATTAGCAACTGAAGCTGGGAGATCAAAAAAGGAGCTATTTGAAGGGATAATGGACAGACTGCGAAAGAAACTAAAAGGATGGAAAGAGAGAACGATGTCGACAGCAGCACGAGAGACTTTGATAAAGTCTGTTGCTCAATCCCAACTGACTTACCCCATGTCAGTGTTTAGGATCCCAGAGGGAGTTGTTGATGAAGCTCACAAACTAATAAACAACTTCTGGTGGGGGCAGAGAGGTACTGAAAGGAAAGCTCATTGGGTTAAGAGAGAGGACTTGGAGACCCCTAAGGAGAATGGTGGCATGGGTTTCAGAAACCTTCGTGGGTTCAATACAACGTTGCTGGCTAAGCAACTATGGAATCTGCACCAAAGACCAGGGTCCCTAGTAGCTCAGATTATGCGAACAAAATATCACAAACATTCGTCGGTTTTGGAAGCTGAAGTTGGATATAGACCAAGCTTTATCTGGAGAAGCCTTCTAAGTGCCCAGGATTTTCTGAACAGAGGTATGCGCTGGAGGATAGGCAATGGTGATAGCGTTCGAATATGGGGAGACCGCTGGGTTCCCGCGGCCCCGGAGGGTTTTATTGTCTCCGCCCCGTGCGGACTGCCAGCTGACGCGAGGGTGCGTGAGCTAATTGACCCCGATACCGGAAAGTGGGATTCGACTTTGCTCGCGGCATGTTTGAATAAAGAAATGGAGGAGGCTGTCCACAACATTCCATTACGTGACATATCGGAACAAGACATCCAAATTTGGGCGTCAAGCAGGAATGGGGAGTATGTGGTGAAAGATGCTTACCGGAGCTGGGTTGAACAGGAAAATGAAAATCATGGCCGGACAGTTCCAGTTGCAGCCCATGTATGGAAGAAAATTTGGCAACTAAACGTTCCCCCAAAAGTTAGGCACTTCCTCTGGAGATTCGCCAAGGACGCGCTCCCTACTGGGGTCAAAGTAAGTTCCCATAGCCCACGGTGGAGTGATCGATGCCCGTTCTGTGATCAATTGGAGACCCAGGCACATACTTTTGGCGATTGTGAATGGGGGCGCCGCATTTGGCGAACATCTCCTACGGCGGTCTGTTTTGAGAAGAGGGTCGGCGAAGATTGCCTAGCCTGGCTTGAGGCGGTGATCGATGGTGTGGAGTACAGTCTTCTGGAGTCATGGAGCGTCCTGCTGTACTACATCTGGAAGGAGCGTAATGCTCACTTATTCAATGGGTTCAAGATGAATGAGCTGGAGATTGCTACCTCGGCAGCTAGACTGTTAGCCGATTACCAACAAAGACAAGAGAAGGAAATTCATCTGCAGGCGGAAACTACTCAAAAGATATGGAGGGCTCCACCCTTGGGAAGGATCAAAATCAACTCGGATGCAGGAATCTTGCCGGGAGGAGGTGCGGGTCTCGGCGCTGTAGCAAGGGACTCTGCTGGCCGCTTCCTCTTTGTAGTGGCTAAGAAGATCAAAGGCATCTGGGATCCGGAGGATGCGGAAGCCTTGGCGATGGAGCTAGGCGTGCAGATGGCGGTACAGCTCAATCTTACAAACCCAATCTTGGAGACGGACTGTTTGAATCTTGTTGCAGATATTTCCCAGGCGGAAAGGATCAGAACTGAAGAGGGAGTGGTGTGTAGAAACATCCGCCGGCTGCTCGTACAGTTAGGCGAATCCTCATGGCAGTATGCACCAAGAGAAGCGAACGTGGTGGCTCATATAATGGCACACGTGGAAACGATTTGGAATGAAAGGTCTGTTTGGGTGGATAGTCCACCGATCATCCTGCTTGATCAGCTAGAGTTGGACAATGTAACTTTCCCGGCTGATTAATGAAAGTTTCCCAGGTTCAAGTAAAAAAAAAAAAAAAAAAAATGACTGCTGCGCATATAAAACTCAAATCTTGCACTAACCCTAAAGCTGAGCGGCCGCCCCACCCTCTCTCTCTCTCTCTCTCTCTCTCGTTTTAGAGACTCAAATCTTGTCCGATTCCTAAATCCTAGCGGCCGCCCGCCTCGTTCTCTCTCTCGTTTTTTTTCTTTATCTTTCTTTCTTTCTCGTTCCCTTCGCCAGACAACTCTCACTTCTCTTTCTCGATTTCTTTCTTTTCTCCTCCAAACCCTCAATCCTCCGAACCGAACCAAAAAGGGGCTTCGCCTTGTTCTTCTTTTCTTTGATTTACCCCTTTCCCTCTCATTACTTCTGGAAAAAACGATGGAAATGAAAAAATACTTTGCTGGCGGCGACTGGAGGCGAACACTGCTGGCGATGACAATGACGACGGCGAGGGGCGACGCGGCCCTTCACATCGGCGACGAAGGTGAGTGGTTTTTGATCTTACATGTCGATTTCTCTGGGGTTTCCGTTTGGTTCTGTTTTTGAAAAGTCAGATCTGAGTTTTGTTTTGTTTTTTCTGGGTTTAATAGCGGATGAGGGAGGAAGAGAAGACTGACGACGGGGGGCGACGCCGTTTCTCAACGTCGACGAATGTCAGTGCGATTTTTTATCTTATATGTCGATTTCTTTGGGTTTTCGTTTGATTCTGGTTTTGGGCGTTGGAATCGCGGTCACACCATAGAGTTAGAATTTGCAAGAAAAAAGGTCTCTAAAGAAATTTCATTTTTTCACCAAATAGGCTTGTGGGCTCACGAAAAATTCGGTTTAAAGTGCAATTTCTCATTGCACCGATGGCCAATGAGGGGAAGGGAGGTTGCGTTGGAATCGTGTGACCGAGAGGAACGCCATAGAGTTGGAATTTGCAAGAAAAATATCTCTAAAGAAATTTCATTTTTTCACCAAATAGGCTTGAGGGCACACGAAAAGTTCGGTTTAAAGTGCAATTTCTCATTGCACCGATGACAGATGAGGGGAAGGGAGGTTGCTTTGGAATCATGTGACCGAGAGGAACGCCATTGAGTAGGAATTTGCAAGAAAAATGGTCTCTAAAGAAATTTCATTTTTTCACCAAATAGGCTTGTGGGCTCACGAAAAGTTCGGTTTAAAGTGCAATATCTCAATGCACCGATGGTCAATGAGTTGAAGGGAAGTTGCGTTGGAATCGTGTGACCGAGAGGAACGCCATAGAGTTGGCCTTTGCAAGGAAAAAGTTCTCTAAAGAAATTTCATTTTTTCACCAAATAGGCTTGTGGGCTCACGAAAAGTTCGGTTTAAAGTGAAATATCTCATTGCACCGATGGTCAATGAGTGGAAGGGAGGTTGCGTTGGAATCGTATGACCAAGAAGAACGCCATAGAGTTGGAATTTGCAAGAAAAAAGGTCTCTAAAGAAATTTCATTTTTTCACCAAATAGGCTTGTGGGCTCACGAAAAGTTCGGTTTAAAGTGAAATATCTCATTGTACCGATGGTCAATGAGTGAAAGGGAGGTTGCGTTGGAATCATATGACCGAGAGGAACGCCATAGAGTTGGAATTTGCATGAAAAAGGTCTCTAAAGAAATTTTATTTTTCCACCAAATAGGCTTGTGGGCTCACGAAAATTTCGGTTTAAAGTGAAATAACCCATTGTACCGGTGGTCAATGAGTCGAAGGGAGGTTGCGTTGGAATCATATGACCGAGAGGAACGCCATAGAGTTGGAATTTGCAAGAACAAAGGTCTCTAAAAAAATTTCATTTTTTCATCAAATAGGCTTGTGGGCTTACGAAAAGTTCGGTATAAATTGAAATATCTAATTGCACCGATGGTCAATGAGTGGAAGGGAGGTTGCGTTGGAATCGTATGACCAAGAAGAACGCCATAGAGTTGGAATTTGCAAGAAAATAGGTTTGTAAAGAAATTTCATTTTTTCACCAAATAGGCTTGTGGGCTCACGAAAAGTTCGGTTTAAAGTGAAATATCTCATTGCACCGATGGTCAATGAATGGAAGGAAGGTTGCGTTGGAATCATATGACCGAGAAGAACGCCATAGAGTTGGAATTTGCAAGAAAAAGGTCACTAAAGAAATTTCATTTTTTCACCAAATAGGCTTGTGGGCTCACGAAAAGTTCGGTTTAAAGTGCAATTTCTCATTGCACCGATGGCCATTGAGTTGAAGGGAGGTTGAGTTGGAATCGTGTTACCGAGAGGAACGCCATAGAGTTGGAATTTGCAAGAAAAAAGGTCTCTAAAGAAATTTCATTTTTTCACCAAATAGGCTTGTGGGCTCACGAAAAGTTCAGTTTAAAGTGCAATTTCTCATTGCACCGATGGCCAATGAGGGGAAGGGAGATTGCGTTGGAATCGTGTGACGGAGAGGAATGCCATAGAGTAAGAATTTGCTAGAAAAAAGGTCTCTAAATAAATTTTATTTTTTCACCAAATAGGCTTGTGGGCTCACGAAAAGTTCGGTTTAAAGTGCAATTTCTCATTGCACCGATGGCCAATGAGGGGAAGGAAGGTTGCGTTGTAATCGTGTGACCGTGAAGAAAGCAATAGAGTTGGAATTTGCAAGATAAAAGGTCTCTAAATAAATTTCATTTTTTTCACCAAATAGGCTTCTGGGCTCACGAAAAGTTCGGTTTAAAGTGCAATTTCTCATTGCACCGATGGCCAATGAGGGGAAGGTAGGTTGCGTTGGAATCGTGTGACTGAGAGGAACGCCATAGAGTTGGAATTTGAAAGAAAAAAGGTCTCTAAAGAAATTTCATTTTTTCACCGAATAGGCTTGTGGGCTCACGAAAAGTTCGGTTTAAAGTGCAATTTCTCATTACACCGATGGCCAATGAGGGGAAGGGAGGTTGCGTTGGAATCGTGTGACCGAGAGGAACGCCATAGAGTTGGACTTTGCAAGAAAAAAGTTCTCTAAAGAAATTTCATTTTTTCACCAAATAGGTTTGTGAGATCACGAAAAGTTCGGTTTAAAGTGAAATATCTCATTGCACCGATGCTCAATGAGTGGAAGGGAAGTTGCGTTGGAATCGTATGACCAAGAAGAACGCCATAGAGTTGGAATTTGCAAGAAAAAAGGTCTCTAAAGAAATTTTATTTTTTCACCAAATAGGCTTGTGGGCTAACGAAAAGTTCGGTTTAAAGTGAAATATCTCATTGTACCGATGGTCAATGAGTGAAAGGGAGGTTGCGTTGGAATCATATGACCGAGAGGAACGACATAGAGTTGGAATTAGCATGAAAAAGGTCTCTAAAGAAATTTTATTTTTTCACCTAATAGGTTTGTAGGCTCACGAAAAGTTCGGTTTAAAGTGAAATATCTCATTGTACAGGTGGTCAATGAGTCGAAGGGAGGTTGCGTTGGAATCATATGACCGAGAGGAACTCCATAGAGTTGGAATATGCAACAAAAAAAGTCTCTAATAAAATCTCATTTTTTCACCAAATAGGCTTGTGGGCTTACGAAAAGTTCGGTTTAAAGTGAAATATCTCATTGCACTGATGGTCAATGACTTGAAGGAAGGTTGCGTTGGAATCAAGTGACCGAGAAGAACACCATAGAGTTGGAATTTGCAAGAAAAAAGGTCTCTAAAGAAATTTCATTTTTTCACCAAATAGGCTTGTGGGCTCACGAAAAGTTCGGTTTAAAGTGAAATATCTCATTGCACCGATGGTCAATGAGTTGAAAGGAGGTTGCGTTGGAATCATATGACCGAGATGAACGCCATAGAGTTGGAATTTGCAAGAAAAAAGGTCTTTAAAGAAATTTCATTTTTTCACCAAATAGGCTTGTGGGCTCATGAAAAGTTCGGTTTAAAGTGCAATTTCTCATTGCACCGATGGCCAATGAGGGGAATGGAGGTTGCGTTGGAATCGTGTGACCGAGAGGTACGCCATTGAGTAGGAATTTGCAAGAAAAATGGTCTCTAAAGAAATTTCATTTTTTCACCAAATAGGCTTGTGGGCTCACGAAAAGTTCGGTTTAAAGTGCAATATCTCATTGCACCTTTGGTCAATGAGTGGAAGGAAGGTTGCGTTGGAATCACATGACCGAGTAGAACGCCATAAAGTTGGAATTTGCAAGAAAAAAGGTCACTAAAGAAATTTCATTTTTTCACCAAATAGGCTTGTGTGCTCACGAAAAGTTCGGTTTAAAGTGCAATTTCTCATTGCACCGATGGCCAATGAGTTGAAGGGAGGTTGCGTTGGAATCATTTGACCGAGAGGAACACCATAGAGTTGGAATTTGCAAGAAAAAAGGTCTCTAAAGAAATTTCATTTTTTCACCAAATAGGCTTGTGGGCTCATGAAAAGTTCGGTTTAAAGTGCAATTTCTCATTGCACCGATGGCCAATGAGGGGAATGGAGGTTGTGTTGGAATCGTGTGACCGAGAGGTACGCCATTGAGTAGGAATTTGCAAGAAAAATGGTCTCTAAAGAAATTTCATTTTTTCACCAAATAGGCTTGTGGGCTCACGAAAAGTTCAGTTTAAAGTGCAATATCTCAATGCACCGATGGTCAATGAGTTGAAGGGAGGTTGCGTTGGAATCGTGTGACCGAGAGGAACGCCATAGAGTTGGCCTTTGCAAGAAAAAGTTTCTCTAAAGAAATTTCATTTTTTCACCAAATAGGCTTGTGGGCTCACGAAAAGTTCGGTTTAAAGTGCAATTTCTCATTGCACCGATGGCCAATGAGGGGAAGGGAGGTTGCGTTGGAATCGTGTGACCGAGAGGAACGCCATAGAGTTGGAATTTGCAAGAAAAAATGTCTCTAAAGAAATTTCATTTTTTCACCAAATAGGCCTGTGGGCTCACGAAAAGTCCGGTTTAAAGTGCAATTTCTCATTGCACCGATGGCCAATGAGGGGAATGGAGGTTGCGTTGGAATCGTGTGACCTAGAGGTACGCCATTGAGTAGAAATTTGCAAGAAAAATGGTCTCTAAAGAAATTTCTTTTTTTCACCAAATAGGCTTGTGGGCTCAAGAAAAGTTCGGTTTAAAGTGCAATATCTCATTGCACCGATGGTCAATGAGTGGAAGGAAGGTTGCGTTGGAATCAAATGACCGAGTAGAACGCCATAAAGTTGGAATTTGCAAGAAAAAAGGTCACTAAAGAAATTTCATTTTTTCACCAAATAGGCTTGTATGCCCACGAAAAGTTCGGTTTAAAGTGCAATTTCTCATTGCACCGATGGCCAATGAGTTGAAGGGAGGTTGCGTTGGAATCATTTGACCGAGAGGAACACCATAAAGTTGGAATTTGCAAGAAAAAAAGTATCTAAAGAAATTTCATTTTTTCACCAAATAGGCTTGTGGGCTCACGAAATGTTCGGTTTAAAGTGAAATATCTCATTGCACCGATGGTCAATGAGTTGAAGGGAAGTTGCGTTGGAATCGTGTGACCGAGAGGAACGCCATAGAGTTGGCCTTTGCAAGAAAAAAGCTCTCTAAAGAAATTTCATTTTTTCACCAAATAGGCTTGTGGGCTCACGAAATGTTCGGTTTAAAGTGAAATATCTCATTGCACCGATGGTCAATGAGTAGAAGGTAGGTTGCGTTGGAATCACATGACCGAGAAGAACGCCATAGAGTTGGAATTTGAAAGAAAAAAGGCCACTAAAGAAATTTCATTTTTTCACCAAATAGGCTTGTGGGCTCACGAAAAGTTCGGTTTAAAGTGCAATTTCTCATTGCACCAATGGCCAATGAGGGGAAGGGAGGTTGCGTTGGAATCGTGTGACCTAGAGGAACGCCATAGCGTTGGACTTTGCAAGAAAAAAGGTCTCTAAAGAATTTTCATTTTTTCACCAAATAGGCTTGTGGCCTCACGAAAAGTTCACTTTAAAGTGCAATTTCTCATTGCACCGATGATCAATGAGTGGAAGGGAGGTTGCGTTGGAATCGTGTGACCGTGAGGAACGCCATAGAGTTGGACTTTGCTAGAAAAAATGTCTCTAAAGAAATTTTTATTTTTTCACCAAATAGGCTTGTCGGCTTACGAAAAGTTCGGTTTAAAGTGCAATTTCTCATTGCACCGATGGCCAATTAGGGGAATGGAGGTTGCGTTGGAATCGTGTGACCTAGAGGAACGCCATAGAGTTGGACTTTGCAAGAAAAAAGGTCTCTAAAGAAATTTCATTTTTTCACCAAATAGGGTTGTGGCCTCACGAAAAGTTCGGTTTAAAGTGAAATATCTCATTGCACCGATGACCAATGAGTGGAAGGGAGGTTGCGTTTGAATCGTGTGACCAAGAGGCACGCCATAGAGTTGGAATTTGCAAGAAAAAAGTTCTCTAAAGAAAATTTCATTTTTTCACCAAATAGGCTTTTGGGCTCACGAAAAGTTCGGTTTAAAGTGAAATATCTCATTGCACCGATGGTCAATGAGTGGAAGGGAGGTTGCGTTGGAATCGTATGACCAAGAAGAACGCCATAGAGTTGGAATTTGCAAGAAAAAAGGTTTCTAAAGAAATTTCATTTTTTCGCCAATAGGCTTGTGGGCTCACAAAAAATTCGGTTTAAAGTGAAATATCTCATTGCACCGATGGTCAATGAGTGCAAGGGAGGTTGCGTTGGAATCGTATGACCAAGAAGAACGCCATAGAGTAGGAATTTGCAAGAAAAAAAAGTCTCTAAAGAAATTTCATTTTTTCATCAAATAGGCTTGTGGGCTCACGAAAAGTTTGGTTTAAAGTGAAATATCTTATTGAACCGATGGTCAATGAGTGGAAGGGAGGTTGCGTTGAAATCTTATGACCGAGAGGAACGCCATAGAGTTGGAATTTGCAAGAAAAAAGGTCTCTAAAGAAATTTCATTTTTTCACCAAATAGGCTTGTGGGCTCACGAAAAGTTCGGTTTAAAGTGCAATTTCTCATTGCACCGATGGCCAATGAGGGGAAGGGAGGTTGCGTTGGAATCTTGTGATCGAGAGGAACGCCATAGAGTTGGAATTTGCAAGAAAAAAGGTCTCTAAAGAAATTTCATTGTTTCACCAAATAGGCTTGTGGGCTCACGAAAAGTTCGGTTTGAAGTGCAATTTCTCATTGCACCGATGGCCAATGAGGGGAAGGGAGGTTGCGCTGGAATCGTGTGACCGTGAGAAACGCCATAAAGTTGGAATTGGCAAGAAAAAAGGTCTCTAAATAAATTTCATTTTTTCACCAAATAGGCTTGTGGGCTCACGAAAAGTTCAGTTTAAAGTACAATTTCTCATTGCACCGATGGCCAATGAGGGGAAGGGAGGTTGCGTTGGAATCGTGTACCGAGAGGACCGCCATAGAGTTGGAATTTGCAATAAAAAAGGTCTCTAAAGAAATTTCATTTTTTCACCAAATAGGCTTGTGGGTTCACGAAAAGTTCGGTTTAAAGTGCAATTTCTCATTGCACCGATGGCCAATGAGGGGAAGGGAGGTTGCGTTGGAATCGTGTGACCGTGAGGAACGCCATAGAGTTTGAATTTGCAAGAAAAAAGGTCTCTAAAGAAATTTCATTTTTTAACCAAATAGGCTTGTTGTCTCACGAAAAGTTCGGTTTAAAGTGCAATTCCTCATTGCACCAATGGCCAATGAGGGGAAGGGAGGTTGAGTTGGAATCGTGTGACCGAGAGGAACGCCATAGAGTTGGAATTTGCAAGAAATAAGGTCTCTAAAGAAATTTCATTTTTTCACCAAATAGGCTTTTGGGCCCACGAAAAGTTCTGTTTAAAGTGCAATTTCTCATTGTACCGATGGCCAATGAGGGGAAGGGAGGTTGCGTTGGAATTGTGTGACCGAGAGGAACACCATAGAGTTGGAATTTGCAAGAAAAAAGGTCTCTAAAGAAATTTCATTTTTTCACCAAATAGGCTTGTGGGCTCACGAAAAGTTCGGTTTAAAGTGCAATTTCTCATTGCACCGATGGCCAATGAGGGGAAGGGAGGTTGCGTTGGAATCGTGTGACCGAGAGGAACGCCATAGAGTTGGAATTTGCTAGAAAAAAGGTCTCTAAAGAAATTTCATTTTTTCACCAAATAGGCTTGTGGGCTCACGAAAAGTTCGGTTTAAAGTGCAATTTCTCATTGCACCGATGGCCAATGAGGGGAAGGGAGGTTGCGTTGGAATCCTGTGACTGAGAGGAACGCCATATAGTTGGAATTTTCAAGAAAAAAGGTCTCTAAAGAAATTTCATTTTTTCACCAAATAGGCTTGTGTGCTCACGAAAAGTTCGGTTTAAAGTGAAATATCTCATTGCACCGATGGTCAATGAGTGGAAAGGAGGTTGCGTTAGAATCGTATGACCAAGAAGAACGCCATAGAGTAGGAATTTGCAAGAAAAAATGTCTCTAAAGAAATTTCATTTTTTCACCAAATAGTCTTGTGGGCTCACGAAAAGTTCGGTTTAAAGTGCAATTTCTCATTGCACCGATGGCCAATGAGGGGAAGGGAGGTTGCGTTGGAATCGTGTGACCGAGTGGAACGGCATAGAGTTGGAATTTGCAAGAAAAAAGGTCTCTAAAGAAATTTCATTTTTTCACCAAATAGGCTTGTGGTCTCACGAAAAGTTCGGTTTAAAGTGCAATTTCTCATTGCCCCGATCGCCAATGAGGGGAAGGGAGGTTGCCTTGGAATCGTGTGACCGAGAAAAACGCCATAGAGTTGGAATTTGCAAGAAAAAAGGTCTCTAAAGAAATTTCATTTTTTCACCAAATAGGCTTGTGGGCTCACGAAAGTTTGGTTTAAAGTGCAATTTCTCATTGCACCGATGGACAATGAGGGGAAGGGAGGTTGCGTTGGAATCGTTTGACCGTGAGAAACGCCATAGAGTTGGAATTGGCAAGAAAAAAGGTCTCTAAAGAAATTTCATTTTTTCACCAAATAGGCTTGTGGGCTCACGAAAAGTTCGGTTTAAAGTGCAATTTCTCATTGCACCGATGGCCAATGAGGGGAAGGGAGGTTGCGTTGGAATCGTGTGACCGAGAGGACCGCCATAGAGTTGGAATTTGCAATAAAAAAGGTCTCTAAAGAAATTTCATTTTTTCACCAAATAGGCTTGTCGGTTCACGAAAAGTTCGGTTTAAAGTGCAATTTCTCATTGCACCGATGGCCAATGAGGGGAAGGGAGGTTGCGTTGGAATCGTGTGACCGTGAGGAACGCCATAGAATTTGAATTTGCAAGAAAAAAGGTCTCTAAAGAAATTTCATTTTTTCACCAAATAGGCTTGTGGGCTCACGAAAAGTTCGGTTTAAAGTGCAATTTCTCATTGCACCGATGGACAATGAGGGGAAGGGAGGTTGCGTTGGAATCGTGTGACCGAGAGGAACGCCATATAGTTGGAATTTTCAAGAAAAAAGGTCTCTAAAGAAATTTTATTTTTTCACAAAATAGACATGTGTGCTCACGAAAAGTTCGGTTTAAAGTGCAATTTCTCATTGCACCGATGGTCAATGAGTGGAAGGGAGGTTGCGTTAGAATCGTATGACCAAGAAGAACGCCATAGAGTAGGAATTTGCAAGAAAAAAGGTCTCTAAAGAAATTTCATTTTTTCACCAAATAGGCTTGTGGGCTCACGAAAAGTTCGGTTTAAAGTGCAATTTCTCATTGCACCGATGGCCAATGAGGGGAAGGGAGGTTGCGTTGGAATCGTGTGACCGTGAGAAACGCCATAGAGTTGGAATTGGCAAGAAAAAAGGTCTCTAAAGAAATTTCATTTTTTCCCCAAATAGGCTTGTGGGCTCACGAAAAGTTCGGATTAAAGTGCAATTTCTCATTGCACCGATGGCCAATGAGGGGAAGGGAGGTTGCGTTGGAATCGTGTGACCGTGAGGAACGCCATAGAGTTGGAATTCACAAGAAAAAAGGTCTCTAAAGAAATTTCATTTTTTCACCAAATAGGATTGTGGGCTCACGAAAAGTTCGGTTGAAAGTGCAATTTCTCATTGCACCGATGGCCAATGAGGGGAAGGGAGGTTGCGTTGGAATCGTGTGACCGAGAGGACCGCCATAGAGTTGGAATTTGCAATAAAAAAGGTCTCTAAAGAAATTTCATTTTTTCACCAAATAGGCTTGTGGGTTCACGAAAAGTTCGGTTTAAAGTGCAATTTCTCATTGCACCGATGGCCAATGAGGGGAAGGGAGGTTGCGTTGGAATCGTGTGACCGTGAGGAACGCCATAGAATTTGAATTTGCAAGAAAAAAGGTCTCTAAAGAAATTTCATTTTTTCACCAAATAGGCTTGTTGTCTCACGAAAAGTTCGGTTTAAAGTGCAATTCCTCATTGCACCGATGGCCAATGAGGGGAAGGGAGGTTGTGTTGGAATCGTGTGACCGAGAGGAACGCCATAGAGTTGGAATTTGCAAGAAATAAGGTCGCTAAAGAAATTTCATTTTTTCACCAAATAGGCTTGTGCGCCCACGAAAAGTTCGGTTTAAAGTGCAATTTCTCATTGTACCGTAGGCCAATGAGGGGAAGGGAGGTTGAGTTGGATTTGTGTGACCGAGAGGAACGCCATAGAGTTGGAATTTGCAAGAAAAAAGGTCTCTAAAGAAATTTCATTTTTTCACCAAATAGGCTTGTGGGCTCACGAAAAGTTCGGTTTAAAGTGCAATTTCTCATTGCACCGATGGCCAATGAGGGGAAGGGAGGTTGCGTTGGAATCGTGTTACCGAAAGGAACGCCATAGAGTTGGAATTTGCAAGAAAAAAGGTCTCTAAAGAAATTTCATTTTTTCACCAAATAGGCTTGTGGGCTCACGAAAAGTTCGGTTTAAAGTGCAATTTCTCATTGCACCGATGGCCAATGAGGGGAAGGGAGGTTGCGTTGGAATCCTGTGACCGAGAGGAATGCCATATAGTTGGAATTTTCAAGAAAAAAGGTCTCTAAAGAAATTTCATTTTTTCACCAAATAGGCTTGTGTGCTCACGAAAAGTTCGGTTTAAAGTGAAATATCTCATTGCACCGATGGTCAATGAGTGAAAGGGAGGTTGCGTTAGAATCGTATGACCAAGAAGAACGCCATAGAGTAGGAATTTGCAAGAAAAAATGTCTCTAAAGAAATTTCATTTTTTCACCAAATAGGCTTGTGGGCTCACGAAAAGTTCGGTTTAAAGTGCAATTTCTCATTGCACCGATGGCCAATGAGGGGAAGGGAGGTTGCGTTGGAATCGTGTGACCGAGAGGAACGGCATAGAGTTGGAATTTGCAAGAAAAAAGGTCTCTAAAGAAATTTCATTTTTTCACCAAATAGGATTGTGGGCTCACGAAAAGTTCGGTTTAAAGTTCAATTTCTCATTGCACCGTTGGCCAATGAGGGGAAGGGAGGTTGCGTTGGAATCGTGTGACCGTGAGCAACGCCATAGAGTTGGAATTTGCAAGAAAAAAGCTCTCTAAAGAAATTTCATTTTTTCACCAAATAGGCTTGTGGGCTCACGAAAAGTTCGGTTTAAAGTGCAATTTCTCATTGCACCGATGGCCAATGAGGGGAAGGGAGGTTGCGTTGGAATCGTGTGACCGTGAGGAACGCCTTGGAATTCACAAGAAAAAATGTCTCTAAAGAAAATTCATTTTTTCACCAAATAGGATTGTGGGCTCACGAAAAGTTCGGTTGAAAGTGCAATTTCTCATTGCACCGATGGCCAATGAGGGGAAGGGAGGTTGCGTTGGAATTGTGTGACCGAGAGGAACGCCATAGAGTTGGAATTTGCAAGAAAAAAGGTCTCTAAAGAAATTTCATTTTTTCACAAAATAGGCTTGTGGGCTCACGAAAAGTTCGGTTTAAAGTGCAATTTCTCATTGCACCGATGGCCAATGAGGGGAAGGGAGGTTGCGTTGGAATCGTTTGACTGAGAAGAACGCCATAGAGTTGAAATTTGCAAGAAAAAAGATCTCTAAAGAAATTTCATTTTTTCACCAAATAGGCTTGTGGGCTCACGAAAAGTTCGGTTTATAGTGTAATTTCTCATTGCACCGATGGCCAATGAGGGGAAGGGAGGTTGCGTTGGAATCGTGTGACCGTGAGCAACGCCATAGAATTGGAATTTGCAAGAAAAAAGGTCTCTAAAGAAATTTAATTTTTTCATCAAATAGGCTTGTGGGCTCACGAAAAGTTCAGTTTAAAGTGCAATTTCTCATTGCACCGTTGGCCAATGAGGGGAAGGGAGGTTGCGTTGGAATCGTGTGACCGAGAGGAACGCCATAGAGTTGTAATTTGCAAGAAATAAGGTCTCTAAAGAAATTTCATTTTTTCACCAAATAGGCTTGTGGGCCCACGAAAAGTTCGGTTTAAAGTGCAATTTCTCATTGCACCGATGGCCAATGAGGGTAAGGGAGGTGCGTTGGAATCGTGTGACCGTGAGGAACGCCATAGAGTTGGAATTCACAAGAAAAAAGGTCTCTAAAGAAATTTCATTTTTTCACCAAATAGGATTGTGGGCTCACGAAAAGTTCGGTTGAAAGTGCAATTTCTCATTGCACCGATGGCCAATGAGGGGAAGGGTGGTTGCGTTGGAATCGTGTGACCGAGAGGAACGCCATAGAGTTGGAATTTGCAAGAAAAAAGGTCTCTAAAGAAATTTCTTTTTTTCACCAAATAGGCTTGTGGGCTCACGAAAAGTTCGGTTTAAAGTGCAATTTCTCATTGCACCGATGGCCAATGAGGGGAAGGGAGGTTGCGTTGGAATCGTGTGACCGTGAGAAACGCCATAGAGTTGGAATTGGCAAGAAAAAAGGTCTCTACAGAAATTTCATTTTTTCACCAAATAGGCTTTTGGGCTCACGACAAGTTCAGTATAAAGTGCAATTTCTCATTGCACCGATGGCCAATGAGGGGAAGGGAGGTTGCGTTGGAATCGTGTGACCGAGAGGAACGCCATAGAGTTGGAATTTGCAAGAAAAAAGGTCTCTAAAGAAATTTCATTTTTTCACCAAATAGGCTTGTGGGCTCAAGAAAAGTTCGGTTTAAAGTGCAATTTCTCATTGCACCGATGGCCAATGAGGGGAAGGGAGGTTGCGTTGAAATCGTGTGACCGTGAGAAACGCCATAGAGTTGGAATTGGCAAGAAAAAAGATCTCTAAAGAAATTTCATTTTTTCACCAAATAGGCTTGTGGGCTCACGAAAAGTTCGGTTTGAAGTGCAATTTCTCATTGCACCGATGGCCAATGAGGGGAAGGGAGGTTGCGTTGGAATCGTGTGACCGTGAGAAACGCCATAGAGTTGGAATTGGCAAGCAAAAAGGTCTCTAAAGAAATTTCATTTTTTCACCAAATAGGCTTGTGGGCTCACGAAAAGTTCGATTTAAAGTGAAATATCTCATTGCACCGATGGTCAATGAGTGGAAGGGAGGTTGCGTTAGAATCGTATGACCAAGAAGAACGCCATAGAGTAGGAATTTGCAAGAAAAAAGGTCTCTAAAGAAATTTCATTTTTTCACCAAATAGGCTTGTGGGCTCACGAAAAGTTCGGTTTAAAGTGCAATTTCTCATTGCACCGATGGACAATGAGGGGAAGGGAGGTTGCGTTGGAATCGTGTGACCGAGAGGAACGCCATATAGTTGGAATTTTCAAGAAAAAAGGTCTCTAAAGAAATTTCATTTTTTCACAAAATAGACATGTGTGCTCACGAAAAGTTCGGTTTAAAGTGCAATTTCTCATTGCACCGATGGTCAATGAGTGGAAGGGAGGTTGCGTTAGAATCGTATGACCAAGAAGAACGCCATAGAGTAGGAATTTGCAAGAAAAAAGGTCTCTAAAGAAATTTCATTTTTTCACCAAATAGGCTTGTGGGCTCACGAAAAGTTCGGTTTAAAGTGCAATTTCTCATTGCACCGATGGCCAATGAGGGGAAGGGAGGTTGCGTTGGAATCGTGTGACCGTGAGAAACGCCATAGAGTTGGAATTGGCAAGAAAAAAGGTCTCTAAAGAAATTTCATTTTTCCCCCAAATAGGCTTGTGGGCTCACGAAAAGTTCGGATTAAAGTGCAATTTCTCATTGCACCGATGGCCAATGAGGGGAAGGGAGGTTGCGTTGGAATCGTGTGACCGTGAGGAACGCCATAGAGTTGGAATTCACAAGAAAAAAGGTCTCTAAAGAAATTTTATTTTTCCACCAAATAGGATTGTGGGCTCACGAAAAGTTCGGTTGAAAGTGCAATTTCTCATTGCACCGATGGCCAATGAGGGGAAGGGAGGTTGCGTTGGAATCGTGTGACCGAGAGGAACGCCATAGAGTTGGAATTCGCAAAAAAAGGGTCTCTAAAGATATTTCATTTTTTCACTAAATAGGCTTGTGGGCTCACGAAAAGTTCGGTTTAAAGTTCAATTTCTCATTGCACCGTTGGCCAATGAGGGGAAGGGAGGTTGCGTTGGAATCGTGTGACCGTGAGCAACGCCATAGAGTTGGAATTTGCAAGAAAAAAGCTCTCTAAAGAAATTTAATTTTTTCATCAAATAGGCTTGTGGGCTCACGAAAAGTTCAGTTTAAAGTGCAATTTCTCATTGCACCGTTGGCCAATGAGGGGAAGGGAGGTTGCGTTGGAATCGTGTGACCGAGAGGAACGCCATAGAGTTGGAATTTGCAAGAAAAAAGGTTTCTAAAGAAATTTCATTATTTCGCAAAATATGCTTGTGGTCTCACGAAAAGTTCGGTTTGAAGTGCAATTTCTCATTGCACCGATGGCCAATGAGGGGAAGGGAGGTTGCGTTGGAATCGTGTGACCGAGAAAAACACCATAGAGTTGGAATTTGCAAGAAAAAAGGTCTCTAAAGAAATTTCATTTTTTCACAAAATAGGCTTGTGGTCTCACGAAAAGTTCGGTTTGAAGTGCAATTTCTCATTGCACCGATGGCCAATGAGGGGAAGTGAGGTGGCGTTGGAATCGTGTGACCGAGAAAAACGCCATAGAGTTGGAATTTGCAAGAAAAAGGTCTCTAAAGAAATTTCATTTTTTCACAAAATAGGCTTGTGGTCTCACGAAAAGTTCGGTTTGAAGTGCAATTTCTCATTGCACCGATGGCCAATGAGGGGAAGGGAGGTTGCGTTGGAATCGTGTGACCGTGATAAACGCCATAGAGTTGGAATTGGCAACAAAAAAGGTCTCTAAAGAAATTTCATTTTTTCACCAAATAGGTTTGTGGGCTCACGAAAAGTTCGGTTTAAAGTGAAATATCTCATTGCACCGATGGTCAATGAGTGGAAGGGAGGTTGCGTTAGAATCGTATGACCAAGAAGAACGCCATAGAGTAGGAATTTGCAAGAAAAAAGGTCTCTAAAGAAATTTCAATATTTCACCAAATAGGCTTGTGGGCTCACGAAAAGTTCGGTTTAAAGTGCAATTTCTCATTGCACCGATGGCCAATGAGGTGAAGGGAGGTTGCGTTGGAATCGTGTGACCGAGAGGAACACCATAGAGTTGGAATTTGCAAGAAAAAAGGTCTCTAAAGAAATTTCATTTTTTCACCAAATAGGCTTGTGGTCTCACGAAAAGTTTGGTTTGAAGTGCAATTTCTCATTGCACCGATGGCCAATGAGGGGAAGGGAGGTTGCGTCGGAATCGTGTGACCGAGAAGAACGCCATAGAGTTGGAATTTGCTAGAAAAAAGGTCTCTAAAGAAATTTCATTTTTTTCACAAAATAGGCTTGTGGTCTCACGAAAAGTTCGGTTTGAAGTGCAATTTCTCATTGCACCGATTGCCAATGAGGGGAAGGGAGGTTGCGTTGGAATCGTGTGACCGAGAAAAACGCCATAGAGTTGGAATTTGCAAGAAAAAAGGTCTCTAAAGAAATTTCATTCTTTCACAAAATAGGCTTGTGGTCTCACGAAAAGTTCGGTTTGAAGTGCAATTTCTCATTGCACCGATGGCCAATGAGGGGAAGGGAGGTTGCGTTGGAATCGTGTGACCGTGATAAACGCCATAGAGTTGGAATTGGCAAGAAAAAAGGTCTCTAAAGAAATTTCATTTTTTCACCAAATAGGCTTGTGGGCTCACGAAAAGTTCGGTTTAAAGTGCAATTTCTCATTGCACCGATGGCCAATGAGGGGAAGGGAGGTTGCGCTGGAATCGTGTGACCGTGAGGAACGCCATAGAGTTGGAATTTGCAAGAAAAAAGGTCTCTAAAGAAATTTCATTTTTTCACCAAATAGGCTTGTGGGCTCACGAAAAGTTCGGATTAAAGTGCAATTTCTCATTGCACCGATGGCCAATGAGGGGAAGGGAGGTTGCGTTGGAATCGTGTGACCGTGAGGAACGCCATAGAGTTGGAATTCACAAGAAAAAAGGTCTCTAAAGAAATTTCATTTTTTCACCAAATAGGATTGTGGGCTCACGAAAAGTTCGGTTGAAAGTGCAATTTCTCATTGCACCGATGGCCAATGAGGGGAAGGGAGGTTGCGATGGAATCGTGTGACCGAGAGGAACGCCATAGAGTTGGAATTTGCAAGAAAAAAGGTCTCTAAAGATATTTCATTTTTTCACTAAATAGGCTTGTGGGCTCACGAAAAGTTCGGTTTAAAGTGCAATTTCTCATTGCACCGATGGCCAATGAGGGGAAGGGAGGTTGCGTTGGAATCGTTTGGGTGAGAAGAACGCCATAGAGTTGAAATTTGCAAGAAAAAAGATCTCTAAAGAAATTTCATTTTTTCACCAAATAGGCTTGTGGGCTCACGAAAAGTTCGGTTTAAAGTGCAATTTCTCATTGCACCGATGGCCAATGAGGGGAAGGGAGGTTGCGTTGGAATCGTGTGACCGTGAGCAACGCCATAGAGTTGGAATTTGCAAGAAAAAAGATCTCTAAAGAAATTTATTTTTTTCATCAAATAGGCTTGTGGGCTCACGAAAAGTTCAGTTTAAAGTGCAATTTCTCATTGCACCGTTGGCCAATGAGGGGAAGTGAGGTTGTGTTGGAATCGTGTGACCGAGAGGAACGCCATAGAGTTGGAATTTGCAAGAAATAAGGTCTCTAAAGAAATTTCATTTTTTCACCAAATAGGCTTGTGGGCCCACGAAAAGTTCGGTTTAAAGTGCAATTTCTCATTGCACCGATGGCCAATGAGGGGAAGGGAGGTTGCGTTGGAATCGTGTGACCGAGAGGAACGCCATAGAGTTGGAATTTGCAAGAAAAAAGGTCTCTAAAGAAATTTCATTATTTCACAAAATAGGCTTGAGGTCTCACGAAAAGTTCGGTTTGAAGTGCAATTTCTCATTGCACCGATTGCCAATGAGGGGAAGGGAGGTTGCGTTGGAATCGTGTGACCGAGAAAAACGGCATAGAGTTGGAATTTGCAAGAAAAAAGGTCTCTAAATAAATTTCATTTTTTCACCAAATAGGCTTGTGGGCTCACGAAAAGTTCGGTTTAAAGTGCAATTTGTCATTGCACCGATGGCCAATGAGGGGAAGGGAGGTTGCGTTGGAATCGTGTGACCGAGAGGAACGCCATGGAGTAGGAATTTTCAAGAAAAAATGTCTCGTAAGAAATTTCATTTTTTCACCAAATAGGCTTGTGGGCTCACGAAAAGTTCGGTTAAAAGTGCAATTTCTCATTGCACCGATGGCCAACGAGGGGAAGGGAGGTTGCGTTGGAATCGTGTAACCGAAAGGAACGCCATAGAGTTGGAATTTGCAAGAAAAAAGGTCTGTAAAGAAATTTCATTTTTTCACCAAATAGGCTTGTTGGCTAACGAAAAGTTCGGTTAAAAGTGCAATTTCTCATTGCACCGATGGCCAATGAGGGGAAGGGAGGTTGCGTTGGAATCGTGTGACCGAGAGGAACACCATAGAGTTGGAATTTGCAAGAAAAAAGGTCTCTAAAGAAATTTCATTTTTTCACCAAATAGGCTTGTGGGCTAACGAAAAGTTCGGTTAAAAGTGCAATTTCTCATTGCACCGATGGCCAATGAGGGGAAGGGAGGTTGCGTTGGAATCGTGTTACCGAGAGGAACGCCATAGAGTTGGAATTTGCAAGAAAAAAGGTCTATAAAGAAATTTCATTTTTTCACCAAATAGGCTTGTGGGCTAACGAAAAGTTCGGTTAAAAGTGCAATTTCTCATTGCACCGATGGCCAATGAGGGGAAGGGAGGTTGCGTTGGAATCGTGTGACCGAGAGGAACGCCATAGAGTTGGAATTTGCAAGAAAAAAGGTCTCTAAAGAAATTTCATTTTTTCACCAAATAGGTTTGTGGGCTAACGAAAAGTTCGGTTAAAAGTGCAATTTCTCATTGCACCGATGGCCAATGAGGGGAAGGGAAGTTGCGTTGGAATCGTGTGACCGAGAGGAACGCCATAGAGTTGGAATTTGCAAGAAAAAAGGTCTCTAAAGAAATTTCATTTTTTCACCAAATAGGCTTGTGGGCTAACGAAAAGTTCGGTTAAAAGTGCAATTTCTCATTGCACCGATGGCCAATGAGGGGAAGGGAGGTTGCGTTGGAATCGTGTGACCGAGAGGAACGCCATAGAGTTTGAATTTGCAAGAAAAAAGGTCTCTAAAGAAATTTCATTTTTTCACCAAATAGGCTTGTGGGCTCATGAAAAGTTCGGTTTAAAGTGCAATTTCTCATTGCACCGATGGCCAATGAGGGGAAGGGAGGTTGCGTTGGAATCGTGTGACCGAGAGGAACGCCATGGAGTAGGAATTTTCAAGAAAAAATGTCTCGTAAGAAATTTCATTTTTTCACCAAATAGGCTTGTGGGCTCACGAAAAGTTCGGTTTAAAGTGCAATTTCTCATTGCACCGATGGCCAATGAGGGGAAGGGAGGTTGCGTTGGAATCGTGTGACCGAGAGGAACGCCATAGAGTTGGAATTTGCAAGAAAAAGGTCTCTAAAGAAATTTCATTTTTTCACCAAATAGGCTTGTGGGCTAACGAAAAGTTCGGTTAAAAGTGCAATTTCTCATTGCACCGATGGCCAATGAGAGGAAGGGAGGTTGCGTTGGAATCGTGTGACCGAGAGGAACACCATAGAGTTTGAATTTGCAAGAAAAAAGGTCTCTAAAGAAATTTCATTTTTTCACTAAATAGGCTTGTGGGCTAACGAAAAGTTCGGTTAAAAGTGCAATTTCTCATTGCACCGATGGCCAATGAGGGGAAGGGAGGTTGCGTTGGAATCGTGTGACCGAGAGGAACACCATAGAGTTTGAATTTGCAAGAAAAAAGGTCTCTAAAGAAATTTCATTTTTTCACTAAATAGGCTTGTGGGCTAACGAAAAGTTCGGTTAAAAGTGCAATTTCTCATTGCACCGATGGCCAATGAGGGGAAGGGAGGTTGCGTTGGAATCGTGTGACCGAGAGGAACGCCATAGAGTTTGAATTTGCAAGAAAAAAGGTCTCTAAAGAAATTTCATTTTTTCACCAAATAGGCTTGTGGGCTCACGAAAAGTTCGGTTTAAAGTGCAATTTCTCATTGCACCGATGGCCAATGAAGGGAAGGGAGGTTGCGTTGGAATCGTGTGACCGAGAGGAACACCATGGAGTAGGAATTTTCAAGAAAAAATGTCTCGTAAGAAATTTCATTTTTTCACCAAATAGGCTTGTGGGCTCACGAAAAGTTCGGTTAAAAGTGCAATTTCTCATTGCACCGATGGCCAACGAGGGGAAGGGAGGTTGCGTTGGAATCGTGTAACCGAGAGGAACCCCATAGAGTTGGAATTTTCAAGAAAAAAGGTCTCTAAAGAAATTTCATTTTTTCACCAAATAGGCTTGTTGGCTAACGAAAAGTTCGGTTAAAAGTGCAATTTCTCATTGCACCGATGGCCAATGAGGGGAAGGGAGGTTGCGTTGGAATCGTGTGACCGAGAGGAACGCCATAGAGTTGGAATTTGCAAGAAAAAAGGTCTCTAAAGAAATTTCATTTTTTCACCAAATAGGCTTGTGGGCTAACGAAAAGTTCGGTTAAAAGTGCAATTTCTCATTGCACCGATGGCCAATGAGGGGAAGGGAGGTTGCGTTGGAATCGTGTGACCGAGAGGAACGCCATAGAGTTTGAATTTGCAAGAAAAAAGGTTTCTAAAGAAATTTCATTTTTTCACCAAATAGGCTTGTGGGCTCACGAAAAGTTCGGTTTAAAGTGCAATTTCTCATTGCACCGATGGCCAATGAGGGGAAGGGAGGTTGCGTTGGAATCGTGTGACCAAGAGGAACGCCATGGAGTAGGAATTTTCAAGAAAAAATGTCTCGTAAGAAATTTCATTTTTTCACCAAATAGGCTTGTGGGCTAACGAAAAGTTCGGTTAAAAGTGCAATTTCTCATTGCACCGATGGCCAACGAGGGGAAGGGAGGTTGCGTTGGAATCGTGTGACCGAGAGGAACGCCATAGAGTTGGAATTTGCAAGAAAAAAGTTCTCTAAAGAAATTTCATTTTTTCACCAAATAGGCTTGTGGGCTAACGAAAAGTTCGTTTAAAAGTGCAATTTCTCATTGCACCGATGGCCAATGAGGGGAAGGGAGGTTGCGTTGGAATCGTGTGACCGAGAGGAACGCCATAGAGTTTGAATTTGCAAGAATAAAGGTCTCTAAAGAAATTTCATTTTTTCAC
>OZ034821.1:0-135924 GCA_964030455.1 Linum trigynum
ATTCTAGTTTTGTAATGAATTCTATAAAGATCAATTCGTATCTTTCATTCGTCAATGAAATCAATAGTCATATTTCTCGAATAAGGCCCTTTGCTTATTCCCGAGTTCGTTGGGGTTTGATTTTACGTCTTGATATAGGATGTTGTATTGACATTTTGATCTTTTCTTTCCTCGATGATACGAGTGATATAACGGTAAAAAAAAACAATAGAAGAATTTATACATGTATCAAACATGTAACAAATCTATACAAGTTTCACGATCAAATCTATCCCTCATTTTGGTGCGAATTGATACAAATTTTGTAAAGCATATAGCATTTCTTGTTATCCAACTATCGATGTAATCAAATCTAGAGTTGACAAAAACTTCAAAATACATAAGATCCTAACTTACCAATCCATATTTTCGATTGCAAATTAAAAATTAGTTAGCGTCTCTCTACAAATCATTTATGGTCGAAAGGCTCTAAGATGAGAGCATGCTTCTGGTTTTGTAGGGAATTTCATCGACCAGATTCTTTGTCTTTTTTCATCAATTCCAGTGATGGGGAACAACATCAGGTTTGAATTTAATCAATTTATACAAATATCAAGCATGCAATAAAACTATATATTTAAGTTTCACCAACCAATCTATCCCAGTTTCGTATCAACTGAAGGCCAAGTATTCTGTGATGTTCTGCTTCTCTGCGTGCCCTTGAATCAAACAGTAAACCGCAGAAAACGTTTGAGTCCAAATTCAGGCCCATGATCCTGACCAGTAACCACAAACCATTCTCCATTGCAGGCTACCGCCCAGTAAACCAGGAAAAACGGCTAACCCAGATGAATCCAGTTACGCATTAAGCAAGAGGAGTGGGGAAGTTGTTGAAAGATGGTTAATTGATGGTGCAATGAATCGCTCCAGTCCCAGAGTAAGCACACACACACACACACAAAGCTCTTCGGCTTCCACAATCGTATTAAGTAACGGTACATGAACTTACAATCGATCATGCAATGCGACCCTCGTCCCCCATCTCTGTATAAATACTCGATGATCTTTCTATTATCAAGCACCAAACCACATACACCAAGGCCACACAGAGCAGTTTGCTAACCAGTAACCAGTCTGAGAAGGATGCAAGGAAGGAGCGGTTGTTGCTCGGGGACAAGCCATGCAACTCCGAAGGTAGAAACCGTGGTGAATCAAGAGATCGCGACCAAACCTCCTACTCCTGGTGCTGCTGCCGCAGCCACAAGCATCAAGCAAGAGACCCACCCAACCGGTTGCTGCTGCTGTCATGAGCTTCAAGCAAGAGACTAGCAAGGCGGCGGTGGCCCATGCTCCATGCCAGGGCGGTTGCTGTCAATATCAAGGCTGAAGAAAATCAAAGGAGCAGGAAACTTCTGTGAAGGCTAAATCAATAAAATGGGTGGGAATTGGGAACACAGTGTCTTTAGTTGTTTTCAATGTCATCTGGTTAGGTTATGTTTGTTGGGTTGTGGTAATCTGATGATAAGAATGAACATCAATCATATGTTTTCGAGAAAGCATATATATTCCTTCTTGTGACAAAAACTGAGACCAACCCCTCAGCCAAAATCCATTATTGTACTCTGCACAATCTTCCGTTCAAGTGATGAATGAAAATTCAACCAAAATTTTACAGCTTGGAAAGCTGAATAGCCAAAACTCTGCAGAGAAGAGGGTGTTTCTATTTCATGGCATAGTAATGCCCTTGTGCTTCGTAGCCTACAGGGGAAAAGGAGGAAGAAACTACACCTAGACACAGAAAACTTGCAGGCTTTCAGTGAAGGCCACAAAAACCCCACCAGTAGACAAAACTGCCTCTTCTCTTGTTATCAACTGTTATTTTGCTGCTACCCCTACTTCTTCACCCAACCTTTTCTTTTTCATTCCCTATACTCCCCAGGGAACATTTGTTAAGACTATGAACAATAGAAACAAAATGGTCAGTCAGCAAGACCCCATCTGATGCTTCCCTCTCAAGTCTACTTGCTAAGCGGATTCATACCGAGAATGCAGAGCGTACTTCACCACCTCGTAGAACGAGACCACAATGCCAACAGAAGGCCCTACTCTTCCAACACGGGCCCCAACACCAGTGAAAAGTGTCCTCATCCCTCCATCCCTATTCATCCATATGAAGCAGATCAGGAACAAGTTACTGCTACCAATGAAAATGAAGATCCTAAGAATTTACACTGGGAAAGTTACCTCCAAACCTCCATTAGTGTTCGCCGCGTTGTCATACTTAATGCCCTCACAGGATCCATCTGAAAGTTAAAACAAGAAGAGAAGAGGCAACTGGTTATAGTCTGCTAAACCTCGGAAACTACACAAAGTGAGTATCTACTGTCTGTTGACTGTTGAGTTACAGAAACCTTGGAAGATAATACTGACCTCTATCTGCCTTCGAGTTTTAACAACATCCAGGGGACATGTTGCAGCTGCAGCAACACTTCCGGCAATGAAACCAGCCGAGAAGTTGGCTCCAAGTACACTGGCTACATTTGCATCGTCGCCAACTATACTCAAAAGATTTCTCCTCATCTGTGAGGCGGAAAGAACGAAAGCCAAGTCCAAAAATATTTATCAGCTAAACACATCATAAACTTGAATCACAATCCATTAGCAAGAAACTACTACTAACTCGTTCTTTATAAGAAAAAAAGAGAAGGGCATGTACTCACAGGCTCAAGTAGTGCCCAACAAATTCCAGAAAATGGAACGTCACGAGCAAGCTGTGCTCCCATGCCCGTCCACAGTACCCGGTAACCTCTCCCTGTTGCAAGTGAGCATCTCAATCAAAAACTTTGCATCTACTTGAGAACTTTTCTTTTATATAAAAGTATTACCATATAGCTTTTAAACTAATAAAGGCTCCGAGAAAATTCACCCAAAGCATACTCACAGTTAGTTCCACGGTTATCCCTGCCTTGGACATGAGGAAGGGCTTCAAGTAGAGTTTTTAAAACGCCAGGAGCTTTCATACCATTTTGGGCAGCTTTGAATGCCTTTGATTTCAATCAAAAGAAGAAAAGAAAAAATAAGGGAAAGGCCATGACCCTTGAGGTAGGTAACAAACAAAAGGAAACTGACTGACAGATGGACTGAGAGTCATCAGATAAAGGGACAGGAATGAATCAAATTTCACTACTTGATTAAAATTAACCAAAAGGAGTCTCAAAATACCTGCATGCGAGTTCTAGCAAGTTCAACAGGATAGCAAGTTACACAAGCTAATGAACGTGCCAGTGAACCAGCTACCAAGGGAACGTAAGGTGCTGCACCAGGAATACTCTGAGAGGTTTTCTCCTCCAGCCAGATGCGAAATACATCATATAAGGGTAAGTAAATGCCCACCTGCATAAAACATGATGTCAAGCACCATAAGCTTAGAGATTCGCTTTTAGGAGTCTTTCCACTTCTTAAAGAACTAAGCCTTTCTCGTAATTCCACAAATGAGAAGGAACTTACTGTTGGAATAGCTAGAGCCAGAGCCGCATTTGTGCCCCTCCACAGCCTCCCAAACCCTTCCTGCAAGTATCATCTTGTTGTTCAACAATTGATGTTCAATCAATATAAAGAAACAAATCCAAGCAAGCAGAAACAGCACCATTCACATCATTGAACGCAAATACTGACAACAGTAACATACCTGTCTTACGATCTTGTTGAACACATCAAAGGTTCCCTTGTACTGAAAACAATCAGGAGGGCACATGGACACGGTCCCGTGAAGTCCAGCACGCGTACAAGTTGGTGAACATCTAAGATCAGCAAACAACTGGCAAACAAGGTCGAATGTTACTCAACAGACCATTCAGAACAAGAAATTATCATTGACAGAAACAATTGGAGCAAAAAAGAAAAATATATCTCTACCATGGTTGGACCAAAGTAAGCCATGCGATTTATGACATTGCTGAGTGGATGCGAGTAAGCAACTCCAGCTGCCTGTGCTTGCAGCCTCGTCTGTTCAATGAAACAATAAGAAATTGATCAACGCCCCATCAATGGGATCAACTCCGAGAACCTTCCAAACTAATCGACATACCAATTTTATGCCATATACAACGAAATCCCCAAATAAAAAAAACCCATCAAGAAGCATCAATCGCAAAGAAAAAGCAAGAAAACACACAACCCACATAGCAAGAAACTCAACCCACCAATCCCCAATAAGAAGGATCAAAGATTTCCCACTTTTCTCCCAGCAATCATTTTCCAATCTCAAGAAGACATGCGAAGCCGTTATTACCTTCACAACGTCAAGAGGATTCACTATAATCGCCGATAGGAAAGCGGCCCCTGCCGCAGAGAGCGCTCTCTCGCCAAGTCCTAAACTTTCGTCGCTTTTACCGTTGTTGGTCTGGTGACCCTGCTGAGCCGAGAAGCTCCGCTGCCGCACGCCGTCGACGGCGACCACCATTGTCTGCTCCTGCAATTCCAGAGCCGCTGTGATTCCGGGGACGGGGATCGGCGCTGCGTTCACCCATGGGTTACGGCACCGCTCTACCTCGGCCATAATACCCCCTCCCTTCGATAGCAAAAGAATCAAAGAGACGGCCGAACCAGTCGCTGAAACGGAAAAATTAGCCTTCTTTTTCCTTCTCTCGTTTCGGGTTCCGGCAAATTTGGGGAAAGAAGGGTTTCCATAACAAACTCTCTGAGGGTAGTAGGCCGCGTTTGGCTTGGCTGATGTCTGAAACGGCCGACCTGACTTTAAGATTTCAGTTTCACCCCGATACTTGTCCGTATATGCTATATTGGTCATTCAATTTGGTATTATAGTATTTAAGGTCGTGAAACTTGTTGTTACGCCGTTAATTAACACCATCATGATCGTAGATTATTGTTTATGTGTGTCTGTCTATGTTACTAATATCGGACAGATAAATGTCATATACTACCTAGACTATATCACGCAGAAGAAAGTTCGGTATTCGGATGCAACATTCAATTGCATTCCAAAATCAAACGTGTTTCGAATGTGATAAACAGAAATCTGTGAGCTTGAAAATGTTTTATCATTATATACGTGAAAATATATTATTTCTCTATTGCGGCTACTACAAATCATGCCAGTGCCTTTTGATAGTAATGTAATGTCGATAACTTCTTGACATGTATCGTCATCAATTTATAGTTATACAAACAAAAAATTTGGATAAGAAACGAACTTATATGTGGCAACATGAGTCATAGATCTTAACTTCCCCAATTTTATTGGAAATTCAAATTGAGGCTTTTGGTTGGAAAACAAGGGGTTTACATAACTTGGATAATAGATGAAGTGACAAATAACCAAGGTTGTCAACCTGCGGATTGACCTGTACCCGGTCGAGCTAGTGGATCAAGGGTTAATGGGTCACCCGTTTAGCCCGAAAATATGGAAAGAGTCATTATATTGTATTTATCCTGATAAATTATACCAAATTTCATCTAACATATGAGTAATAACATATAACATTGCACCAAAGTAACATATCGTACTTAGATCCAACATATAGTAAAAATTCACACCCACTTATATAACATCAATATTCAAATGTTCAATTAAGGATTTCAAAAATTGAGTTAGGCGAAAAGAAAAATAGGAAAATAGGCGCATTTCTAAAAAAAATCAAACAAAAAAAAGACACAATTTGACCTCCAATCCGATACCTTGTAACGGTCGACCCGACGAATGCGTGCAACTCGTTTTTTTCATCGGGTCAGAGTCAAAGTGGGTCGACCCGCGGGTTGACAACATAGCAAATAACCAATGTTCACTCGTTGAAGAAATTTTTATGTTTTAAGAAAAACGAAGTTGGTGTCCAATGTGAAATATATAGGCAGATTTGGGTACTACATGGGTATTTATCCCCCCATGGAAAGGTGTCACGTGTCATCTCCACACAAACTGCATCTAATTTACGTGGCTAGCAAAATGCGGGAAACAAACAAGGCCTTGTTTACTTGGGGAACAAACAATCTCCATCTCGACTTTTCTAGGGCTTTCTATGCATCTGATTATTTTTTTATTTTGCTTCTTTTCTCTAACAATTCTTATTTATTTACTAACTGTATTATTATTTTTCAATGCATACCAAGAAGGCGAACAGTAATTAATTATTGACTAACATGTCTGAGTTATATTTTTCCAATTTTATCGAATGTTTCCAAGAGACTATTTGAGTTATATTTAAGTTTAGGATGAAAGCGATCTTATTTTTTTACTTTGGCATGGGAAATTCACTGATTTTTGTTATCGTAACTTGAGATAACGATAAACTAATGCCCTCTTCAGAAGTGATAGATCCACTTGTTTGTAACAATCTTTCTTTTCTGTGGTTGTTTGACTAACTCACAAGCCTGATTCATATCATGGAATTTCATCTCATCTCCCATTTGCGGCAAGCCACGAATCAGCTTCGCCACACGAAACGGCTTTCTCTATAGGACTGTGGTTCGCCTGCATCCACTTCTTCACCAACCTGAAATGAATATGCCACCATATCCTCAAAGCCATACCTCTCTTGTTATAATTGTGCTGCTACATATCGAGAAATTGCCGGAATCGAGAAAGCAAGAATACAAAAGCGAGAATCGAAAACAGACACACGATTTACGGGGTTCACTAACACGATGTGTGTTTGCTACGTCCACGGGCAAGAGAGATTCAGTTTCACTATATCGAGAAGATTACAAATTACAGAGGAGATGAGAAGTATTTATACTTCTCCATGTGAGTCTAAAACCTAATCCAATCTGGTAAAGGAAACGATTACAGACCCCCGTGACTTCCAGTCGTAGCGGCTGAGAGTCTTATTCAAGTCACATCAACAATATGGTTGACCTTCACATCGAGGAAGATCGACCATTTGATAATTCCATCTACTTTCATTGATACAATTATCACTCAGCTGCTTGTTGATATATATGCATTTCAACAGAAACGACTTGACCTATATAATAATGAGGTTGACCGTTATGAGCCACATAACAGATACCACATATAAAAATGAAGACGGAATGATATTAATAAGGAAAATTATGAACAAAGCAAAAATGCATAACACATACAAAGATAATTTCTCATGGTTAATGTTTCAATTGATTAAAGTTAATGTTGGAAAGTGGTGAATCCATGATGATTAATACGTCGAAGTGAATTGATGATGGTCGATGGTGGTTAGTGTGAGAGAACTAGATGATGTTGGAGGGGAACGAAAATAGGGGTAATTTTGTAAATTCTAAAAAAAATAAGTAAATATGACTCAAAGATTTGAATCATAAAATTGTAAGGGTAATGTTATTTCTTATGTGGTCTCTACCGCCATCTCTACACCTTTTACAATGTCATTTCATCTAGATCCATGAACTTTATTTTCAATTTCATATTTTGCACCCAATTAACATTCATTATACAGCCAAATTATTTACATACTCTAATCTTAGCTCGCTTTGCCTCTTTCATATTGCATTTCATTTAATGATATCTTCCAAAGATGAAATAACAAGCAACAACAATGAAATAACCCGCCCATAGTGATCCATGTGTTAGATACTCCGGGGCCTATTTTACGGTATTGGTTGTATTTTGATTCTATCAGGATTCAAACCCTGCGCATTATTAATAATTAAGGGTTAGATTGCCCTTTCTGCACTATGTTTTTACACAAAAAATTATACTATTTTGATTAATAAATGAGATGGATAAATAAAAAATTCTAAGAAGATATCTAAATATTCCAACGAAAACGACCGGGTCTAAGATAATATTATAAGATACAATTTTAAGAGAAATCACAATGATTATATTAATTCAAGAATACATTAGGTTACAACAATGTTTAGGACTTTGCTATGGTGACTTGCAAGTCACCGTAACTTGCACTTTTCAGTCGACCTCAGTTAGGATTAGGTCGACCTAATTTGTTGTTTCAGTGTACAAACAGTTTCATGGTGCCTACTTTGGAGATTCATATCTTACAATTGGCTCGATGGAAATTGGATATTAATGGCTTGTTTTGAAGCTGGGGTGTCCCTCTACACAATGAAGTGCTTGGGAGCTCGGTAGAAAGTCCAGAAGACCATTTTTGAACCTGATCAAAAGGCTATGCCAAAACTGTGAAACTGTCTGAAAATGGCCAAGTCTGGGAACGTGTTTCTGAAGCTTACTTTGGAGCTCAATTCGAGAAACATGGATGAGAGTCGAGTCCAGGGGCCTCTACCACATGAAAGTAGGTATGTTTTTCCTACAAAGGCAAACCATTGGATGAAAAATTAGATATCTGGAATGCTTCAAACAAAAGGCTCGAAGTTGCTACGAAGTAAGCTGCCTTCTACCACAAGCAAGTTGTCAGAAAGTTTATCGTGCTGCAAAATGCAAAAACCTATATACATAATGAGTATTTTTTTTTTTGTAAATAAACAAGGTGGCTATATATTTATGCAATATGAGATTATATACTTTGCTACTACTCAATAAATTAGGATGAAAGCGATCACAGATTCCCAATTACATCTTCATAATATATGTTGCACAAAAAACACAACATAAAAACGCCCAATATAAAAACAGGAAAGCCCCAAAATTTTGATGACGATATCTTTGAAAGAGAACATTATCATTTTCCCCGCACATTTAAACTACCGGGATTTCAGGCGATTTAACCCCCCACCGGGGTTCCTTCCGGCCAGCCCCGCCGCCACCGTCCTCCCCGGAAATCTCCTCCAACGACATCCCTTTCGTCTCCGGCAGCATAAACGTGAAGCAGAACCCCAACATATTCGTAAATGCCAACACCATCAGCGCATGTCGAATCCTCCCCACGTTCTCGTCGAACGTATACGACTGCACTACAAACGCGCCGATCATCGCCCCGGCTTTCCCCGCCGCCGCACTCAGCGCGTGACACGTGGACCTCAGCCGGGTCGGGAACAGTTCCGCGGGCCAGACAAACGTAGTCGAATTGGGCCCAAAGTTCGCAAAGAAAAACGTGAGCCCATAAGTAAGAGCAAAAAGGCCCTTGTTGTTGTCCCTCAAGTACTCATAATTGATCCCCATTATCAACAAGAAGATCGACATCATGAGAAAGCCCAACAACTGGATGACGTACCGGCCCAACTTCTCGATAAACGCCACGGTGAACCAGTACCCGGGGAAAGTCCCCAAAAGCGCCACCAGAAACATGGCCCGCGAAGTCTCCCAGACTTCCTCCAGCGCGTTGACGTCTTGGGCCTGTTTGACCAGGCCCATTGCTGGAAATATGTACTTCTGTGTCAGGTTCTGGCTGTAGAACGCGATGTCGAGGAAGAACCACGTGGACATGGTCCCCACCAGGTGGAGCCCGTGGCGGCCGTAGAATTCGTTGGACAGGATCGGGTACGTGTTGGACTGCTTGAACTCGATCACTTTGTCGCGTTCCTCCTCGATCTCCATGTTGAGGACACGTGTCATGTCCTTGGCGGCCTGCTCGGCGTTGCCGCGGATGAGGGCGGTGTAACGCCCCGTCTCCGGCATCTTCATCCGCCAGTAGTAGGTCAGCGCCGCCGGCAGGGCGCCGAGCATGAGGACGAGCCGCCACAGCAAGTCGCCCTGAGGCTGCGTGGACAGGATCTCGTTCTCCGTGAATGTCGGGGCGGGATTTTCGACGAGGAAGATTTTGGCCATGATCATGGAGACAAGTCCGGCGAAGATGATCCCCACGCCTTGCATGGCGAAGACCGCCGCGATGAACGCGCCGCGTGTCTTCTTGTTGGCGTACTCGCACATGATCGTCGCGGATAAGGGGTAGTCGCCGCCGATCCCGAATCCCAACCAAAACCTAAAGCAATGAAATGTAAATTAGGGTAAAAAAGCAAAACAAGTACGGTCATTCAACTGGTTACAATAATTCGAGTAATTGGGATATGTTCAATGATGAATTATATATCGCTTGTTAATACACATCCTCAAACGAAAAAGTCTACTCATATGGTGAAATATGGACGGGTTCAAATACCATGTGCTTAACAAATAAGGTCACCTGGAATTCAAACAAGAGACTTCTCGGTCATAGAAGGCGCTCTAAAATCAAGTCAACGAACAAACCACTTGGTCTCAATAACTCGAGTTGTTGGGAGATGTTCAATTGTGAATCACACATCACTTACTAATAAGTATCACCACCACCACCAGAGAATTTGTGACAAAACAATCACAAAAACCGTCTCATCGGAAACGATAAGGAAGTGGTCGTTAAGTACAATATATAGACATCACCCAACAGCTCGAGTTATTTTAGCAATTGGTTTATTACATGGTATCAAAACTTTGTTTTTTTTTTGGTTTGTTGGATATCCTAACCGATTCCATCTCCACCACTTGTTTTTTTGTTTAATTTATGTGTAGAATTTTGTAGATAATCTCACATGCTCAAGTCATCTCGACCCACAATATTAACCGTTGTCTTCAAAACACATGATACGGTGGATATGTGCAAGTTTTAATCCCATGAGTTGAGTACTTGGCTTTCATTTGAGTGAGTCGTGTAACAAATGATTAAATATCATACATAGACCTCTATGAACAAGTCAAATTATTGAGACCAATTGGTTTGGTTTATGACAGAAGCCCTCTTACCTGAAAAAGCAGAGCGACCCAATAACCGACTTGGTGGTTGAACCGAACGAGATCCCTGAGCAAACGGCGCAAACCACCATGATGATTAGGGTGATCCCGTAGACCCTTTTCCGGCCGAGTTTGTCCCCAAGCCAGCCGAAGAACAGCTGGCCGCAGAACATGCCGACCAAGGCGACGCCGCTGACCGTGTTGTTGACGAACTTGGGCAGCTTCCCGGGCTGCCCGGCGGCCGGGTCATAGTAGTAGAGGCGGCCGAGGAGCTTGGAGACGGCGGTGATGCAGAAGAGGTCGTAGGCGTCGGTGAAGAACCCCATCCCGGCGATGATGATGGCCTTAACGTGGTACCATTGGGTCCTCGCGTTGTCCAGCGCCGTTAGGACCGCCAGATTGTTGTTGTTGTTGTTGTTGGAAGAAGTCGCCATGTCGTCGTACGTCTTAGGTTTTTTTTTTTTTTTTTTGTGTGTGGTTCTAATCGACATTTCTGGTCTGGTTTTTGGGGGGATTAATATAGTTGGCGATGATGGAGAAAAGGTGGACGTGGGAAGCTATGGAGAAGAGGGGGAACATCGATGGGAATGGAAATGGAATGTGGAATATTATGTTAAGGACTTGAGGTATTATACCATGAACTCTTTTTTTTTAATGTGGTTTGAATTTTGGTGGATATGCTGATGATATTTTATGATGGGTTTTTTTTTTTTTTTTTTTTTTTTTGGGGTCGTTTGTTTGGACGTGTTGCATGGTCTTTGGTATTGATGACGGATTTCAGCCTCCCTCTTTACATATTTGTGCAAAGAGATCGTTTAATTTTTGTTTAAATTTTAATGATGATTAGATACCAAATCATTCTAAACGGCTACAAACCAAAGTCCACTAAAATCATGAACAAAGTCATTATACGTTTTTCTGTTGTGAATTTCTGATCTCTTGAAGTTTATGATGGATGGTTAGTAGTGCTGAATGGCGAAAACATTTCTTTGAGGGACCATGTTTTTGCAAGTTCTACTTCTAAAAAAATGCCTTTGCTTATTTGCCTATCAATTACACGAGATTTAGAACATTTTTTTTATTGATGATTGTGATCAACCATGCATCAACAAAAACAAAAATATAAATATCATTAAAGAGGAGGGAATACCAAGATAAGCCAATAATACTCTAGAAGCACCTAAACTATGCTATTAGGCAAGTATGGCCAAAGTGCAAAATGCAAAGAAGAATACAAGTTAAGGTGTCAATTTCTTGTCAAGAAGGTTCATGTCATGACCAAAAGAGCAACCAAATGACCTACCGAAAAGTTATCATGACGCCTCTAGAGACAAAACACGTAATGCTATTCATGTATTTTTTTGTGATCATTCACATTATTTGGTGTTTATTCACGTAAAACTATATTTATTCACACGTAAGAGTGTAAGTTATTTACGTAAATGAAAATTCAGACCTCCCCTCCAATAATTTGTATTGGATATATATATTCTATGAAATCAAATTTGGATTCTCAATTAATATGCAAAAAGGTGTTGCATTGATCATAATCTACAATGACATCCATTTTGATATACTCCAAAGTTTAAAACTTGATATTACAACAACGTGAATAAACACCAGACTGCGTGACATAACATTATTGGTTGCGTGAATAATCAACACTCTTATGTGAATAATCTCAAACTAATTACGTGAATAAACAGGAAAAAAAAATTCCGAATTAGGTATTTTGTCTCTAGAAGCGACAAGATACTCGATTCTCGCAAGGCTGGAGGCAAAGCTGGCAGTAGTACTCTTGATCGTGACCTGCTTCGTCCATGGAGCAATCCTCTTTCACTTCCTCTTCTTCCTTCCCCTGCAGCAGCAACAACTTCTCCATCTCCTGTATTTCCTCCTCATTGTATGTGCGAAGATGTGGTAGAAATCAGGGGACAAACGAGTCATGATGAAACCCAATTGCAGGGCTGGCCACAAGTCGGCCCTGCGATCGTGACCTGCTTCGGCCATTGGAGCAATCCTCTTCCACTTCCTCTTCTTTTGTCTCCTGCAACAGCATTCATCAACTTCATCTGAACTGTTCATCTCCTGTATTTCCTTCTTGGGTCGTTGCTTCTCTTCAATTTGAAGGAGCAGAGTAATAAACCTTGACTTATCAAGCATTTTAAGGTGGGGAAATAGAGGAGGGAATATGGAATTAGGTGATGCACACATATTAGGCCAAGAGGCAGTAGAGAGGTCATGCGGGAGTAGTGAATATCGTTTGGGAGAAGGTTTTGGTGAATCCACTGTCATGAACCAGTTGCTCCCAATAACTCGAGTTGTTGGGAGAGGTTCAATCGTGGATCATATACCACAACACTAACAACCACAACAGTAACATCCACAACGAATTTGGGTGGGGTCGATTTTTCATGTATTATCCTAATTTATAATTTTGAAATAGTAATAATCGTTGTAATCAGAAATGCATGAGATGTAATATGATATATCAAGATTTACCTTTTATGCGGTTCGGGAAGAATTGATTTAGTGGATGAAATTATATATAATTATTGATATAATTTTAATTTTTTTGTTCTAGAATGTCGAAGTTAATTGGAATGTCTTTTGAGTATATTTTCGTGAAAGAGAGGGAGAATGAACAAGATTTTGAATTCATGTGAGAATCATAATGCTTTAGGGATATGAGCGACCGAAGTAACGAGGTGATGAAGTCTAATCCAGGACATAGTTGTAGCAGACAGTCGAATGTATTTAGCGCATATACTTAAAGTACAAAACTGCTACGAACTCATTAACTTACTGGTCGAGAGACTTGGGAAACCCACCAAAAGTAGTGTTGGTTGGATTGTCGTAAGCTCAATTGATTTGAGTTTGGTTGCGTACTCTTGATAATGAGTTATTATACCCTCTAAAACAAGCACTTAAAAAACAAGAATTTGCGAAAGATATCGTGGCCGAGTAGTCGTGCTGCTAGTTTTAAACTTGGAGCCCCCAGATTTGAATCCCAGGGACGACTCCTGTTTTCCCCTTTTTCTCACTCCTTTAGAAGCACCTTGTAACGAGTCTGTAAAAAAAACATTTTTTTCAATAACAAAGAAGATCTCTTTGATGATTTAAAAAAGCAAAGATATATTCTTTTAGGGGTCGTTTGGATGAGGAATCCTAACGGATCAACTTGACCTAATTGTTACATTTTGAGATGAGACAATCTGACCGAATAGATCCGTTTGGCGGCACAAAATTTTGATGAAGAAATTTTACCCGGAGAATTTCATATTGATTTGTTTTTAGGCAATTACCAAGTGTATAGGCTGAAGCTAACAATTCAAATTGTATCATTTCAAATTATTCGATTTGTAAAATGAAACAATTGACAAAATTTTTTTTTTTTTTTTTAAAGTTTATCTCCCTTGGGTAATTTTGGCTACAACTGATTAGGCTTATTGGTTAAGAGAAGCCCGGCCCAAGTAACAACCGAGCGGGAAGCCCGCTTTGAGTTTTGACTGTAACCGAGAGAATTTCGAAAACCCGGCAAAAAATTCTCGAACCAACCATTTCCCCCAACTTCCCTTATTCCATTTCCACCTGCTTCCAGCCTTTTCTCTCTCTGCAACTCTGGCCATCCGCCATGAGGTGGGATATGGAGGTCGAAGAAATTGAAGTCGTCCTCGAGAAGATTTGGGATCTCCACGACAAGCTCAGCGACGCCATCCACACCATCTCCCGAGCTCACTTCCTCAACTCCATTAAGAACCTCCGGCGGCCCGACGCCAAGAAGAAGCTCTTCGGCGACGCCGCCGAGGACAACAGGGGAGCCGGCGGCGGAGGAGGAGGCGGAGGAGGAGGAGGAGGGTACGTCTTCGTCAAGGAGCTCCGTGTCGACGATAACGAGTCGTCGATTCGAGAGGCTAAGAGCCTCAACGCCATCAGGACCGCGCTCGAGAACCTCGGGGAGCAACTGGAGTTCTTCCATGTGAGTTCGCTCAATTCCGCTTTCTAGGGTTTCATTTCCGGTTTGCGTTTAGCTTAATTTTAGTCGCCGGCTAGGGGAAAATAGTTGGTGGTGGGTGGTTAAGCATGAAATTAGGCTAATTCTGGTTTTCTTTGGTTTTGATTGGTCCCTGAGAAAATGTTGTTGGGAAAATCTGGAAATGGGATATCTTGCTTTCTGTTTATTCCTTTCTTAAATTGGAAGCAACAATTACCCAGATATATTGCCAATTCGGAAGATTTCGAGAGTAGTTATACAGAAATCTGTTTAATTGTACTGTTATAGGGTTTAGGAAAGCAGCATTAAGCTGAGAAAATTGATTCTTAAATTTCTTCGTCCTTGGATTGTGTTTCGCAGACCGTGCAAATGCAGCAGCGGGCAGAGCGAGATGCTGCGATAGCACGACTAGAGCAAACCAGGATAGTTCTGTCACTGAGATTGGCCGAACACCATGGCAAGAAGTACAATGTCATCGAAGAAGCTCTGGCATTCATTGGCGATGTACACGATGCAAGCCGTTTCGTCTCCCCCGACAACCTGTACTCAACTCCTGAAAGTCCAGGCGGCGAGAAGAAGCTCACTAAGCTCCAAGGAAAGACTTCGAATATCGTGGTAAACGTCCTTGTATCCAGTTTAGATTTTGCCAAGAGGTTGCTTAGACTGGATAATGCGGGTGGTGTGCTAGGAAATGCTGCCTTGTTTGCTGTGAGCATGCTTGCATTGCTTCACATGCAGCAGCAACAAGCAGCGTCGAAAGACGATGCTTATAGTAAACAAGGACATCCCTTGTATAGGAAGAAAGCATCTGAGAAAGAAGGGTCATCCTCGGAGTTGAATGTGATGTTGGCAAGGGGTTGAAGGCTGCTGCAAATGGGAAGTTTTTTTTATCTGGCTGATCTGAATAATGGCTGAAGTTTTCGGGGGTGCAGAATCAGAGATGTTTTGATTTATTCCTGGAGTAGAAGCAAGAGTGAAGATTACACAAATGTTTTCTGAGGTGCCCTATTTTTGGGAATGTTAATGAGTGTTTTAGGGTTCTTGTTGCCAAGTTTTAACCCTCCCTGAGGAATCTTGTGTGTATATATAGATAACAGTACTCCACTTGCTAACAAGCTTTTTCTTTTGCTTTGTCTTTACGTGTGTGCCAAGTTTTGTGCGATTTCCAGTCCTTTCTATTTGTTGCAAAAATGTGTGGAAGGTGGCCAATTGGGGTCCGCCTTTGATTATTGATTTATTTGAGGCGCCATTGATGTAACACGATTTGGTTTGGCGGTTTGGTTAAAGTGAAACCTTCGAGTCTTTTTCAGTGAAAGGGATTGTTAATTGGGCTTTTTCTGTTTGTTTTTGTTAAGTTTTGAAGGGCCGCCTAGTCTTGTCACAGTTCTGGGCTGTGTGCTCCGTATGCTTAATTGGACCCTTGGCTCTCCACAAAGTCCATGCCAGAACTGTGACAAGACTAGGCGGCCCTTTTTCTTTCCGATATAACCTCTAGTACGAACTGTATTATTTGTTGAAACCCAGCCAGAATCTGAACCCATGATCAATAACTTTCAGAGTAAACTCGATTTGACTCCGCCGGTTAATTAATTAAAGGGAATGGAAACCAGAATCACGGCGGCATGACGGCCACCCGTGATCAACGCCGGGAATTACTTGTGCGGCGGCCGTGAAACCGGTAAGCTCGGCATGCGGCATGCCATTGAGCCCCGCAAGAAAACACCAAAGGACTCCGAGGTACGGATCGTTTCCCGTCTGGGTTTGACCGTTAGGATCTTTTTATTATTGGTACGATCTTATCGGTTCCTAAAATGGTCAACCCAAATATAAGGATGGGAGGCGGGCGTGAAACCGTAGGGGTGTTCAAATGATTACCATGGTTATAACCAAACCAAATAAGGTTAAATTCTATTAACCATGGAATACAATATCATAAGTCATAATCAAACCGTCCAAACTAATACAACAACCAAATTAACCAAACTAAAGTTTGATCGGTTTGGTTAATTGGTTAACCAGATTAACCAATATAAAATCACATTATCATTGATGATGAAAATTTTCCAATTAATGCAACAATTCGCAATTTATATAATGAATAAAACATAACAATCAACACGTAGTTATAGTTGACCCTTAACAAAAATACATGCAACTAAGACAATTATCTTACAATTAGTATAGAAGTATTCACCTAACAAAAAATTATGACAATGGTATGGGTTAATGAATTGTTGTGTTTGTGTAAATTGACTTAGTCTCTTAGCAATTATCATAGGCTGGAAATCTCCTTCTTTTCAAGTTTTCATCCATCATAATGTATGAAATTTATCTACATTAGGCGTCCATATGTTGTGGTCTACATTTTACATATACAAATATACACTATATGAGCAATATTGAGCTTTATATTTTATGAGTATAAAAGGGATGAACGTTAACTCTTGAGTGGTTATGCAAAGTATTAAGTATGTGTATATAATATATGTTAGATATATGACTAATTACTTAACTGGTTAATTTGGTTTGACTGGTTAGGAGTGTCTGAAACCAAACCACCTAAACCAAACAAGCTAAAAACTTTAGCCAAACCAAACCAATTATCCAAATTAACCAAACCAAATTATTCAAATAGTACCGATTAAAACGGTTACCATGATAACCAAACCGTTTGAACACCAAAAACCGGCAAGAACTCAAGAACACCAAAAGGACTTGGAGGTACGTATTGTTCCCCGTTTAGGTTTGACCGTTTGGATCTTTTATTAATCATGATTAATTAAAAAGTAGTGTGATCTCGTGGATTGGGTTCCTAATAAAACTGGTCAACCCTAATATCCGGATGGGCCCTATAAGTATAAGACACTTCATTGTCCCTACATGAACCCTAAAGCGGCCACTAATCACCCCTTAAAATATGGAAGAACTTTTTTTTTTTTAAGTCTTTGCCTCTTTAACTATACACAAGGAATATGTTCCAACCGTTAGATAATATAAGTCCATTTAATTAATCCAACATGATTCCAAAATTAGGTGCTACCAATGTGGAATATTGACAAGAAAAAAAAACAAATTAAGTTCAACGATTCCACCTGTGTTCTGGCCACCTTTCTCACGATGTCCACTAATCTTGATTCACTTTGTGGCACAAAAAATGGATGTGGTTAATTAGGTCCACACACGTAATTTACAGGTGGAAAGGAAACAACAGGTGGAAACTGGAAACTATATATACATAACAGTAATCACATCGAGAAAGGAGTTTGTGAGCTGTTTTTGTTTTTTACTATTTGGGCCGTGTTGTTTCTTTTGTCTTTCCCATTGATATATAATGGCATATGATGTAAAATTAGGATGAAAAATAAAACAATCACATGGTCGATGTATATTTCTAATCATCTCAATTACAATCGAAATAAGTGATATTATACGTGTTGCTTGTTCTTCGACACAAACCGCCAAGAGAAAATTTTTATATTCGGTCAGGTTGATAATAGATCTTATCAGATAGATTGACGTGCCCTAACTCACGAATAAAGAAATTTTTTTGCTTACGGCGCATAAGAAGCCTTAAGGTTTGGTTTATTATTGATTGATGAATAAACTCTACAAAATACTCTGCCCAAACAATCCCTACAAACTCGAAAAAGTTCAATTAATAATATCAGTAAACAACAAACTGACACTAATCTAACAACTAATAATTATCCAACCACCTAATAATCTAAGCAATAGAAATGGATATAGAAGCATACACTTCGTGTACACAAGATTGAGTTGATCACACGAAACGGTAAATAGTCGAAAACGCAATGAGTTTAGTCTTCCCTCTAATGGGCCCGGTAATATGTGAGTAGCCCACGGCCCACAGGAGTGATGGGAAAAAAAGTCCGTCTGTAACGGGTGAAATTCCATGTGCAATTGTGACTGGGCTGGATCGGCGGCCCCAATGAAGGCGGTGTGTGTGATTGTTTAGGGGCCGGCCGGCCGGCCAGCCGGCGGGGACAATAAAGTGGTTAGGAGCCGATTGCCCGCCGCCGTACAAATCAGACAGCTGGTCGTGTGGGGAAATCAAAACTCAAAAGCGTCGGCCAACTTGATCATTCATATGCAAAATGGCATTAGTCAACCATCGATGAGATGGTTCAACTTCAACCAAAAGACAGAAAAAAAAAAGGCTCGAAATGATTATTACAACTTTACCAATCAGCCAGAATGAAGATGGGAAGTCGTGAATTCTACTCTAGGTACTATTGGCTACCACTCTTTTTAACTCCTCCATGTGTATTCAATCAATCCCAAGTGTTCCAACTCCATGTGGGTTTGGTATGGTAAAATTTTTCTAATAATTTGAGCTCTTTTTCATATGGGTACTTAAATCTTAACGATCCGATGAGTTTTTTGAACACAAATAACTCGTATAACAGCGTTTTACTGAAATGAGTTATTTGTCTCCAGAATATGTTATGAGTTTTGAAACCATCACTATGGAATTGGGTGGAAAAGAAAAGCAAAAAAACAAGAAAGGTGGGCGTGAAGGCAGATTAAGATATGGGGGAAGTTGCATGCAAACGCAAGAATATCAGGCGATGGTGACACTAGATATATATATTGCGGCTACCTTAGCTAGAGAGGGGACCAATTTTCAATTTATATAAAGGCTTTTGGAAACTACCAAAAGGAAAGTTGCACACTCCCATATACATTCGACTACATCACTTCAAATATAAATATTCGGGGAAAAAATGAAAAAAAAATGGTCTAAAAAAAACTACTCGAATTCAACCCACCAACATAAGCATCTCATTTGATTTATCAACAAACAGACATATGTTGACTTGTAAATTTGTATCCGAAAAAATTTAAGTGTCAGATATCGAGGAGGAAGCAGACGTTCAACAAACAATAGTTTGGCGCAGTGGTGATATCACTAAACTAGCTTAGATTCGAATCTCTTAAATAGTACCTTAATAAATAAATAAAAAACTTATATAACCCTTATCAAAAAGAGAAAACAGACGTTGATCTCCCAACGCCAATAAACTTTTACTCTCTCAAATAGTACCTTAATATCTTAAATAGTACCTTAATATCACTAAACTAGCTAGATTCATTAAAGAGATCGGTTTAACATTAGAGTTACGAGACTTCAAACGCATAAACTTTTTCATCAATTATGTATATAGCTCTTTCTGTGTTGTGGTGTAGATGAGCCAAAAACTGCGCTGCCTTAATAATTTTTGGCTTTTGTACCAAACGGTAGCTAGCGATTTCAACGTGCCGTTTTGGGGATTAACAAAGCAAAAATGACAAAATTACTGGCCGGCCTGCGGCCTGCCGCTGCCTCTTCATGTTAGCTGCTGCTTGCCGTTTGGTACTATTTCTTTCCTTCTAATGAACCGTCGTCCTCCATCAAATCATCACCATCAACTAAGTAGTTAGCTACGGATGAAATTCAAGTAAATTATTGAGAAAAATAAGAAGAAGAAAAAACTCTCTTGCATGTATGTAAGTTTCCACGTAACTCTGTAAGTACAAGGCATTACGAGAAAGTGGTGCCACAAATAAATTAGTGTTCTGTTTAACCAAAATGAGAGCCGGCCCTAAACGTGTGTTCGGCAGGTCCTCTGGCACAGGGCTTCCGGATTTTCATTGTGTATACGATTAATTAATATTATGGACTATTGGATTTCGATTAAGAATTTAAAAATGATAGAAGATTTATGAATTGAGTTTTGATTATGGCTCTGATACAATAATATTAAAAATTCTAAGTCTGAATGTTAATGGAACGAACAGATCACATGAGGGGGGAATACTTGTTTTCTTATTAAACTTTTTTTTTCAAACCATAACATAACTCATTTTTTGTCTGTGTGTTTCCAAAATAGAATAAAAGGGGTAAAAAAATTATGCCTCCTTATTAGCATTATTAAATTTGTTGCTTTAATTTTCTTCGTTTTCAGGTTTCCAAGTGGGAAAAAGATTTCAACTTCGTCAATTAATTTGTTTATCCTAACAAGACAGTAATGCTAAATTAATTAAACAATCAACATTGATATAATAAAGTTAACCATAATAATCATGTACAAGCCAACAATAGTAAAAAAAAAAAAAATAACTAAATCAGTTATATAAAGTTTGTACCATACTTAACTTTAGAATAAAAAACTATCAATTTTTCCTATCTAATTTAGTTTACTCTATTATTTGGTTATACTGTTTGATTCTTCTAAAAATTATTTTCATCTTCTACCCAATTAAGTTCTCATATATAAACCTATTCAGGTGAGTCTAGTTGATTGATTCATTGTCTATTTAGTTACTAGTTGGATTCTTTTTTTCGGAATTTTTTTTTATTCAGTATCACAAATAATCGATTTTTTTAATTACATCTTTCTATTTAAACCATTATCACCATTTCAAATCACATTAGAATAATGTGATAATTAAAAAAAAAACGTGTTTCTAACACACTAAACTAGTAAACTCCCTCCACTCTCCATAATTGGGTCTCACATGAAAAGGTAGACCGTCATGATGAATCCGAACTCTCCATCATAGTAAATTTTTCTTAAAAAAAAAAAAAAGATAAGTTTTACCTTTTCCCAGTAAATTCCACTTGACTAATGTGGGTTCCAATCATGTGGTGATGATTTTGCTTCCACGCTGCAGAGCAAACGGTAACGGTAATTAGTAATTACCACAACAAACCATCTCTCTCTGCTGCCTCCAGCCTGCACCCACTTCTGTGAAGAGAAAAAAGGGTGGCTGCTGCTGCTGCTGCTATGATCTCAAACCTGCCATTGATGACTCTTTCTTTCTTCCTTCCTTCTGAGCTAGCTCTCACTGTCGGTTCACTTTATCTGCAGTCTGCAGTATCCAATGCCGGTTGTGGACATACCAACAAGTATTAAGGCATAACTTGTGTTTTCAATGAGGGCGATATAGGTTAATTTCAATTCATGCATAAAAATCTAACTAACCAAATCTATTAAGAAATCTATCAAACAAACTAGGGCTGGGAAAATAGACCAGACCGTTAGAAAAACCGTGGTCCAAACCGTACCGTACAGTTTGGTCCGGACCGTAGACCGTTAAGTATGGTCTGGTCTGGTCCATGGACTGTACTATTTTATATTTTGATCTCTTGGTCTGATCTGGTCTAGACCGCGGTTTACCGGACCAAATCGTAGACCCAACTGACTTGTAAATACGTGTTAACAACCCATTTGACCACTCTCCCAACTCCCAAAACGACACCCAAATCTCAACCTTAGTTTTGTGAATCTCGTCCCTCCTTAATTCACAACCACATTTAACTAGAGAGTAGAGATAATCGTGTCTCCATATGACATTATATTAATGTTTATGATGTTATGGTGCAAGTTGGGATGCTTTTACTTTGTATCTTTGGTATGTACTAAGATTTAGAGTATCAAAATTAGTCATGCATGTTAGGATTAATGATTTAAGGCAATAACAATTATTTTTCCTGGTTATTGGTTCAATTTTTTGTGTGGTTGACTAAACAAATTATTCATTTTTCGTTGAGTGTGGTCTATCTGGACCAGACCAGACCGAACCATACCCCACAGGCGTGGTCTGGACCGAACCGTATAGTTTGTGGTCTGGTCCATGGTCTATACTTTAGCCTCTCGGTCTGGACCATAGACTGTATAGATGGTCTGGTCTGGACCAGACCGCACCGTTTCCCGGCCCTAAAACAAACAATGATTTTTTTTCAAGTTCATAATGAACCCAAAACCCCTCATATAGTGGAAAAAATCCAAAAGTACCACTGTTTAAAAAAGAAATTCCAAAAATACCACCCAACCCCAAAAAATTTCAAAAAGACCACCCTTTTTCAAAAACCGCCACCCCACCCTGCGGTTTACACGAAAACCGTTTGTCGGGGGCGCGGTTTTCTATGCAAACCGCGGGCCTAGGAGGCAGTTATAAAAAATTTTTTGGACCAAACTGCTGAGTGGGGTGGCGGTTTGGCCCAAAACCGCCACCCCACCCAGCGGTTTGGTCCAAAAAAAATTTTTTCGATCTAACTCCTAACTTCGGCCGAAACTTCAAACGAACGTAACTTTGCACTCGGGTATCCGATCGTAGCAATTTTTTGTCATTTAGGATAACTTTTCAAGATCTACATCTTTTACTAGGATGAAAGTTTCAAAACAGAAACTATTTGTGGATATATGAGACCTTGGGAATAACTTTACCTTTACTTTTCACAAATCCATGTACATTTTGAAATTATGATTATATTAAAAGTTGTAGATCTTGAAAAGTTATGTGGAATAAAAAAAATTCATGACATTCGGATTTTGGAGCACAAAGTTATGGCCGCCCAAAGTTTGACGAAATCAAAAAAAGGCTCGTTCGGGATGGCAAATGACATTTTTCCGAGACGAAGGCGGGACCAGCGGTTTGCTGCCTGCAAGATCTCAAAAAGTTATTCGGATTCAAAAAATGGAGGCCGCAAACTTTTTGAGATCTTGCAAGCCGCATACCGCCGGGTCTCGCCCTTCGTCAAACTTTAGGCGGCCATAACTTTGTGCTCCAAAATCCGAATGTTAAGATTTTTTTTTATTCCGCATTACTTTTCAAAATATACAACTTTTAATATAATCATAATTTCAAAATGTACATGGATTTGTGAAGAGTAAAGGTAAAGGTATTCTCAAAGTCCCGTATATCCACAAATAGTTCCTGTTTTGAAAATTGTATCCTAGTAAAAGTTGTAGATCTTGAAAAGTTATGCGAAATGGAAAAAAAAAAATCGCTACGATCGGATACCCGAGTGCAAAGTTACGTTCGTATGAAGTTTCGGTCGAAGTTAGGAGTTGATCGGAAAAAAAAATTTGGATTGCAAAACCGCCACCCCACCCAGCGGTTTGGTCCAATTTTTTTTTTATCACCACCCCCTAATCACGCGGTTTGCATAGAAAACCGCACCCCCGACAAGCGGTTTTCGTGTAAACCGCAGGGTGGAGTGGCGGTTTTTGAAAAAGGTGGTATTTATGAAATTATTTGGGGTTGGGTGATATTTTTGGAATTCTTTTTTTAAACAGTGGTATTTCTGGAAAAAGTCCTCATATAGTCATATGTATCCGTGGTTTTACAAAATTCGAATTTTATCAAAAACTTCATTTTTGAAATCTACGAAGCAAACGACTCGTTAAGTTAAGTGATAATCTCAATATCGAGAACTTGTATGAATCGAGCCAAAACATTCACAAGCCCCTTACATTACATATGTGGCGCAATTAGCCACTATAATGGAAATTTCCTTTGAGACCATCTTCTTTTTTTCTCACTGCACAACTATTTTCACAAGTCAAATAAATATTCGGTGGAATTGACTAGCCATTTCTATATCAGCCACACACATAGACAGAAATCAACTGTACCAACCGAATTTTGGCCACTAAATATGAAAGGGGATTGAGAGAACAGTAACAACAACAACACTTTTGGAATCGCTGGCAGATCTTTGGATTCATTCCACTTCCATATGTACAAATACAATTGGATCCTCTGCCTGCAGGCCGGCCGCCACAAAGACAAAATCTAAATTCTGTACTGTAGAAAGCTAAACATAGGCAGTATGTAGTGTGAATGAATAGATTGGTCTATATATGATTATTAATAATTAGTTAGTTAATTTGCATTGTAAACCTTTGCAAAACAAGGCCTCCCACATACAAGGAAACAGTGGGGAGATTCATCAACAACATTTCGAAGAATGACGCGGCATTGGAATCTTGATTAATTCCCCACCACATAAGTAGGACGGCGTGGCTTTTTGCATAGTAGGGGAAGAAATAGTACACGTGATCACGGGTTTGATACTCCGATAAGAATGGAGCTATTATGGTGAGTAGATCGAGATTAGTCATTGATTGTGAATGTGGAGTATTTCGATGTTGCGTAGAAAACGGTTGATGATTTGCTTATGTTTTATATTTTTAAAACTCCATTGGGTTGTTTGATTAGTCATGTAAAGCTAATTAATTGTAGTTAGGATTTAGGAACTAGATTTGCTTGTATAATTAGGGGTGGGCAATGGACGGGTTGGGTGGTTTTTCGTTTTAAATTGACCCGCTCGCTTACTAGCGAGTTGGAAAATTGTGACCCGCAATCCACCCACATTCTTCTGCGGGTCGGGTTGGGTGGGTGACGGATGAGTGCGGTTAAGTCATGGGTTAACCCGCAAAAGCAATTCACCCAACTAGCAATTAAGAAAGTTTACTAAAATTTATAATAAGTTCATAGTAAATTAGTAAGACTGTATCAATTTAAACACTTCTCACTTTTTCTTAAGTGAATCCATGTAGTATTTGCATAAAAGTTTTTACTACTCTATCAACCAATTGACGCATTTTGTGATTTTGATAAAATTAATAATTTAAAGTTTTCATCCAATATTTAATGGATATTAACAATAATTTGCATTCTCATATCCAAAATCTAATGGATATTACAAGACATAATAACCAATAATAGTAGTCAAAACAACAATTTTTCATGTGAAAATTGGATGCGGGTCATTCAGGTAACCCGCAATCCTCCCAACACTCACCCACATAAATACGGGAGGGAGATTTATTAATCCACAATCCACCCGCATCAATCACCCACTGCTTGCGGATCGGGTTATTTTCGGGTGGATCGATATCAATCCGCGGATTAACCACCCACGTGCCCACCCCTATTTATAACTACCAATGAATGGTCCTCCTAACTCCTAAGTCCTAATTAAGTTAATTTTATATATATATATATATATATGTAAAGTTTTTCGTGTTTGTCCACAATTCCAACCTTAGCAATGACGTGGGAAAAGGGAATAACTTAAAAGGATTGATAATAAGCTGATAAGACATTAAGAAATGAAAATGGAAAGGAAGTGGGAAATTGCGGAGACACAAAAGACCAAAACAGGAAAAGCAAAACACACATGAGATTCACATTTTTAGGAGTCGTTTAGAAGTTGCGATTGTTAAATAAATGTATTGTTGAGAATGCATGTATAATATTATACATGTATTGTCGAATTTAATGCATTGTAGAATACAACGTTTGGTATGTGTGATTGTGTATGTCGCATCAGCTAAAAGTTGAGACAAAACAATCTCAACTCAACTATCTCAACAATCACAACTAAAAGTTGAGATATAACAATCACTCAAAATGAGTGATAGTGTCTGTCACATCACAGAAACAATCCATGTATTGTTTCTGCTAAAAAAACAAAAAAACGATGCATTGTAAACAATACATGCATAATGACAATCTCAACAAAACAATCGCAACTTCCAAACGACCCCTTAGTCGATGTAAAATGAATATGTCGAAATAGACGAGGTTTGGTTCAGAGGTATCATTGTTGGTTCTCAACTTAAAGGATGTAGGGTTAAATTTCATCATAAATTTTTTTCTATGTTCATAAATTATTATAGAAACATGGAATAGAGAAATATTCACTCTAAGTATGGATTGTTAGTACTCTTGTATATGATTGGTGTGTTTATGAATTGTACGTCTTCTCTGTCATTCTTAAATAGTTATTGAAATAAAATCGTACAATATTATCAATAGGATCTTAATCTAACGATATTACAATAACTGGTTTATAACATAAGTATGCTATATAAATGGTAGTTGTTGTTCTTATCAGGTCATTTTTTAATTACTAAATCTTTTGATTTGGTCTAATTAAGAAATGGCAAGTGAGATGATCCTTTGGAAAATTCCGCCACCAGAAAGTGGAAGTGAAATCAAACTCAAGGACTTTTCTTCGACCATGATTATCATCAATCAATGAATAACAATAGAGAAACAAATTCACATCTAGCCTTAATAGTTAATACTAATACAAGAAACAAACTATAGTCACACATGTACCCTAGTTAATAATGAGTTTCAAGTGCATACGATGAACTCGTATTACTAGTACTAACAATCATTAGGAATTACATCGTTATAACTCGAGTGATATTTAATTTGAAAGAGGTCCATACATCAATAACTTCTCTATTATTCACGTATTCACTTTCTCAAGTAATAAAAGTCTAGCCGCGAACAAGAGTTTTGTCCAGTGATATTACCACTACTGATCGTGAATCTGAAAACTCCAGGTTCGAATCTCTTAATTAGCACCTAACTAAAATTCAAACATATATCACTCTTGTAAAAAAAAAAAAAAAGTAAATGTTTAATCTAGTGAGTTTGAAGTTTGCCTTTGTACCATTTTGGTTGAACTAAGCTTGTCAATGTTTGCTCGAATTGTCTACGACACTTAGACCTCATGATCTACAAAAACTATGATATTATATACAGATGTGAAGAACGACCAACTTGTTTAACAACTTACATTCTCGTCTGTCGAACTCGAAATAAATTAATTAGGGAGAAACATGATACTATTACGATGAGAAGATGTTAACCGAATACTTGTTGTACCATTGTTTGGACATCTCTGTTGCAACAGTTTGCCGCCGGTTGTTATGTATTGTGTCATTGGACTACTGATGTGGAATTGATTGATAACTGCGTTTTATGGCCGAGTGCCATGCGTTCAACCTTTCAGATATTTTTTTACTATTTTTTATTTTATTTTTACCCATTGACCAATTCCCTAATTTCATCACTAATAATAGTATTATTATTATCAGATTGCCTCTCTCTACAGATAATCTGCCTAATTTCAATCATTGTTTGAGTCATGATTGCAACGGAATGGCACATCTCTATCAACTTGATGATCATGTATATGTATATTAATCTGAATTTGTCTCCTAAAATTGTTAATTCTCCCCAGCACAACGATCCTCCTTGTTTTACTTCTACACCATGTCAGATTACGTAATAGAGGCGGAGAGCGAGAAAAATAAATTACATTATCTGAGAATCGGCTAGTGAAATCGTAACAGTTGTACAAAAAAAAAAGTTTAGCTTGTATATATACCCGAACTGGTTGAGGGGAGAAGAAAGAGAGGGAAAAGTCTGTTACGACGACTTCTCCGACGATAATCGAACGATAACAATTAACAATTTGTCCTCCCAATTTCACTAACCTAATATATTTTATTTCCGACACAAACTGCTAACTTAATCCTGAATGTCTGTTGGTGATCATCTCTGACACACTCCAGAGTGAATTAGTAATCACTAGTCATAGCAATAACAAACAGAAGGGATTAATTAAACGTCTAAAATAACATCCTGAAACGTCCCAAATTCATCTAGTTTCAAACTTCCCAATATGATGGATACATACACACAATCACACATATATACATATTATATCTTGTGCTAAATAGCCAAATAATTCAAATTAATAGCTTAATATTTATATTGTATTGTGTTATGAGAGAGAAGAGAGGTTTCTTGGGACACAATTATTAGGGCTTTTTTGTGATTAATACACATCTCGTGCATGTCTTGCTATTGGTTTGATTAGAACTGAAGCAAGTAGTATATCTTAGCCTAGATTTTTAAGGATATTCTTGGCCCACTAACATATTGATCGATACCCTCCAATCACATTGTCTCATGGCATGGCTTAATCACCTTTTTTTTTTCCTCTTAACAATTACCCCTACCTAGCTCCCAAAAACTATATCCATTATGTACTCATAATTTTACTTTTACCGTTTCGCCTCAACATGTTTCAGATAAAGTATATCGATAAAAATTAAACCAACTAATTAAAAAAAGTCCAAAATTTAAAATAACGTCGAAGTTTAAAAGTACGGACATGTTACGTACCCTTTTGTCTATGCAATCATCTGTGTTTAAAAAGTTATTAATATCGATTAGTAATCGCAGATCATAAGCCACGTTGGATATGATGATCACAAGCAAACTTCACTCCAAACTAGCTGATATGATCCTCACTGCAACCAGCATTGTAAAGAACACAACATACAAAAAATTTTAATGTCGTTTATTTTCTTGCTCCCGAAGTTGTAAACCGAGTGACCAAATCGGAAAAAAATTGGTCATCATGTAACACAAATGCTAAATAGTAAAAGAACGAATGGGAATTAGAAAGAAAGATTTAGTGACTAATGTTAATGGTTGCTTGAAACTCACTCCACATGCGTAATGACCCCATCGAAGTTTGAGAACGACACAAATACCTCACTTGTTCTAGCTAGTTAGTCTCATAATAATGTTTTTTCTTACCCATATAAACTCAAGTCAAAATTATTATTATTTATTAGTAGTATATGTAATTGGACCGCTAAATGACGCATAAAATTTCTTAGAGACAAGACAAGTGTCCTTCCTAGTTCGGAAATAATTATGAAGGACCTCTTCTCCACTTTTTTTTTCCAATTATTTATTCAATTTGTGTCCCCCTTTTTTCCCCCTTTTTTCCAGAATGTTAATATTATCTTCTTGTTTGAGTAATGGCAACGCAAAGCAAAGAAGTATCTCTGCTCAGTACTATCACTGATAATTCCATCACAACGTGACCTTAGCTAGGGTCCCCCCACTTTCCACCGTAACACCAAATTATTTACCGGTAATTCGCGTCTTTCATCAATTTCTCGTACATCGTCTCAAAATTCGAGTGTCGATCTAGTATGTAAGTGATGAGAGATTGACTAATTCGTCATATGAAGATCAGAATGTCTCGTAGGTAGAACTTGACACTGTGAAATTAGGTTTAACAATAATACTGAAGAATTGTAAGAAGACAAAGCTAGAGGGGATCCGACTGGCCCGACCAGTCACTAAAAATTAGCTGGCTGGCTAGCAGCCGGGGCCCAAGTTTTCAAGTATTAAAACGACATGAAAAAAAGCTGCGACCCGCGTGCGTTTTGGTCGGTCGCGATTGTTGAACGACGACGCAGGATGGTTTGCAGGGCCACTCTTTTTCATCACCCATTTCTTTTTTTTTTTACAATTTAGTCCTCCTAATTACTTCCACGCTCCCTCCCGATACCCCCAATTTCTCAAACTCCGTGTAGTTCACCTTTTCCCCGGTTTCTTTAACCTTTTTCAGCCTTTTAATTTAACCCACACTTGCTTCACATAATTATTCACCCACGTCCAGTAAAATAATTGTAGGATTACATTTAATTTTAGTACGACACATTTAACACTTGACCGGTTACACTATTATAAATAATAATCCCCGTACTCAAGTACTTTTCATGGCCAATAATTTTCCACACCACAACTAAAAGATCACTGGTAAAAAAAAATTAATTAATTAATTTCCCCCATTCATTACAAATTTTCCTTTTCAGCAAAAGAGACCGAATCAAAATCAAATTCCTCCCTTTTTAGCCTTTCTTTACCTTTTTTTTCCTCTCTTTTTATTTATTTTGTAATTATTATTAGGCTTTTATTTTATTTTTTTGCGGCAGCACGAGAGGCGGGCTTCCAGCGTAGCATTCGTATCCACGGTTTTTTAGTCAACAGTCAGCCTTAATTTTGGAGTATCTTGATACGAATTAATCTTCTTAATTACATTGTAAAAAACAAATTAATTAATTAATGGGAGTGTCTCGAATTCACACACACGAGCAGCAGCGACACCGACTTGACTCATTCGACCGGCCACAAACCGCTAATCGCGCCTGCTCGTGTGCGGCAAAAAGAATGCCACCCTGGCCAAACCTTTCAATTTGGCGTTTCTACTAATTACTATCGCTAACACATAGTTAGTAAAATAATTAAGAGATTAATGACACTCTGCATTTGACATATATTTATTTATAATTAAACATTTCTCAACAAAACTTCACCGTCACCCCGCTCCGTTAACTTTGACGGAGAGCTGACTCACTCACTCACTGACATTAATTTACTCATAAACAAATTAATCATTAAATAAAAGAGAAATTACAAAAAAAAAAAAATCTAGCCATAGCCGATCATCACTCAGTCGTTACAGTCCCTTTTCACCGCCGGTTGAACAAAACTTGCCGACGATTACCGGCAACCAACCGGCGGCAGGACTGTTACAACAACAACAACTCGGGGGGTTTTTTTTTCCCTTTCTTTTTTATTCTGGGTTTCTCAAAGGGACACAAGAGGTTCCGCGAAAAAAAGGTCACCAATGTCTTGGAAATAGTCGTCGTCATTGTTCTCTTGGAACGCGGACGCCGCCGCCGCTGCGGCGGATCCAACAATCATGTCTTGGGTGATGTCCGGCAGGAAAATGTCGCCGTCGCAGAACCCACCGTCGGAGAAGCTCTGTTTTAGTAGAGCGGTCCCGCTGGCGACGATTTCGTTGGTCGGGGGCGAGGAGCAGCAGGCGGTGAAGTTGAAGAAATCGTCGGCGACAAACGGCGAGGGCGAAGAAGAAGAGTCTTCTAAAAACGAGAGCTCCGGCGCGAGGAGGTACTGGTCGAAGTAGTCGTCGGAGCAGGAGTAGAGGTTGCCGCCGCCGCTGTTTTCGCCCTCGCACTCCTGGAGGAATTGGAGTCCAGCTGTCGCCTCGTCTTCTCCCACTGGCTCGGCGAGAAGCAGAGACATCGGCTCCTCCGGCTCGATTGAATTCGGCGTCGGAGGAATGGGCTTGTTGTTTTCCGGCTCGGAGGACTCCGAAGCGGATTGGCTTCTGAATCGGAGAACAGAGGTTGGCGATGCGATGTTGTTGTTGTTGTGTGACTCATCACCGGAGTCGTAACCGGAGGATTGATGTTTATCCTCCTCTGTTTCTTCCCCCTTCACAGCCGGATTGACGAAATTCGTCAGCGCGTCGGGTCCCCGGAGCTTAATCGCGGCGTTGTCATAAACCATCGCCGCCTCCTCCGCGGTATCGTAAGTCCCCAGCCAGAGCCGAACCCTCTTCGCCGGATCCCGAATCTCCGCTGCCCATTTACCCCACGGCCGCCTCCTCACGCCTCTGAACTTCCTCTCACCACCCTGAACCGCCGCCACCGCCGGCCGCACTTCCCTCGCCGGCTTCCCAACCTCCACCGCCGCTCTCACCTCGTTGAACCCCGGCTCGATGTTGATCTCGCTCACGTACCTCTTCACCCTCTGCCTGCCGAAGAACTCCCCCTCCTCGTCGCTGGAGGAATCCGTCGCATCCGGGTCGGTCACCGATATCCGGACAACCCTCGGCGGGTGGAGCAGCTCCGGTGTCGTCGGGTCGGGTACAGACCCGGACCCGTTGCTATTCGCCTTCTTCCGCTTTAACGACGCCGGCTTCGCCGTGTACTTCCTGGTAGAGCTTCTATGCTCTGTGTATTTCGCCGGACAGAGAAAGCTCCCGTCCATGACTGATTCTCTCTCTTGTGGTGGTACTCTGTTTTTTTCTTCTTCACCTCCTCTGTTTTTCAATTTCCGAGTTCGGGAATCTCTCCGGGCATCGAAGGAAAGGGGATTAAAAGGAAGAAGAAAAGCGGCAAAAAAGTAGGGAGGGAAGGGAGGAATAAGAGTCGTGATTGACAAGGTGAATCGTTAGTGAATCGGAAATCTTGTTGGGGGATTACTCTGCCTCAAAAGGGGCAGAGAAAGAGAGAGAGATAAACCCAGTTGGAGAGGTTTTAGGAGAGAATAAAGGGAATATATAAAGCGGGGGAAGGAAAGAAATCGGCTTTTTCCTGCGGCCACGCCGGAGGAGTTCGCCTGAAAAGGAAGAGAAGCGGTGGGTTTCCGGAACAGGGGAGGGGAATCAGTGAAAGGGAAAGGAAAGGAGCGTGCGGAAGAGAAGGGGAAGAGGCAGAGTAAGTAAGCAAGGAAGGAAGTGTGAAGTGGGGAAACTGAAGGAAGGAAGGAATTGAGAGAGCGCTGAATTTGGTAGGAAGGGGGATTTATAGGAATCCCAAACAGCCGGAATTGGAATGACCAAAACAGCTCCCAGCCATAATTGGGTTTTTTTCTTTTCTTTGGGTAATTAATAATATTTTGAATGAATTTCTATATCAGTTTAAGAAGTAAAGAGGGGCTATTGTTGTATTCTAATGGTAATGAATCCTACGGTTGGACCGTAATTGGAGTGGAGGATTAGAGTTGGTTAATGGGTCGATTGGAATTTGGTGCAATTAGACAATACTACGAATGCAATACTCGGTGATCAATTGTAATTCTTGTAACCGGGTGTTCTTGTAGCTTGTTGCTTTTTTCCTGAGAGTATTGTGTTCGATTTGACATGGTTTTGATATGCTTACCTTGATAAAATGAAATATTGATGATCAAAAAGTTATAGTTGAATCATCCACAAAAAGTAATGGATGATACATCGATTTTGACCGGTTGGATTGTAGTAGGGGGTAGCGAAGGGACTGAGTTCATGGCTCGTTTTCGGCATTACGATTAGGTCGGCTCGAGTGGCTAACTTGAATTCGTGTTCCGATCAAAGGTTTGTTTGCGTCACACCAGGAAAAAGAATTGTTTTCCTCTGGCATCAGGTCTCTCGAATTCAATCATTTATGTAGTAACGAACCTACGTAATCATGGTTGTCGAAACGTAAACCATATATTATCTTTCTCGTTCTCTGATGGCTATTTGAGTGGACGGGTTAGCAATCGAAATCCACAAATCTCCCAGTTTCCAAACAACATCATCCGAGAATTACAAGAACTATATATAGCTTATCTCCATGATGCATTAGACAAATATTCAAAATACTGTATTTGGTGATCAATTACAATTCTTGCAATTTGATTTCTTTTTCCGAGCTAATTGTTTTTTCTAAGAAAATTATTGTGTTCGATTTGACATGATTTTGATACGCCACCTTACTAAATGAAATATTGATGATCAAACGTATAGTTAAATCACACAAAAAAAAACAACAGATCATGCTACGCTCACAAAAAGCCTACACAAAATTTTGCCTACAATGAAAATGTGATGGGTGTCAACATTTCGAAAACCATCGACTAGATTTGTTAATTCGTTATAATTATTCAACCATTTTTTTTTTTAAACAGTACGTTGATCGAATGATAAGATATGTAAGATGGCTATTCTACTCCAAATTAACTCGTTAAACAAAGACACTGAATCAAAATTTGATTCCTTAAAATTCCCTTTGGAGAAGGTAAATTACTTGGTCGGGCCGAGATTCCGTTTCCGGGCAACGACCCGAACCCAAACTCCCCACTTACTTACCAATGAGAACGAACCGCCGCATCCACATGGCGCAGTCCTATAACGCCACGTGTCCGGTTTCCCACAGCGGGCCTGAACTGAGAAGAGTTTTCGGCCCAATGGGTAACCCTGGTAGGCTTGCCGACTCAGCGCCTTTTTGGTTTCTTTCCCTCTCTTCTCGAGGAGCGTGATCTCCAGTCACGTGAGGCCCAAGATACCCGGGTCCGGTTAAAATGGGGATTTTATATTTTAACTTTTTTTTCATAATAGCAAGTAAATAAAGTAACTAAATAAGTCGGTCAAACTACAAAAAAACCTCCTCCCGCCAACTCAAAATGTCACTTCTACCCTTCCGTACTATACAGCTGGCCGTTTCGAATAGGGGCCACCTCGTCTTTCGAAATCCGCTGTGGTAGGGACGTTACGGGGTGAAATTTTAAATAGTTTTTACCTTTTTTGTTACGACTTGGAAGATTTAACAGTCCGGAATTAATTTGTTGTTGTTGTTTAGCGTTTGTTTTTAATGTTTTTTTTTTTTTTTTTACCTTTTTCACTGCCAGCTGGTGGTGGGGTAACGTGGCCGGCAACCTAGAACTCGCCGCCAATTTTTATAAATTATGTTTTTTTTTTTGGTTGTACGACTACACGTCTCTCTGGGCCTTTTCTGCTCTCTACACTACACTACCTACTTATTTCACACGACCGAGATATGCCTCTTTCACTTCCCGTTTCTCCTGCGTGCGCCTCACGCTCCTCTAAACTCGACAAAAAAAAAAAAAACAGAATAATAATATCGTATATAATCCGATTGCGTTCATTTTCTTATACGAGGAATTTACGCGCATATGTTAGTGATTATCGTAAGTCGTAACTCATAATATCGGTATTGAGACATAAAAGATTGAGCAAGTGCATGTGCATACAGTAATGCCACTACCGTAATTTTTGAAACGTTCTCCTAAAATGGTTTGGTATTTTGAGAACATCACACCATATTAAACTCTCATGACTTACTGCGCTGACCACACGTAATGATCGAATGCGACCAAATCGCTTATTGTCGAGGAGGCAAAAGAAATGCCCTAGTAAAGTAACATCGTGTTTTTTCTGTTTTCATGTGATTTTACATATTTTTATCTTCCTTTTTTAGAGGTTATTCATTCACGGAAAGAGAAATTCGTACATACGAGTAATTATATAGACTTTTTCCCCCTCCTCTTGTATGGAAAAAAAAGATGTGATAGTAATAGTTTACATACTTATTCGGTCACATACAGAGTTGATACATTTAACCATGTCACCCCAATCGGATACATACCAACTTTAATCACCCATTTTCTATCTTAACCTCAATCGATAATCACGTTTGTTTGTTGGAACAGAAAAGCCTAATTAAGGAGAGGATACTTAATGGTTACAATGACCATTCCTTGTCAAGCAAGTAAGACGTGGAAAAAACAATTATCATTCTTAATGATATCCCGCAAATCGTGAGATTATAACTCTCAAACTCCCCATTTATCGTAACGAAATATTAATTAATTACATTAGAAACGCTTCAAATTATTCGTAATGTTAATTAATTAATTATTTTGATACCAATACCGTAATACGTGGACTCTATATGCGCCGCGCGTAGGACCCATGACCCGCCTTGGACATGTCGTCGCCGGTCTCCGGCGGGTCGGGTTAGCATTTGGGGACCGGTTCTAGCGTACGTTTACCGACCCGTTAGCTCCAGACCGTTGGATCAGAAAAGTCTTAACAGGGAATAAGATCGTCGTGGACTTGGACTGGTCCGTACGATCACGATGGTCCAAGATTTTTTCGATTGCCCTTCAATCAAGCAATCGCCTCATAGACAACAATGACCATAAACTGAGGGCAAGTCTCCCGTCGTCTCCAGTAATCTCCAGCCTCGATAAATTAAATAAAAAAGGCAAGAAAATTTGTGGTTGAGTACGTTCCAGCCTAGGGGTGTTCAAACGGTGTGGTTACCATGGTAACCGTTTTAACCAATACTATTTGGATAATTTGATTTGGTTAATTTAGATAATTGGTTTCGTTAAAGTTTTTAGCTTGTTTGGTTTAGGTGGTTTGGTTTGGTTTCAAACACTCCTAACCAGCCAAACCAAATTAACCAGATAAATAATTAGCCATATGTCTAATATATACACATACTTAATGGGAAAATGACATATTTGGTCATTGAGAGTACATAATCGTGTCATGTTTAGTCACTTGAAAAATTTAATATAAATTTTGGTCACTTGAATTACTATAACAGGTCACAGTTGATCACTCTCATGTAGCCTATGTCCAACTCCGGTCACTCGAATTATTGAAACATGTCACATTTAGTCACTCGAATTACTAAAACATGTCACATTTAGTTAATGGAGTTGAACGGAAACTAACAGGAAAAAGTGACTAAATGTGACCAGTTTCGGTAATTCGAGTGATCAAAATTGATATTAAATTTTTCTAGTGACTAAACATGACACGATTTAGTAATCTCAGTGACCAAATGTGGCATTTACCACATACTTAATAGTTAATACTTTGAATAACCACTCAAGAGTTAAACATTCATCTCTTTTAGACTCATAAAATATAAAGCTTGATATTGTTCCTATAATGTATATTTGTATATGTAGAGTGTAGACTACAACATCTGAACGCCTAATTTATATAAATCTCATACATTATGTTGGATGAAAACTTGAAAGCAAGGTCCTTTTCAGCCTATGAAAATTGCTAAAAGACTAAGTCAATTCAAACAAACACAACAATTCATTAACTCATACCATTGTGATAAATTTTTGTTAGATGAATACTTCTATACTAACCGTAAGATAATTGTCTTAGTTGCGTGTATTTATGTTAAGGGTCAACTATAACTATGTGTTGATTGTTATGTTTTATTCATTATATAAATTGTGAATTGATAAATTAACCGAAAAATTTTCTAATGTGATTTTATATTGATTAATTTGGTTGCTGTATTAGTTTGGACGGTTTGGTTATGATATTGTATTCCATGGTTAATGAAATTTAGCCTTATTTGGTTTGGTAATAACCATGGTAACCATTTGAACATCCCTATTCCAACCTACGCACACGAATGATGTAATGATCTGTTGTACACGTATTTTGAATTTTTTTTAATCTAAAATAGATATGTTAAGCATCGTTATTGTTCGAATCCACTGAATTCGACTGTCTTTATTGACATATGGTTTATAATTTTCGATTTAAAAATATGAATCTATAGGAATGTTATTATATGCGTGTGCATTAGTTAGCGAGTGTGTGGTTCCTTCTATCGACACCCACACACTTCCATGTTATATGGAGGTGTGACGTCGGTCGAGAGTAAGTAAAAATAAATAACAAAAATTTCATGTTTGAGAAAATTTCAACCCGCTCACACTATTAAATGACGTAACGATCTAGCTATTGAGCCGCCATCTTCAAGAAGTTTCTCTAAATGATACATGCCAATGAAGTTGCCGACCGATAATTGTTGCTACAACTCGCTAAGTCGACTATCTTTTATCGACATACGTACGGTTTTCGATTTAAGGATCTGGCATCTAGATTACAAGAAACAATATCATGCTTGTGGCCCTAAAACTCGATCAGCGTGTCGACTGTCTTCATCGACATAAGATTTAAAATTATCGGTTTAAGGATGTGACCTCTAGATTAGGAAACAAATATCATGTTTGTACATTAATTAACACAAGTGTGATTCCCTCTCTTTGACACCCACACACGTCCACATTGTACTCAACTATGGGAAGAAAGAAGTTAACGAAAATGGAACAGTACTATGCTGTAATGTTGTAAACGATGGGTTCGATTAAGATTTTATTTTGTCCACAAGGAGTGAAACTTTGGTCGTGGATTTACGTTCACATAAACTTGTCTTAAATGTCGAGTTGTCTTACAATGGAACTTCAAAATAACGGTCCTTAAACCCCCATTCCTTGTCGGCTGTCGCCTGCACATTGCAAATTGCACGCTATATCCCGTCGGCCAAATGAAACGCAGTACCAACAAACATGAAACAACGAAGCGAAACAAAACAAGACGTGTAAACTGCCGATAAATCTCATGTGCTACAACAAGTGAGACAACCATGGACGGCTCCATCGCCAAGTCTTTTTGACTTGATTAAACAACAACATCACTAATAAGCAATTAACGAATAATTATGGGTTAATTTAATTAATTGAAGCATGTACCAGGCAAATAATAATAATTATAGTATTTCGAAAACTTTGTAAACATAAACAGTGGATCAAACAAAGAAAGCCGACCTTTTTTTTTGTTTTTGTTTTTAGGCATGCAAATTGAAGACTTCATTATTCACCCACACGGAGATTATAGTAGGTCGTGGCGGCCGACGCCGGCGGTGGTGGGGTTGATGTACGTGTCACGGAATGATTGGTGGTTGGGCTTTTTTCTGTCACCGTCCGGTCACGTTTGGGACCTAATTGTTCGCTGTGGAAATTGCCGGATTGGATCATAGTTCGGTTTGGTTTATGTTCCAACAGTTTGTGATGGGAACTTTTGTGAGGTTTAGCTATTTTTGGCTTTCTCTTCTTAAAAACTAGTTTTTTTGAAAAAGGCGTTTTTTTAATTAAAATTGAACGGTTGGGCTGATGGAAGTGTTAAACCGGCTTTTTCACTTAGTACAATGTTAATTACTTCCACGTTTACATCTTCCACATGTTGGAGTTGTCGAAGATGATGATGACCATTGATGTTGTACTTTGTTAACGTGTTGCCTTAACTAAGAACATCTTACTGGTTCACGCAACACAAAGGCCGATGAATGAGACTATAGAAGTGAAAGTATTGGAGAAGTTAAGGGAAGAGCTTATAAGCTCGAGGTGATTGAGGTGATTATAGATGAACTTATTTGAGAAAGTTTTTATCATGATTTTACCGGAGTGACTTTCTACTACGAATGTGGTTTGTATCGCACGTATGTACGTACGTACGTAATACATTATATTTAAGCCACACAATGCTCCAAGAGCGCTGGTGACAGTTGACCTATAATCTACAGGATCGGACCAGTGCTCCGAATTAATGTAAACCACACCAAATTATTCAATTAGCACAAATTTACCTTTCGTCACCAATGCATGTTTATGGAAGGTGGCTAAATGAGGATTTTGCCTTGCATAAAAAAAACAGAGTGAAATTATTTACAGCGGATTAAGTCTCTCATATATAATCAAAGTTGTGGACAGTACGTTGCACGAGATAAGATAAGGTGACAAAACTAAGTGTTGTTATCATACTTAAACCAATAGGAGGTCCTATTGGCTTGAACATTACTACCACACTCTATTATGCATCTCCTATCATTTCATACTTTGTCATGCTCTATCCTGTTACATAGTACTCGGTATAGTCGATACTCCTAATGTTAATCTAGCGTACATTTTTTGTTATGATCGATGCGGACACAAGTTGTTTAACAATACGTTAATGCATTATAATTCTAAAAATATTGACATTAATAAGATTTTTTATTTTGTTTTGAAGAATTATAAACTATAGAATTGTAGGGAGAGAGCGAGATTTAGAAGGGCTTGATATTTGTGTGGGTTTAGAGATCCCATGTCCATGCATAGACATTAGAGAGAGAGAGAGAGAGAGAGAGAGAGTATTAACTATTAAGCATATGGATTAGCAAGGGAGGACAAATATCAAGGTAGCAAGCTTGTAACAAATTTCTTGGACAGTGGCCCTCTCCTTCATTGAGCCAAGTGAACCCATAAACTAACTATATGACCGCTAATTACACCAAGCTCGACAAATTATTTCCAATCATCTGTCGCTAAATATATTAAATTATTAATCAAACTTATTATTTTAATTAATTTCCCGTTGGGAAATTAATATGTTTGGGTTTAAGTCACGGTTCTCAACAATCCTAAAAGAACCCACAGAAATGAACCATATACGTATTGGGATTATATGTGTATATAATTAGAATTTGTTTTTTGTTTTACATCTTTGGTGTTTTACATGCTAAAAAAGGGTGTACATAGTAATTTGGAGCTAATGAAGTCAATTTTCAAGTCAAATTAAGGGAGAGGCAATCGTTGCATTTTGGAGTGTTGTATTCGGTATGATTTGAAATCAGATTATTTTTTGTTACTGCATTTTATGAGCTTATATATATATTGTTATGTGTTTGGTACACGTTAGTAATATTTTTATTTCCAAGTTAGATTAGGGTTAGGATAACACACATCGTATTATTGAACCACATAAATATGAGCATTCTTTACTTCTAACCAGCCAGCTCAGCTAGGCCACTTGCCTCTCTGCTAACACACTTGCACAGCCTGCCTGAAATGCCTACTTGCATGGTTAGGACTTGGAAGGCTTTGTCTTGCTTCTTGTTTTCATACTTCACTGCAGTAATGTTTGCCTTGTTACAAGCTTGATTTGTCTTGCTTCTGTTCTCATTCCTCACATTGGCAAGTGCAAGTGCAGAATCTGGTCAATGCCCATTTGTCTCTGATCACTCTCTCTCCCAACCTCTGACAGTTGGCCAAACGAGCAGATGGGCAAGGGTGGATGGATCTCAATCTTCATCATCAGCTTAATTAGAGTTTAGTTTGGTATACCGGTGCATACCCATGAGACTACATCTCTCTTGTCAATGTGTGCATCAACACCTGAAAGAATGAGGTTTTAGGGATTGTCGTCGGCTTATCTATTCATAGAGATCTGTTGGCATTCCAGCCTTATTTCTCCTTTTAGTGTGAGCATATCCAAAAGAGAATCCAATACGTCTGAGTTATGAATATCTGAATAGGATGAATTGGCGGGTTAGTGTGAGCATATCCATGCGGTTATGCACTTCGAATAGAAATCCATTTTCTAAAAGATCATGGCTTTCGTGCTTTGGTTGGTCTCTGAGATATTTTAGATGACCTATGTTGTGTTGAAGGGATATCTATATGGTCTAATCGATTGCGTAAAGCAGGCAGTAAGAATGGAACCATGAAAATTATAGAGAAAATACAGTTCTTTTCTATTCTATTCTATTAGTATTCGATTAGTCTTAGTTAGTGATTCCGGCTCAGTGAATCCTTTCTTTCTTGATGAACTGTGGGCACCAAATAGCTTTAGCAACAAATCTTTGGCTTATGGCAGCAAATAATAGTTATTGTCACCAAAATCTGTTTTTCTTGTAGTGAACATAGATTCTTGCAATGCAATGTAGTTGGACTCTCATGTCGATCTGAATGAATCATCCTTTTCACGGCTGGTAAGCCTATCGATCCACACAGTTATCCACGTACCGGTAGAGGATTCAGTAGCTACCGCACCCCCTGCTTCCTTGGGCGAAATTCCTGGTTGAAGCTTTTTTTTTTGGGTCGTGTTATAAATGTTTTAGCTAAACCTATTGACGGTCGATGTGAAATTTTCATTTCCGAATCAGTAACACTCAGATTGAAAAAGAATATGGTCCCTGGGTTCCCTTTATTGGAACTATGTTTCTATTTATTTTTGCAAGTACCACAAAAAAAATAAATAGAGATATACATTGGGAAGAGAAGACACTGGGATCAATTCAACACATTTTGCACACCACAAACTTTCCAATCTAGTAATATATGGTCAACGATATTTATCCATGCGTCGTTACGAATCACAACTATAACGACTTGTAACGTACATATATTTCATTTAACCTTTACAAATAACACTCATCAAATTTATAGACGATATGACGCCTTGTATACATTCAAAACTAACTCGCCGCGATATTATCGAGACATGTTTGATTACTAACTACAAAAGTAAAAAGTAAAAAGTAAAAAACTAGATGGGAAAACATGGTGTGAATATGAATCCGCAGGCATAGAGGACACGGTAAAACAAGTAAGGGAAAGGGTTTTCGAGATCTATTCTAAAAAGAAGGGCCCTCCTCCTCCTCCTCCTCCTCCTCCGCCAATGCTGAAGCTTTATTACTAATAATGTCGGGCTTCAATATCTGTGCACAATTAGTACGTAAGCATCATATTTAACTATAATATCATATTATCATCACATCACATTAATTAATTAAACCTATAGACATAATTAAGCTCGGAATTTCAGGACACTATAATGTTTGTTAAATTACAAAGTTGAAGAAGAAGAAGAACCAACATGTATAACGGTACAAAGACCAAGTTACGAAGACACATTTAATTATATAAACCCACAACCCAACATCGATCTTAACATGCTTGTTTGTATCTTGTAGAAGAAGTGATCTAGAGAGAGAGAGAGAGAGAGAGAGCAGGCTTGTGGGTGAAGCAAGAGATGTTGGCCGGCCGGCCGGCCGGCGTCTTTGCCACGGCCAGCTTTTTTGCTATTCTTTCTTCCCCTTTGCCTTTTTAATAACCTGCAGCCTTTTCTCTCATAAATACCATTGGGGCAACAAAATTAAAGCGTGAACGAATCATCAAACTTCAGCGTTAATTACTTCATTTCCCCCCCTACAATTCCAAAATGTGAACTTACACGTAGAGGCTGGAAATGGGTAATAAGATCAATACTTCAATCTTTTGCAACCGTTCAAGGTGTTTGACGTTGAACGGATTCTTCGACAACGAAATTATAATCTTTGATTGAGAAGTTTTTGCGATTCTATTCTCCGTGAAACCAATATTAACAGTTGATTGAGCCACAATGTATGGTGTGGGTTTGTACAAATTTTGAAGCACACGCGGTTGACTTTAAAGTCTGAGACGATTGTATAAGAGAATGGATATACGAGTCGTTTGGATGCAGTATTTTGATGAGGTAATTTGGTCGAAATAACTCAGAATGAGGTATTTCAATCAAAATAACTCGTTTGGCAAAAATAAAGTAGAATGTGGTATTTTGTCCATGAGTCAATTGAAATAACTCATTGTGAGTTATTTGAAATACCTACCCACCCCCTAGTTATTTCAAATACCTCATCTCCCAACTTCTTTTTTTCCACTTCATCCCTTCTTTAAGTGGTGAAATACCACAATATTTGAACGTTTTATCCAAACAAGGCAATTATACCAATTACCACATTTCAAAATGAAATACCACATGAAATGCCACATAGCAAAATAATGCATCATTTGGATTCGAAATACCACAGAACCAAAATGATGCATCCAAACGACCTGATAAATTCTATAAACTTCTTTTATTGCTTTAAATTATCGAGTTCAATTGATTGTTCAACACGTACATGGTCATATTGAGCATTTTGTTGACTGAAGTGTGGGTTCATTTTCTTCCATGTAATTTCTCAAGTATGTATGATTGAACTGAACTAAAATGATGTGAACTTTTCCCATGACCTTGACAAAAATATTACATTGTTCTCTTTTCCACTTTTGGTTTTTTTACGGAGGTATCATTTTCCTTCTTTTTGAAAGGCCACCTTTTGTGTTTTCATCTTTCAAGTTTCAACACAAACGAAAGAATCATATGGCTCTAAGGGTTTTCATATAATAGGTATTACCTATTTACCTTCCCCTAATTAAAACAAAAATATTATTCACTTCACTTCAAATCACATCATATCGGTGTATTATCAGAGCCGATCGACAATAATTTTCAATTAATCACTTACTACTACAAATAATCACATGAATTCCAAACGCATGATAAAAAAGTTAAGTTGTCGCGCGATAATTTTGTTGTTTTGACAAACCAGTGCATTTCATTAATCAACGATTTTGGTGCAAGCAAAGCCAGCTGCGGCCCAAATGTGATAATAATTATTGGTAGCTTTTCATCATTCACTTTTTTCATCATCGACCAGAGCATTTTTACTACTGGCTGGGTTCCGCGTCTCATCCAGTGTGTGATAATAATTATTGGTCTATATGCAACTATAGGCTCGTTTAGAGGAGGAATTGTAATGGATTAATTTGACACAATTGTCTCGTTTTGAGACAATTGTACCAAATTGCCTCGTTTGCTAGCAAAAAATTTGGATAGATCAATCTACCTGAGGTATTTTGAATTGATTCGTTTTGAGTCAATTTCAATTACATGAGAAGGGCAGATAATTCGAATTGACTCGTTTTAATTACCTCCTTTATAAAAACGAGAACAATTGACTCATTTCTAAATTGATCCATTCAAACCACCTCATATTGTTCGCAAGCACGTACACAACCTCTTCATTATTATTCAATGGAAAAAAGCAGGTAGATATTTGCAAGTGGCAATAAATAGAAGCACTGCCACAACCACGTGCGCATGGCTTAGCTTTCCCTTCTTCACTTCTCTTCTTTAGATTTGGCCTGGAATTCAATGGACGATAATGATGTGGCAAGTGAGTCAAAGTTTTTGCTCCAAACAATTGATTAGCTCCCACATGATAGTTTAGTTTTCATCGGGAAACATCGATCGCCACCAAAAAGAGAGAAGCCCCAAGGGTCAGGGAAATCGATATAACAAACAAACGGCAAACAAATTAAATTCATGGTTCGCATTTTCTTAGACAACATAATTTGCCAACATATATGGTTAGCTATCTAGCTAGTCTTGCATCACAAGTTAACAACATAGTCTAGGCAAGCCATGATTGTTGCACCAATAGTAGTATTAGACCCATCTTACCAAAAAAAAGAAGAAGAAAAACTATGCTAGAACTCAAACAAGTTATCGAGACAGATTGATTGTACGACACGGTATCATCACGGTCTTTGTTATTTTGAGAGGACCCGGCCTGCGATTAGACATATGTGATACATCATTGAAATTCAATGTATATGAAGAGTTTGTGAAAAGTGCAAGCTTCAAACCCGTGTGAAGAAAGATTCAAACCTCTAAATATTTGATCACCCTGGTAAAGGCTAGCATACAGCCATGATACTCGTAATGAGGTGACACGGGATTTATACCATAAAGAACTTAGTTTGATATGATACGATATTCTAATCTCTAATGAGCCCGTAGGAATAGCAATGGGGCAGGTCCGGGGCGGGTTTCTTGGTACCCAGACCCGCCCCGTGGCAGGTCGGGGCAGGTCGACCCAATGGGTATGCAATTAATATGAAAAACATTAGAAATATTCGTTATTTTTATTATAAGACCAAGAAAACAAACAATATTATGATAAATGTAGTTAAATTATTAGAGAAATTGACATTTTCACTGATTTACAACTTTATTATATCTAAATTATCATGTAATAAATGAAAAATTCTAAGTAATTTAACTAAGATTGCATGTAATTTAGGCAAGAACGGGTCGAGAATGGGGCGGGTCAGGGCAGGTCGGGTCGATGAGAGTACCCAGGCCCGCCCTGCCCCAAAACAGGTCAAACATGTCAGGTAAAACGGGTCAGGTCAAAATTGCCATCCTAAATGAGGGAACACCATAATATAACTTTCTATGTCCAGCCCCTACTAAGATCAATTTAATAAATAAAAAAAACAATAACCAATGGTTATTATTCGTCGAAGTAAAATAAAGTACATCCAACGACAAGATCGATCACCAACAGTAGTGCATACTCCGGGTATACGATACCCTTTTTCACATGTATATTAACTATATTCTGGATGATTGATGACCAACCTAGCTAGGAGCTAAACACCATATCTATAGTAGGTATCTCTTTATGCATAAATTTAACTACGACATGGTTATGATGTAATAATGTTTCCCTTTGGCTTGGTAACAAAGTAAAAACACAGTTAATACACATTGGCAAACTGAATAAGAACCTGTAATGATTTCTCCCGATTGAATTTCGATTTTGAATGAGAATGACTAATAACCTAATAAATCAATATAATTTTCTAATATTTTCTCGAAATATGAATACATACATTGTAATTTTAGATTAAATTTCGTGATTATAAACACTCTTAAACTACGCCGCTCCATCGTGGTGTCTAAATGGTTTTGCCAATTGTTCACAATTATTTTTTTTATGATGCATGATTCATGGCCAGCAAGCCAAGTTGAGAACTGAGGAAATGTACATATCTATGTTACACATAACACTCAAATTTTCAGTGAGATCACGTGCTGCTGCTGCTGCTCTTTTCTATGCTCTTCGTTTTATTAAATAACCTAAGTGAAGAACTGATGAATAAACTAAAACGAGAAAAATACACTAGAAAGTAAACAATCCAAGAACTCCAAACATTGTCTGTATTATACTATATTGAGAGCCATGCCTTATATACTACGAACATGGTTTACTAATATATGTATATATATGGTCAAATACAAATGATCAAAAGATCTTTCGACGAGCGATAGAGCTATAGCTAGCTTTCTGTAAATAATTAATAAAAAAGGAACGAAAATTTATATTCAATTTTTTCTAAAAGTGTGTTCATTCATGGAACTTTTACAGATTTCAGTGAAGCCACCACACTAATTAATTAAAAATCTCTCCAATACTTCAGTTTGTTTTACCCTTTTTCTTATGTTAACTTTTCAGGACGATCTACACACGCTTGATTTATTATTGGTTTCGATCTATTTCAAACGAGTATCCCTTAAACAGTTTGATAAAATATTGAATTATGATTATAGAGCTTTCTTCCATCTCTTCATATCCGTTTTGTTCTCGTTTTGAATTCATATTAACACAGTCTGGCTAACATGTCATTCATAATTTTTTTCTCCTTGTAGAAAACGGGAGGCTAAAAAAAGCGTGATCTTACCTGATGCATCAAATAAATCAAAGTGCCATGGTACCCTAATTCGATCGAAATACAACCAGTACAGTAACGAGCTACATACCAAGATAAGTAAGAAGTTTGGATTGAGATGCAAATGAGTGCCCAAAAAGAAGCTTAAAAAATTCGCAACCAAGTTAACTCCACGACGATACACATGAGAAAGACAACGATTAATATTACGGGTCGTGAAAATTTGAACACATAACTTTAAGAACACACCGATTGTTCTCAATAACTTGAGTTGTTGTGAGAGATCCATATATAATACTTAACCAACTTATCAACCAAACCAAGCAAAAATGATAATGGTTCTATAATCTCAACAATTACAGCAAATTAAAGTGTGGGTTTCTTGAGCCTCTTCATTGAGCTGGATGGCGATGGGTGAATCAGTTTTGCAAGATAATATATAGTATCGTAAACAACCATTAATATCAACTTGAACCAAAAAGCATATATATATGCATATTAATTGCATAAGCTAATCATTTTTTTATTGCTTCAATCTTGTTTAGAATATATACGCTAATTGAAATGGGAATAATTAAGCAGTAGGTGGAGAGCGGGCGTACGTAGCCGCATGCTCCTCCATGCAATCGCCACCGCGACGCGACGGTGGCCTGCGAGCGGTGATATAGCTAATTAGCGGTGGGACCCAGTCGACGCCGCCGCCCCCCCGACATTACTGAGACGTCTGAAAAAAAACGGTGACCGGCGCCGATTGCGCCTTTCTCGGCGACCAAAGCCAGTCACGTGTCTAATCAACTCCATGTGACGATGATGTGGGATTATTTTACGAAAATGTGACATCTTGGCTTCTTGTAAACACTGGTTATTAAGTGGGATTAGTCCAAAAAATCATACCATAACTAATTCATAATTCATGTGGTTCCTGTTTGTCTGGTCCCAAAACTTACTCTAAATGTTTCCTTGTGTAGGCGATACTACGATATAGAGTGAAAAAAATGATAGAATAAAAAATTATGTAATCTCTCGATATTGGACTAATATGTTATAAAAAAAGCGTTGAGAACGTTTTATCGTGAAATATTTTAATATTTGTTTCAACATGAACTCCAAGTAGAAACAATATAAGTTCAAATATAAAGAGCAGCTACAAGCCTACAACCCAAGCTAAATTACATGTAACTCTATTTGGATCACTATGTTAATGGGTGGGGATATTTTGATGATGAATGCATATTAATATATTATATATATCTACTTTTCTTGGAAGTTGTTTGTTTAAAGCTGTTATGGGCTGTAATGAGAAGACCAAAAATTGCAATCCTGCTAATAAATACAACCAAAGGTTTGGTTATGGTCCTAATTATATACTTTTTATCTCCCAATTAATTTAGTACCTACCAATAATAGAGAATGTGACACAAAAGAATACTTTATTTATTTATGAGAGACAATTTTTAGGGAGTTGGTGCTCTATGTTTCATGAACTCACTCAGACTGAGATATTGTCCATATAATTAAGCGTTTTTTTTTGTTGTTGTCTATTAATGATGGGTTTTAGCAAATCCAAAAGAACCCTTAAAATTGGGGAAAATAATTTAACTTTGAATTATTAATTTGTTATTCGACCAAGCTGAGTTCCACTATACTTACAAATACATCTTTTTTTCTGCTATAAAGACAATTTTATTCTCCCTTTTTCCTCCCTTTTCTTCTTCCTCTGACTAATTGAAAGTTGCTTACTGCTTGGCATGTGGTATTTTGTCTGCAATTCTTTCTCCCGTTGTATTTTCCTTTTTCCAATTTTTAGGTCCTCCAGAATATGAGTTTGCAAAGAACATGGGGGCCCGTGTTCCCTGGACATTTGAAGCCCATTAATTAGACAATAATTAGTGACTTGATTACAACCCATCCAGATGAGGAGATTACATAACAAAGATTGTTTATCATTAATCATCAAATGTAATAATAAGCAAATTCCGTACGTACCAACCCAATATCGATCTCACTAATCAAATATGGTGGAGTACGTGGAATTGCATAGCGAATGCTAATCACACAGGATGAGAATCTCAAGCTCTTCATTAAACAAACATGGAGTAAGTACATGAACTGAGATGGTGTCTGGTTTTTTTCTTTCTTTAATGTGTTCTGCTGTTTGTAGGGTTTACCTTGTCCCTTGATAATTAATGCGTATATTTAATCTCAGATTAAAACTTATTAAAGTGGGATTAAGTCAAGTAGAGAAAAAAGATTTTTGTTGGGAGGGCTTATTAATGGAACCTAACCCTCTCCTGCAGATTTTCAGGGACCATGCTTTGTCTCTTCCACTCGTGGGCACGACCCGCCCGACCTGCAAAAGAAAAAATTAAAGGTATTTTATTTTGGCCCTTTTTGGCCTTTCGTAGGGAAAAAAGCAGAAAAAAAGAGAGGATTGAAATTAATATATAGTTGTTTCTAATTTGCATGGTCCATGAAACCGTACCGGAGACCATATCGGGAAAGTCAGCGGTTGGGTATTTTATGGTAAAATCGTGGTTTAACTGTAGTTCAACCGTTATACCGGTAAATGCCGCATATCGGTTTAGCCTCCGATACTGGTATTTCGTGGTTGAACCGCCGGCACGGTACGGTTTAATGGACACTGCTAATTTGAAGGTACGAATATGAACATGAGGAGAGGAAAAGAAAAGATCGACATGGGTCGTCAACATTTCATATGTTATGTAAGTGTACTTAATGAATTGATTGAGTAATTAGTTTTTTGGGTTATGGACACCATGACTACTAGCTAGCTCTCACCTCCAAATGTTTAAAAATGAACTTTTTCGTTGGTGAGTAATTAAGATTCAAATTTAGAAAGCGGTGGATGTTCTCATCCCGTATTATTATTAGGCGACTCTGTGTAGGTTCAGAGAGTGAATTTTAATAGTATGTGCATTGTCAAGGGAGATCTGATGATGGATTGATGTGAAGATTCATGGATGATTTGATTTTTATGCATTCATTGCATCTGGTTCAATAACATCGTTACATCAAAAGAGACCCGATGATGTTTTTTTTTAAATATAGGCACGTTATGATACTGAAGTCGATACATCTTGAATTTTTTTGCTCATTCAAAGAGACTAATGCAATGTAGAAGGGTCTACCATTGGTTTTTATTTTTGGAGGAAGAACAGTTATTTTTATATGAATAGTGTTCGACCTTGGCCAAGCGATGAAGAGTGTATGTAAAGCGTTCACTTGGATGTAGCGGATTTTTTTACAATTTACATGAACTTATGGTAGAAAAATTGGATCTATAGATATCAATCAATAAGACATTTTCAGTGGTAGGAATCAAATTTCAATGACATTTGTAAAGTGATATCTCCTTTGCGGACTTGATCAAGATTCAAGACTATTTCATTGTATCAATGAATATAATCTGTTCTTACAGAGTAATTAAGCTGTAGGTGTACTTAATTAACACCATAATGGCAAATGGTTGTATTTGGTGGATCTTTTGAAGCTAATTAATTTTGCAGCGGACATTGTTGATGGGGGGCTAGAAAGGTAAATGTGAACTGTCTGAAGAAGCAGCACTTTGCTTTAGTGGGCTGTTTTTGCCTCTGAGTAGTTTATATTATCTCCATAGATGTTCTTCACTTCAATGTCTCCATTAATTTTCAAGCATGGAGACGACCATATTATATATAATTCATCAAACTTTTCATTTCTGAATAATTTAGATTAAAAAGGATTTTGAAGTGTCAGTGTCTTCGAAACTTCATGTTAGCTTTCAATATTGGGTTGGACCGGTCTTTGGGCATATATTTGGGGAATTAATGGTTTTGATCTACCCACTACATATTAGTTGTGTTCTTTTAAAGAGGTCAATGTACATACACAATTGTTATTCAAAAGAGGAAGATGAGTTTTAGAGTAGTAAAGTTTTCTCAAGATTATGTATATATATAGTTGTATCTCCAAAGTATCGGTCTATCTACATTCTACTCCATTTCAAATCCGTAACTATAACGCTTTTTTAGAAATCGAGAATCAAATAAGAATAATAATTTGATGGTGTTACTGGATAAAACAGTATCTTGTTCGAAAACTAGAAATATGTAGGCACCCCGTAAATATGTAAAGGATTAGAAAAAATTCTCGTATTTTCAAACACCTTATGATTTAATAATATTTTTATCATGGATAGAGAAATTTTCTTATTTTTCCATCCCTTAATAATTTGTATCGACCATAACTTACCGAATAATTTTTTATTATTATATTTTATACAAAAAGTTGTATTGATCGTGATTTACATAGTTACAAGCATTTTGATATTCTTGAAAAATAAAATTTGATGTTATTTGAAATGCTACAATGTGTGTATAAATAACAACTTGTGTAAGTAACACACCACTCTTGCGAGAATAACCATTGGTGTTTTCATGAATAAACATCAATATTACGTGAATAAACACTAGACTGCATGAATTAGGTGTTGGTGTCACTTACAAAGATAACAAACCGCGTTCAACGGATTATCATAAAGATCCGTTTAAGTTAATAGCTTCTTTCGTAAAGACTAGCTCTTTCGTAGGTTAATCCCCTACGAACTCATTTGTACAATTGATTGTAAATAAGCATTACATGCTTATAGCAAGAATTATGATGGAGTATATTTTCCTTATTCTATGTTCACGAAAGAAGAAAAAGAGAGGGAGGAGAAAAAATTGGAGAAAATTGTAGTAATCATGAACCTTTCTCCTATCATAAGGTTTGCTATAGTACAAGGGGTGATTATTGGAGGAAAAAAAAAGCTACTATAGTGTCAATATCTCCCCAATTTTAAGTGAAAACTATCCTTACACTTATGGTATATTTTTTCCGTTTAGATATGAACATCATTTTCTTCTTATTATTTTACTATCTTCAAATTTCACTTCTCTAAATTTTCTTTCTCCTTCCTAAATTTCTCTCACACATAAACCGAGTGTTAAAGAGATGGAGTAGCTTAACTAATGAATTGCATGAACCCGGCCCAATATAAAATGGACAACAAGTGCAAGCCATCTCATAACGGGCCGCGAAACCTAGCCCAGGAGTCATACCCATCTCCGTCCAGCCCATGGCACCCATCATCCAGCCCACCAATCAAACTTGGAGTACCTTCACTCCTTCGTAAAATCGGTAGGGTTAATTTCGTCGTAGATATAGGGGTGTACAAATTGTTATCATAGTAAGCAGGGGCGGACCTAGGCACAAGGGAGGTGTGTCATCTGACACACCTCCGCCCGAAAATTTTGTGAAAGACCCCTAATTCGTCGGTACTAAAATTTCGATCTCGGGATTTTCGACACACCTCTGATCATTGTATCCGACACAACTCCATTGTGTTTATGGAAATTTATTGTCATAAGTTATCAAAATATATAAATATAAGTTCAGGCTAGCGTACGTCCGACCACCGTATGGCAATTGGGTTTTGCTATTTAGATAAATAATTAACCGGACTTTGGGGCATGATCCTATATCCTAACCTCTAATGGGTGAACCCCAATCCCTAATTTTCTAACCCAAACGGCAAAATTTGGTCAATCTTAAAATGAAACTCAACAATAATTTCGACAAATCAGAATCATTGATTTTCATTTTTCAAGATCAAATGAATCTTATGTTAGGTTAGTGAATTGGGGATTGCGGTTCACACATTGGGGGTTAGAGTATAATATCATTGTTTATAAATGATTGTTAAGTTGTGTATACTGAAAAACATTTGCTTTGCAGCATAAGTGATGAATGTATTTTAGAGACATTTCAGCAGATGAAAAGTCGTCGTGATTCGTTGTAAAATGACATTGTGAACTTCATAAATTAATTTCTTTTAATTTCTACTTAATTTTTTATTCTATTATTATTCTATGTTAGCGGCGACACACCTCTCCAACAATCCTAGGTCCGCCACTGATAGTAAGTGTATATAATATATTAGAGATTTGACTAAAAGAGAGATAATACTCGATGCTTGAGTGGTTATGCAAAATATGAATATAAAATATATGAGATATATGGCCAATTGGTTAACCAAACCAAACTAATCCAACACAAGCTAAAAAATTTAACCAAACTGATTTGAACACCCCTGGTAGAGAATGCTTCAGAAGTGCCAACTATATCGATACAAAATCTTAGCACAAGTAGAACGTATAAACTCTTCGTATCGTTCGTGGTAGCTCAAATTGCTCAATGGCATGAGAGAGTGCGGCGTGGTTTCGGACTGCCACATTCTTTTAACCCTAAAATCAATGTAAATCCCTAATTCCCTATAGTTGGCTCATTCAGTAAAGTCACGGGGGTTCTATTCCTGCCACTTCAATCAGGAGATGGTTTCAGCCTTGGATACACATTGTCATAAGACCAAAAATAATGGTGATTGTGTTGAACATAGGGTTGTCGGTTCGGGTCGGGTTCGGTTGCCAAAACCAAAACCGAAAAAAACCCGAAAACCCGAAACCGAAAATCACTAAAACCGAACCTGAATCTGATAAGGACTTGCGGGTTCCAGTTACTCGAAACCCGAAAATTTCTTATCGGGTTCGGGTTCGGTTAAAGCAAAACCAAAACCCAAAAACCCGAACACCTAAAAATACAGGTTGAGTTCTATTCATTGGAGGTTTTTAGCCGGAACCCAAAAAACCGATAAGCAAAACCGAACCCAAAACGAAAAAACCCGAAACCCAAACCAAACCCAAAAAACCGAAAATGCATATAATCGGGTTGGTTTCGGGTAAACCCGAAAAACCGAACCCGAATTGACACCCCTAGTTGAACATCAGATACATCAAATAAACATCATCATTACCTATGCAGGCTCCCTTAACCTTAAGAACAGAGCACTTTAGAGTTTAGATAACAAGGAAACGGGCAGTTCCCTGAACAAGCGAAACCGTAAACAAGACAGTTGGGACACAGTTTTGGAATGTTCCAACATCAAATTATCCATACATTAGGAAAAAAATAAAGGAAAATAAACGACATAGCTTCCTGGCTCTTGTTCTTTTTGTTAGGCTTTTTGGGGACTAGGGAAATTGTTATTGGGCCTACTTTAGCCCATTTTAGTTTCAAGAGCATCACCATTCACGACTGGACTTTTAATACATAGCAACTGAGAGAGGCGGGTGAGAGAGGGACAAAAGGCAAACAGCCAACTGAGAAAGAAAATCACCCCTCCCTCGCAAAGCCAAAACCTTTTCCCCTGATCACACACCCCTCTTCCTTCCTTTCTTTCTTCCTTCCCTGGTTTTAGCCCATGGCATACTTCTGGGTCCAGCTTCTAGCAGTCGTCTCGTACTTGTTCTTGTCCGTTTTGTACATGTGAGCGATCTCGGGCACCAAGGGATCGTCGGGGTTGGGGTCCGTCAACAAGGAACAGATGGAAAGCAATACCTACATGACAGAGCAGAGGGGTGTATAACCTTAGAGATCAGCATCCATTGATGAAACAAGCAGCAATGCATTTGATTTAGTTTCTTATAGTATTCTTATTACTTGGTGCTTGTAAAGACTGAGCCAAATACCTTGGATATGGTTAGAGCAGGGCTCCACTGTTCTTTCAAGATATCGAGACAGATGCTCCCGTTGCTATTAATATTAGGATGGAACACCTTTGTTCTGAATGCCACCTGCAAATGCATTTTTCGAGTTAATATAATGATGTAACGCGCCAGATCTAAATGCTTTTCAACAATACAAGGTTTTCAGATCAGTCAGGAAAGGAGAAGTTAAAACCAGGAAAAGTATGCAGGAAGCACAGCTTTGCAGATGAGAGGAAAAGGGAGATAAAGTAGGAACAATGGTAAACCATATGCATATGCAGGAAGCACTATTCCATGCACGGGATGCATAATTGATTTTGATCACAAGACGTTACACATGAAGCCAAACAGCAATGGACGAACAGCACAGAAAGCTAAATGGATACCTTGGGAGGCTTAAATGGATAATCTGGTGGGAAATGGATAGTGACCAGGAAAACTCCGCCGGAATAAGGGCTGTCTGGAGGACCCATAATTGTTGCTTGCCAATGAAACATGTCCTCAGCAACAGGGCCTGTAGCATTGCCAAAAAAAAAAAAAAAACTCAATGAGATTATCAATTCATGCTTTGAATTAGGATGACTCTAAATAACAAGTCATTATTTTGTTGCAAGGAGATCCAAAACTCAAGCAGGCAGCTTCCTGGTTTGGACAGGAGATGCATGGACATTCCATGTGCAGCGTGATAAAACCATAAAACTACGACACAAGAAACCAGACATCCCTAAGAAGAAACAATTGTGGAATCCCACAATTGACTATGGCTATCAATGAATAATGTGCTGCCAGCTTCAAAGCCATTAGCATAGTAACAACCTCTTTACAGTCCAATCCCGTCGATCACGCTTTAGTTGCGTACTGTAAATGGCATTTCCGTATAAATAATAGAAACAAGGTGTTGCTAGTCCATATGAAGCATGAACAAATAAGACACGACCCTAGCATATTTCCCCCGAAACAAAGAACCATGGTAGAGCCAAACTGTTGACCCCCGTCGGCAGACTTGAATTACATTCATTGATAATCAAATTCCTTTCTGCAACTCTTGGCACAGCGATCAGAACAGGTTAATAGCCTAGTTCAAATCTCTATCAAACCATAGCAGTTGACCCCAGTAAACCGTGTAACAGTTACCCACAAACATTGCAGGTAATTGGGTCAAAAGAACCAGAAACCATAACAGAACTTTAGCACCACCAAAACCCTAAGGCCGACAAACACATCAGTCGTCGCCGACATACATTATAATGCCTCAAATCATCATTCAACATGGCTGCCTGCCTAAGGAGGGATCTACACAATCGCGATACCGACGAATGAAATTCACCAGCTGGAATGGCGAATACGGCGGGAAAAGAAATCTACCCCTATGAATTGGTGATAAATTTCTAAACAGGAAGCAAAGGAAAGTCAAACCGAGCTGGATTTTTTTTTTGGCCCCTGTCGATCCAAACTAAGGGAGGAAAATTTACCAGCGCTGCATGAGGTAGGAGGATCCTTCTGCAGATCCTTGAGTTCCTTCAAGATACGCTTCGACGCCATCGCCGAAAACCTTAAGATTCCCAAAAGAAAACGCAACAGAATCGATCAGATCTAACGAAGACAAAACCACAATCGACACCGGCGATCGGGAAAGAGGAAATTCATACCAGAGAGCGAACGAACTTCGAGATCAGATCCTCCTTCTGGATGAAAAGGAAGAAAACCAGGCGGCGTTCGAAGGAGATTGGAGCGAGGGATTGAATGATGAAGAAGAAGAAGAAGAAGAAGAAGGGGAAAGTTGAAGGAGGTATTTGGGAATCCGGTAAGCTAATGGCTTTTTATTAAATTAATAATATTTTTTTTTAAAAAGATGGATAAATAAAAATGGTGGGAGAAAAATTGTGAATTGGCTTGGAAATGGCAGGCGAGCTTAGGAAGGCCGTCCACTCCAGAATCTCCAGAACCTTCTGATTGGGTTATTCTTGGTGTGGTGGGACCCAATCTAAGCGTTTTCTCTACGTCAAATAGGGTTGCTATACGGTCCGGTCCGGTTAAATTGGACCAAATTGATCAGGTCCCAGTCCGGTCTTTTCCGGAATATAAGGACCAAAGATTGGATTGGATACAGTCTGGTCTTGATTCGGTCCGGTCCCAATTTTATCTTTATTTTAGGTGTTGGGGGTCTCTTATCCAGTTTTTTTACCTCAAATCTAAGCCCAAATATGAGATTGCATTGTTTGCTATCCGGTCCCAGTCCGGTCCCGATCCGAGTTATAAGAACCGGTTTCGAGTAAAACCAAACAGTCCAGGACCAAATAGCCAGCCTTAACGTCAAATATTCACCCAAAGCCAAAAGTGGCCGCCGAATAAATCCTCCTTTCCTTTATTTTTCTATGTTTTCATTTTCTCTATGCCTAATCTGCTTTCTGCCAGCCACATAACCAAATTACTGATGAAATTAATAGAGTTTAAGGGAAATTAGTGACTAAATTGGAAATGTTAAATTAATGATTAATTTTAATTTATCCTTCCAATTACAAGGAAAACTACAAAAAAAAAAAGAAAAAAGAGGATTGCATTTGTGGTTTTAGCGATGGACATAAGGGGGAAATGAATGTTCGTGTTTTCCAAGTGGGTTTTTTGCTTTCGTGTTGTCGTTTGCTTTGGGTTCTCCTGCGTGGACGGCGTCAAGTTCATAGCGTGTTATGAATCAAATTGTTGGTCAATTGCAATATTTAGGGCTGGCTTAATGACATTTAAAAAAATATATATATTATGAATCAAATTGTTTTAGTGGCTTAAGTTTACAAACATTGCCATAAAAAAATGAAGTTGAAGGGGCAAATTCGATGACAATACTTCCTGACTATCAATCAAATGCAAAGAACGATTTACACTTTTAAGAGGAGAAGAATGTACACCTTGAGTAAATCAGGACATAATAATGCCCGTTTGGTTTATATTTTCACAAAAAGATAATTGGATCCCAACAAAATCAACGAAACCACATACCAAATAATGTTAAATTTCATTAACCATGGAATACAATATCATAACCAAACCGTCCAAACTAATACAACAGCCAAATTAACCAAACTAAAGTTTAATCGGTTTGGTTAATTGGTTAACCAGATTAACCAATATAAAATCACATTATCATTAAGTGATAAAGTTTTCTGTTAATTTATCAATTCACAATTTATATAATGAATAAAACATAACAATCAACACATAGTTATAGTTGACCCTTAACATAAATACATGCAACTAAGACAATTATCTTACGGCTAGTATAGAAGTATTCACCTAACAAAAATTTATCACAATGGTATGGGTTAATGAATTGTTGTATTTGTTTGAATTGACCTTACTTTCAAGTTTTCATCCAACATAATGTATGAGATTTATCTAAACTAGGCGTTCATTTGTTGTGGTCTACACTCTACATGTACAAATATACATTATAGGAACAATATCAAGCTTTATATTTTATGAGTCTAAAATGGATGAATGTTTAACTCTTGAGTGATTATTCAAAGTATTAAGTATGTGTATATATTAGATATATGACTAATTATTTATCTGGTTAATTTGGTTTGGCTGGTTATGAGTGTCTGAAACTAAACCAAACCACCTAAACCAAACATTCAAAGAACTTTAACCAAACCAAACCAAACCAATTATCCAAATTAACCAAACTAAATTATCCAAATAGTACTGGTTAAAACGATTACCATAGTAACCACACCGTTTGAACACCCCTAATCTCAACATTATAAAAGAAAACAGTAAAAAAATAATTAAGAAACTTAAAATTGACCACCATTCACCAAGCTAGCACAGGATGAGCTGGCCTCTGACCATTTTTTCCGAGGGTTGACCTTTACGCACATGCTGGCTCACAGACCGCGTACCAAACGCGCCATTACATCTTCGCCGCCGCCAAGAATCCCGGCGAGGGTCCTCAACTGACCTCCTTCTCGCCCACAAAAATCCAGCTCGGTTTCCCCCCTCCGGCCGCGATGAGCAGATTAACCCGGCGAGTCCAAATCGACGACCCTAAGTACGACGACGACGAGAGGAATGGCCAGAACGGAGGCGGTGAGGAGGAAGGAGGAGGCGCGACGAAGCTGAGATCGACGAGCAGCAACGTGAGCGACGACCAGGAGCCCTTCATGGGGGTCAAGGTTCGACGGAAGGCGTCGCTCCACAGAGAAGTTAAAGGAGATTACATCGACGTGCCTTCGCATCCTCGCCTGATGAAGATCTTGCAGAAACAAGGTTAGGTTTCGGTTTACCTTCGATTGCGCTCCTTTATTGATTTATCTAATGGCCATTGTATGTCGTTTCCGATTGCGTATCCTTGTTGTTGTTGGTCCGATTGAATGCGAGGTTGCTCGAAATGAACAATTGGTTGGCTTTCCTGCAATTGCAATTGGCGCCTAGCAACTAGATTTGGTAGCTTGATCGATTCAAGCACCTGTGATTCAGAACAATAGTAATTTGAATTTTTGTACAATGTGCAAGCCTGAATTCATGTTTCATTGTGTTTCTTTGCAGGAGATAAGCACATACTATTTGCGGACAAAGTTTTGAAATTCACTGCTTCAGGGAAGATGAAGCGGCGGATATTGCTAATAACCGATTTCGCGATTTACATCCTTGATCCGGAGAACGATGTGCTCAAGAGGCGGATTGCAATGGCTGCAGTGGAGAAGCTGTGCTTGAGTGAGCTGAGTGATAACTTCTTGGCAATCATCATCCCGACGGAGTATGATCTTCTAATGGCCAGTACCAGAAAGACGGAAATCGTTACTGTTTTAGTTGAACATACCAAGAGCTCTTCGAACTATGAGCTCGATGTGGAATTCTCCAATAGGTAAGAACCAATCCCTCCCCGTGTGATGCTATGCTAGCAAGTTGACGTTTTGCTTTCTGGGTATGGCTTTTAGGTGCTCTATAGGTGCTTTAGCTATGCCATCTTCTTCTACTACCAATGCTAGTTGTTTTATTGCTTGTGGTCAGAATATGGTTGTCTACCTTGATCCAAGGCATTGAAAGGCTTCTTTGTAGACAACTACTCTTTGTGTTTTGGGCAATGTTTCCATGCGGATACCCTTAACTTAGTTGTTTGTTCTATGATTCAGCATTGAGTATCAGGCAGCTGCCGATTTGACTAAGGAAGTTCAGTTCGAGGAAGTGGAGGGTATGTGTTACTCATAGACTATATATTTATAACTGTTTCGTTCGAAATCATGACAGATGCAGCCTAGTTAGTAGATAACAATGTTCTGGTTTGCTTAATCTGCTGTTCTCCTGATCCCGGTCGTTTCCCCTCTCGATGACCCTCTGTTTGTTTCCCAGGTGGTGTCAGAACAAGAATCCTGAGGAAATGAGACTGCAACCCGTTCCGAATCTCAATCCTTCATAACTTTTAGACCACCTCATAGGGTGACTCGGATCAGATCAATGTAAAGGCGAGATGTAGTAATTGTTCAGAGTATTGATGCCAACCAGGTGTGAGAATTGTTTACCTTTATTAGTTTTTGCTGCATATATATAAAGACATCAATTTGTTTGTACTACTGTAACTATGGGAATTGGCTTGCTTGCTGTCCCTTTTTCCTCTTGATTTTGCATGTCCATTAATAGAACCAAGTGTCTGTATTACTTTGCAGCTTGTACTCTCTGAAAAGAGTGATAATAATCTCCAGAATTTGTCCTAGCTGGGATGAACTCTTGGATTTGGCTTTACTCATTGAAACAGTCTGATCTTCCAAGTATGCTGATTTCTCTGTTTCATTCATATTTTCCCTGTAGTTTCCATACATTGTTTCCTCTAATCCAATCTATCGTCAAACTATCGTGTTATTATGACATACCACGATATCTCAATATTGACGAGATCGGAACACTGCATATCCTACATAGTTCCAGTGTGCACCCACTGAACAAACTAGCAGAAATGCAGGGAAGTGAATTTTGTTTGAATCAGAACTAATCCATTAGTTTTTTTACATCTCAGAAAAAATCTCACATGCCATCACATAACAACACAAGAAGAAGAAGAAAAAAAGCCTCCAGACTACACCCTACACAAGCTCCCAACTTGCCTCAGTCTTGACTGGGAATTTGGTGACCAATTCCAGCACCCATAATGAATATCAAAACTCAAATTATTGAACATCTAATGTATGGCTGAAGAGCTACCGGCACGATCCGACCCCGGCGGGGTCGGAGTCGACATGGTGATCTCCACGCCGGAATCCGACCCGAATCCCCGACCTTCTCCGGGACTAACACTAACACTACCTCCTGCACGTCGGATCCCTTCCACCATCTTCACCACGTCGACCATCTTCGGCCGCTGGTCCGGCATTCTCACCACGCAGTTCATCCCAATCTGCAGCATCTCCACCATCTCTTCCTCTATGTTAGGATACCTCAGAAGCTCCACGTCGAACACCTCGGCGGTCCACTCCTCCCTCACCACGGAGTTCACCCATCTAACCAAGTGAACGACTTCTTCGCCCCCGCTACTGCCTCCAGAGGAGGAACTGGTTGGGGATTTCCCGGTGAGGAGCTCGAGGAGGAGGACACCGAAGCTGTAGACGTCGGATGCAGGGGTCGCCTTACGCGGGTCTGTTACTTCTGGGGCACGGTACCCTGTGGATGCTCTGTTTGGCGCTGGTGCTGGTGCCGGGATTGGAGTCATCAGCGTGGCTAGTCCGACGTCGGAGATGCTGCCGTAGTTGTCGGAGTTTAAGAAGATGTTTGAGGCCTTTATGTTGCCGTGGACGAGCTGCTTGGCGGCGGATTGGCGTGTGCTGTGGATGCAGAGGATTCCCTTTGCTGCGCCTATGGCAATCCTCATTCTGGTTTCCCAGTCTAACGGTGTCCTGCCTTCCCCTCTTTTGCCTGCAAAACACACATTGTTTCGTTGTGCTAACCCGATAAGCAATTTTCGACTTCCGTTAACCGACCCTCATCCTTCTTAACCGTTGGTTAGTGGCGCGATTAGCGGTTAAATCGTTAACTGCGTGACAATCAAATCCAAGAAAGTGATTTTTAGTTTCAGAATCACATACCATGCAGCAGAACAGAGACACTTCCCCTGTCGTAGAAATCATACACCATCAGCTTCTCATCCTTGGAGTAGTAATACGCCCTCAAAGCACACACATTCTCATGGCTAATCCCACCAACCACCTCCATCTGCCCTTCGAACTCCTTCTTCCCGACTCCCACCTCCTTCAACCTCTTCACCACCACCGTCGTCGTCGCATCCTCCAACGCAGCCTTATAAGTCGTCCCGTAGCTCCCCTTCCCTAGCACCTCCGCCGACGCCCTCAGCAAGTCCTCCAAGTCAAATGCAAGGCTGCACCCTTCGAAGAACACCAACCTGTTGTTCTTACTATCACCACCACCACCATCCTTCTTCTTCAGCTTCAGAGCAGGCTCGCCTTTGTCCTTCGACTTGGCAGCGGTGGAAATCGTCGTGGTAGGCAATCCTCCATCGTTCTTATTCTCCTTTCTCGTACTAGAGTAGCTGCATATCATCAACAGCGCGATCGCTGCAAACGCCAGGACACAGCTGCCGAGCACAATCCCAAGTATGGCTGGCTCAGTCAACTTCCTTCCCGATTTCCTCACCGGCTGAGGAATTGGAGTTTCAGCAGAGGTGGCCGGTGGGATTGCAATTTGTGAAGACAACTCATTGCCGGAGAATGCAGAGCTCGGGTACCTCATGAGCGAATTGGGGAGAATGCCGGTGAGGTGATTGTTTGTGAGGTTGATCTGCTGCAAGCTGGGGATGTTGATGTCCGGGATTTCGCCCGTGAGGGAGTTGTTGGAGAGGTTTAGAGATGTCAAGTGGTTCAATTTCGAGATGGAAGGAGGAATGCTGCCGTCGAATCGGTTTCCCGAGAGGTCCAGAACTGTTAAGTTGTTCCATACCGAGAAGTCAGGAGGTAAAGAGCCGGTGAAGTTGTTGGACTGGAGGTACAGGGAAGTCAAGTTCCTGAGGTTGGAGAAATCCAAAGGGAAATCGCCTGAGATCGCGTTGGATCTCAGGCTGAGGATTTGGAGCGACGAGAGGCGGCTCAGCGTGTTGGAAGGGATCGAGCCGCGGAGCCCCATTCCGGGCAATCGGAGAGCTACGACCCGAGAGTTGTCGCTGTTGCAGGTGACCCCTGTCCAGAGGAAGCATGCTGGGAAGTTTGTGTCCCAGTTTGGTGAGTGGGAGTAGTGAATGTTTCTTATGAAGTCTAGCAATGCTTCTTTGTCCTCGTATGGCTCGGATTTGGTAACTGGGAGTGAAACTGAAGCAATGATGAGAAATGCAGAGAGAATGAATGAAAGAATCTTCATTTCCACCATGGCCTTCTCTTGTTGCTGCTGCTGCAAAACTTGGTCGGTGACTCACATCTGTGTAAGAAACCAGGGAGAAAGGTCGTATTTAGTAATGGAGTTTATGACTGTAATGAATAGATGAACAGACGTTACTTTGTTGAACCCATAAAAGACTAATAAAACTAGTTTGCTGTTATCCCATTGCCGTTCAAGTCAAACATGAACAGCTAACACAAAGAAAGAAAGACAGAGCTTTCATGCCGGTGTATAGCTAGCTAATTTGTTGACTTTTGGATACAGGAATCGCCTAACTTCCGTTTGGTTGCTGAGAAAAGAAAAGGGTAGGAAAATTGGAGAGAAAGATCGAAACTTTCTAGCCGTAAACATTAATTGGATGTTGGGAGCAATTCTTGGATCCCATCAAAACACCTTGTCTGTCGTTGTTCACCTAAAAGGGGTAGTAAGCTATCTACTTACAGAGTACCAGAAAAAACAGAGAGAAACTTACCAGGGGAATGCAGGGGATCTCCATCTCTGTTTTTTTTCTTTCTTCAGACCCACAATCCAATCTTCAGTGAATCCATTTTCTCAGCCCCTCTTGAACCCAGAAAAGGAACAGTGATGGGGAAAGATGGGGGAGTTAGTTGACGAAAGATGGGAAATTATGTATTGGGTAATGATGAATGGCGAGAATGAGCTGTATTCGCTTGGCAGAGAAGCATCACATGGAAAGAAGAAGAAGCTGCGGAAACCCAAGTGAGATAAAACAATAAAGTAATCCACCATATGATTAGCTTAGATTAGAAAGCTTAATCTAATCAACCCATGCAGGGTTCTGTGTTCCCTCTCTTGAGATTTGACTCAATGAATGAGACTTGGTTTTTTAATATATAGCGCAGGAAAAGGAAAGAGCATGTGAAGGAAGGAAGGAAATCAGCTGACTTGCTCTGCTTCTTTCTTGTTCTGCGGGCCTAATATATGGGGCCATCATCTCTCTGATCAACTTGATTCTGTTGCTGCCGCCATTGATGCGTGTTTGAAGAAGGAACACTGTCTGCTACTTGCTTGCTTGCTGCCTTAGTCTTTTTTTCTTTTCCTTTTTTCTTTATTGGATTGATTTCTTGTTGTTGGTGACAGAGGGAGGGGAGGAGTAATTGCGGGGACGGTGAGAAGTTTTGCATCACTGGAAGCAGGGCTTATCAAAGAACATGTTCCCTTCCCATTATTATAATCGGTGTAAGGTGAAGTGAGATATGGATGTGTGAGAAAATGGCATTAGAAGAACTGATTTGGCAAAATAACTGAGGCAGAATTTAAGATGGGAGAATTGACTGTTTGAATGTTGATGCTGAAACTTTCTCCTATAGATAAACTCTGTAATATAGGTACTTTCTAAACTCTGGCTTGAGACTTGTTGTGTCACCGCCGGTGGCGGCTCCGGTTGGCCGGCGGGAGCCAAAGCCAACGAACGGTGGCGGTTATATAAGGGGTTGGTGGTGACAGAAGAATAATGGCTACCACGTGATAACTTATTGCTTCCTTACCGGTTACCATTACAAAGTACAAAGAGCCTTTCTCCTCCCTTAAATGCCACTCAACTAACTATATGCTTGTCAGGGTGACTGTGAAACTGCATTAGAAAGTGTCGGTTTGATTGTGTAGGTTAGATGTTGTGTTAATCTTCGTGTTATTGTCACTTTGATCCAGGTGTTGTGGATTCTGATTTTACTCAATTGTTAGATCGAGTTCTAAGTAAAATAAGACATGCTAAATCAGTTAATTTAAGCTCTTATGCGATATAACAGGCAATCAAAAGTCGCTTCTCGAGTTTAGAGCTTGATAGAGAAGGAATTAGACACTTTAACGAAGTATGGACCTCAAATCTTGACATAGGAGAGGTAGGCATTTCCAAGTCTGACTTATAGGGGTTGAATTCATAGATTTGCGATTTGACATCATGTGTAGTTGTTACGAACATTGACGACATAATTTATAGTTTATGATGATTTCATCATATTTTATATATGAAACCTTAAACCATTGGTTTCCATCTGGTTAACAATTCTTTTCATAAATTGCTTATTACTAATTGAATCGTTTGGGATGACGAATTTCCGAAACGATGCAATTTGGCCCGCTTCATAATTGTCACTTCTCATAAAAATATGCATCATTTCGAATTACTTGCCGCACCCCTGTCAATTCCAATCGATGCAAAACAAAACCGTTCAAATTGTCTCGACACAATTGGTGTTGCATCTTCATTTTCCATATATGGCTTATTATGTTGATGTTTGATCAAAGAATGTCACATGCCATGTATTACATTGTTTGATGGGGGTTCAAAGTCAACTATATATGTTTTCTATTGCGGCCTTTTCATATCGAAACTCTTTACTACTTTGTAAACTAATACTCGAATTTGTCTATGTTTCATGATGCTTTCATTACGGCCGTAAACAACATTTTCCATGAACATGTCACTGTGGTTCAATTATAAATTGTGAAGGATTTGCAGGGAGTAGGATTATTATGGTCAACGTCTGATAAAGCATACAATATTCAGATCCCAACAAATTAGTTTTAATAAATTTTGTTTAAAAGATTTATCAACATAATCAAAGTAGCGCAGCAAAAGTGTGGTGGGCCCATAATCTACAGGTCCCTAGATCGAAACAGACTTTGATATGTTTTTCGAGCCTTATTTAGACTTGCATCTGGTGTTTGTTTTGTGAAGCTGTTGGTTGAAGCAGAGAAGGGAAGCATCAATTGGAGCAGGCTAGGGTTGGAGAATGTTCCTCCACTTAGGGCTCTACAGAATTAAATTCTTCATCGGCTGTAGAAGCCTTCTAGTGGATTTACTATTTTCGTTGTCGATTTTATAATAGCGTGCACTATCGTTTAGCTTTCGTGCTAGTGACATTATCAACAGAACTTGAACTTTGGATCTTGATAGGCAGTTAAAATGGGCAGAGCTTTCGTCTCATTATAAGCAGAACTCAAACATTTGATCTTGATAGACAATCGAAATGGGTAGCATAGGTGCCCGTTTCTATATCTGTGATTCGATTAGTTACTCCGAAGTGTATTTATATATACTAGAAGAACCTCAATATCCCAGATATGATGTTGGCATGATCAAGTAACAGTTTTTATCTGGTTTTGTTTCACGAAGCATCTCTTTAGGCGACACTAGTCCATGGAATGATGGAAGCTAAGTAGCTTTCTCTGATAAGATGGAGCACATTGGTGATGCATGGTTGAGGAGGAGATCCCATAGTAAGCAAGTACATTGCAGCTGGTGTTTGTTTTGTGAAGCTGTTGGCTGAAGCAGAGAAGGGAAGCATCAATCGGAGCAGGCTAGGGCTGGAGAATGTTCCTCCACTCAGGGCTCTGTAGAATCAAATTCTTCATCGGCTGTAGAAGCCTTCTAGTGGATTTACTATTTTCGTTGTCGATTTTATAATAGCGTGCACTATCGTTTAGCTTTCGTGTCAGTGTCATTATCAGCAGAACTTGAACGTTGGATCTTGATAGGCAGTTAAAATGGGCAGAGCTTTCGTCTCATTATCAGCATAACTCAAACATTTGATCTTAATAGACAATCGAAATGGGTAGCATAGGTGCTCGTTTCTGTATCTGTGGTTCGATTAGTTACTCCAAAGTGTATTTATATCTACTAGAAGAACCTCAATATCCCAGTTATGATGTTGGCATGATCAACTAACAGTTTTTATCTTGTTTTGTTTCACGAAGCATATCTTTAGGCGACACTAGTCCGTGGAATGATGGAAGCTAAGTAGCTTTCTCTGATAAGATGGAGCACATTGGTGATGCATGGTTGAGGAGGAGATCCCATAGTAAGCAAGTACATTGCATCCAGCATTAATCGAGAAGCTATTCCTGTTCCTGTTGCAGTTGCAAACTATGGAGATCGATAACCCTGCATAGGTAGGCATTATGATCTCATCGCCCCTTTGATTATATTGGATTCAATGATCACTTGAACCCCTTCCAAGAAGCTTGCCACTGTTAATGCCATGAATGCCATCCATCTCTTATTTGATTAACATACACAAGAATGATTGCCAGCCAACTTGGATTGCACTGTCTTTCCTTGCAACTTGTCTTTCCTGGATGCATCAATTGTCATGTATAACAATGACACCGACAAGGCATTGGCTCATTTCCTCAACAGTCCTTCATAAGCACTACCCGTAATCTTCTTCCGTCATGTCTGGTTGTAATTTTCTTACGTTGCTTTGGTCTTGAGAATTTACGAGGATTTTAACCATACACTTATCATGCTTATAATCATGTCTGGTGATCGATCTCTTTTATTCTTCAAAAGAGTTAGCCTAATTAGCTGTAATAAAAAAATACGGTGAACAAAATCTCTATCGTCGTCGCTGTGGGAGGGCGCCTTCGCCATCCCCGTCCCCTCATCCTCGTCAATGCTCTTGGTTTGTTCGTTCTTTTTTTCCTACTCAATCAGTTCTGTTGGGGGATTGCATTAGGAGTTAAGTTCTAGAAGGTTGGTAAGATTTAGTTAAGAGCTTTGTCTCAAGTATGTGCTTCTGTCAGACCCAGGAACACCTCTATTAGTGCCTTGGGTTATGTTATTGAATCTTTCTCTATTCTCCTGTGAACATTTGTTTTGGTTTATATTTGGTAGTATAGGCAGTAGACAAGAATTGGTTTTGGTTTCTTTCAGTGGGGCTTAGACCCTATGTCTTTTCTTCATGCCTTCTGTGCAGCTATCGGTAGAAACTGACTTTGGAATATGAGTGATTATTTTATGAATGACTTGGTAAGAGAGATAGCATAGAGAGCCAAACTGAACTTCATGCCACACTCACAAACCAACCCCTCTCTCCCGTATCCAAGTTTTGTAATATATCTAACTATCTGTCTATCTATTCACATTTCGATATGTTTATTATGTTACTAGCTTTATTCCCGGCCATTGGCCGGGTAACTTTTAATAATAATAATAATAATAACAAACATATTTTTTTCGGTTCATAATATATTAAGTTGACACAATTGATTTGACAATTATAAATTTATGTTGCTAGCATATAATTCAGCCTAAATTCATCTCATATTTACTCAATATCAACAACTGATTAAGAAGTATAAAACACATTCGAATAATATTAATCTTATTGTGAACTTGTGATAAATTCATAAAATTGACATAGCAAATGTCAATGTCTTCGTAATTGAGATATGTTTTATGCTAAACTTGAGAATTGAGATATTGAAATTATGATATAGCTTATGGTGAGAACTTACTCATGGAAAATTTTCTCATAAAATAAATTACCAAAAAAAAGTCTCATATATATAGTTTTTCGTGAGAACCCAACCCAGGTAACACTGGATCAAATCCAAAAGTCTTTTGACATTTCTTAAATTTTGCATGGCTAAAACAAATAGTAATTATACATAGTTAAAAAAACAATTTATATTATTAATTGAATGTGTAAACAATTTTTTGGTGTAAATAGTAAACAATTATTCTTAATTAGATAAATAAATACTTCTTATGGATGATAAATAGTGCTAACTAATAATTATAAATAATAAACAATAAATTAACTTATAGTTTTTCTACTCTCTCCATATCTCCACAATCTCCAATCTCCCTCCTCTCCCAATGCCTTAACGGAAAACTAAAAAATAGCAAAATCACAATAAAAAGGAGAAGGTAACGGGAGTCAGGAGGAAAAAAATATTAAAAAATAAAAAATACCCCAAAATGCCGAGAAACGTGAGGAAGCCTGAAAAGCTTACGTGGAAGGGGTGGTTTTTCCAAACCCCTTTAATATATTGTAAGATGGGTTGGAAATATTGCAGCTGATACATACAGACTCTCGAGATATCTGGAAAATTACTCCTTTTGCCATAATGAGATGGATGAAGGGCTTGCTGCTTGTTTACAAAGTTGGAGGAAATCTTTTCAATCACTTAACAAGCTAGATTTTAATGATACACAAAGGCATCAGATTTTTACCCAACTTGGGGAAATGGGTGAGAAGATCTTGCAGTACTGTGAGATGCATCAGATGGAAAAGAGCTTGTCAAAGTATAGTTCAAATATATTGAGAGACCATCATAGCTAGACTCCACAACATATAGCTGAAAGTAGAAGATGAATGTGGTATGCTTCTACGTACATTGACGACTTCCTAAGAAAACTAAGGGCTGATGAAGACCCATCAAAAAACAATTTGATGGTTAAGCTTCAGGAGAAGCGGGACGCCTTGTTGAATGAGAGTGACCTTCTTGCACAGCTAAAATCCGACTCAAGCACTAATGAGGTAGAAGATCCAGGTCTTAATGATAAAGCTATTAAAGATAGGAGCAAAAGACAAAAGTATGTTGAACTTGAACTTGGTCAAGTCGATATAGATACTGATAAGCTTTCTTAAGCTCTCATGGTTATGAGAATGAGAGGACGTTTGGATAAGGGGGTTTGTGAAGGAAAAGGTTTCAGTCAAAATTGTTGTTATCGACACACAAATGGCTAGGCTTAGATCGAAGATTGAGAATCGTTTGGGGCGTGTGTGCAAAGATGAATGTGATCTGCCAGACGAGTTGGCGACAAGGCGTAAGATTGTAGGAAGTTGATTGGTGAGTTGCAGGAAAACGCAGTGATGGATGAGCCAAATGGATGTAAAGAGTAGTAGATAAGTTGCACTGCTTGTTGCTTTGCTTGCCACTCATTTTGGGCGTGGGTGCAAAGATGAATGTGATTAGCTGGATGATTTGTCGGCAGGGCGTAAGAAGCTTATTGATGAGTTGTAGGAAAACGCAGATGATGGATGAGCCAAATGGATGTAAAGAGTAGTAGATAAGTTGCACTGCTTGTTGCTTTGCTTGTCAGTTGCCACTCATTTTGGGTTTTTAGTTTGTTGTTTATTTGGACTTAGTCTTTATTGCTCATTTTGTAAACTGTCACATGAATTTCGGCAGGAACTTTCTCTGATATATATGAAGAACCATTATTTTTCTGCCATTGTTCAGGAACTTTCTCTGAACCATGATAAGTCTTGGTCTCATCCATAAGCCAAGGTGGAAGATGACTCTTTTTTTCATAGGCCAAGTGGGTTGTTGTCTAATGGATGGCTGGAGAATGAAAGTATATGAGCTAAGTTCTTTTCTTTTTTGTAATCACAAATGAGCTAAGTCCAACCCATCAATTTCACCCACACTCACATTGGGTTGTGTAGGCTCTATTCCTAAAAGCTAGCAAACCAAACCCAACATTCTTTTTTTTTTAATAAGAGGGGGAAATATTGAAGAGAGGGGGAAATAAGGAAGGGTGGAGTCGTATTGACAGTCATTTATTATTTTCTTATTTATAGAAAAAACGCATCAATAATGGGGTTTGAACCTTAGTCTGTTCAAACAAAGACAAGAAACATAACTAGTTACACTATTTTTTTTAATCTTTTTAAATTAAAAATATACAAGAAGCTAAAATCTGAAAAATCGTAGGACTTTTCCACCACGGTTAGCTATCACTCTAACTCTCTCGTTAATATATTTTTGGTGTTTGATACTTCTATTTTCATATTTTGATTCTTTTAATGAGACTTTAATAATTCATTCAATTGACGTGTGTCTTATAAAAGAAGTATAATTTTAAAATCGTCATCCAAATATCAATGGTTCAAATATTGTATATCGAATTGCAATATTTAAAGTGTAGAAGCGATGTAGAATTCCCCGAAGCTCGCCGATGAAGGACGATTGAGATGGAGGCGCAGAAGGTAAGAAGCATAGTGATGGATTGGGTCTAAAGTTTCATATCGAAAGTTTCATATTATAAATAACATTTCGCTAAATGTTGGTAATTCTAGTGGTATTAGCCCTATATAATATTATTATGGACATTTATTAAGATTTAATATACTTTCTATTGGTCCTCCACATTTTTTAATCCAAAAACCAATTTTCTCTCTTCCCGCTCTCCATCTTTGTTTCTGCTTCCCTTTTCGCTTCCGCTTTTCTTTTCTTTTCCTTTGCGTTTTTCTTGGCTACCAAACGCTACTCACATCCTAGACCAACAAGAATTCCACCAGACTCTGATTTTCTTTGAATTCCACTTCATTTAGTCAATGTCGGATTCGCAGACTCCGCCACCGTCCCGGCAAGAGGGCGGAGACGCCAACGTTGTCCCCTCCTCACCGCCAAACTCTCGCCGCCCTGCAGGAGGCTGCCATCGCTGTCCCCTCGCCCTCGTCACAAGTCCTGGTTTGTTCTTTTTTCTACTGGAATTTTTTTTGGAGTTGGTGATCGATCTATTTTATTCTTCGAAAGAGTTAGCCTAATTAGTTGTAAAAAAATCCGGCGAACAAAATCTCTACCGTGGTCGCTCCGGGAGGGCGCCTTCGCCATCGTCGTCCCCTCATCCTTGCAAATGCTCCTGGTTTGTTCGTTCTTTTTTTTTTCTACTCAATCAGTTTTGTTGGGGATTGCATTAGGAGTTAAGTTCTAGAGGGTTGGTAAGATTTGGTTAAGAGCTTTGTGTCAAGTATGTGCTTCTGTTCAGACCCAGGAACACCTCTATTAGTGCCTTGGGTCATGTTATTGAATCTTTCTCTATTCTTCTGTGAACATTTGTTTTGGTCTCTATTTGATAGTATAGGTAAGGTAGTAGACAAGAATTGATTTTGGTTTCTTTCAGAGGGGCTTAGCCCCTATGTCTTTTCTTCATGCCTTCTGTGCAGCCATCGGTAGAAACTGACTTTGGAATTTGATTGATTCATGAATGATTTGGTAAGGGAGATAGCATAGAGAGCCAAACTGAACTTCATGCCACTCACAAACCAACCCCTCTCTCCCTTATCCAAGTTTTTTAATCTATCTAACTATATGTCTATCTATTCACATTTCGATATGATTATTATGTTATGGGTTGGAAATATTGCAGCTGATACAGACAAACTCTTGAGATATCTGGCAAATTACTCCATTTGCCATAATGAGATGGACGAAGGGCTTGTTGATTGTTTACAAAGTCAGAGGGAATCTTTTGAATCACTTAACAATCTAGATTTTAATGATCCACAAAGGCAATAGATTCTGCCCAACTTGGAGAAATGGATGAGAAGATCTTGCAGTATTGTGAGATGTGTTAGGTGGAAAAGAGCATGTCAAAGTATAGTTCAAATATATTGAGAGACCTTCAGAGCTGAATTCCACAACATATAACTGAAAGTAGAAGATGAATGTGGTCTGCTCCTACGTACATTGACGACTTCCTAAGAAAACTAAGGGTTGATTAAGACCCATCAAAAAATGATTTGATGGTTAAGCTTCAGGAGAAGCGGGACGTCTTGTTGAAGGAGAGTGACCTTCTTGCACAGCTAAAATCCGACTCAAGCACTAATGAGGTAGAAGATCCAGGTCTTAATGATGAAGCTATTAAAGATAGGGGCCAAAGACAAAAGTATGTTGAACTTGAACTTGGTCAAGTTGATGTAGATACTGATAAGGTTTCTTAAGCTCTCATGGTTATGAGAATGAGAGGACGTTTGGATAAGGGGGTTTGTGAAGGAAACGGTTTCGGTCAAAATTGTTGTTATCGACACACAAATTGCTAGATTTAGATCGAAGATTGGGAATCATTTAGAGCATGTGTGCAAAGATGAATGTGATCAGCCGGACGAGTTGGCGGCAAGGCGTAAGATTGTAAGAAGTTGATTGGTGAGTTGCAGGAAAACGCAGTGATGGATGAGCCAAATGGATGTAAAGAGTAGTAGATAGGTTGCACTACTTGTTGCTTTGCTCGCCACTTATTTTGAGCGTGTGTGCAAAGATAAATGTGATTAGCTGGATGATTTGGCGGCAAGGCGTAAGAAGCTTATTGATGATTTATAAGAAAACGCAGCTGATGGATTAGCCAAATGGATGTAAAGAGTGGTAGATAAGTTGCATTGCTTGTTGCTTTGCTTGCCAGTTGCCACTCATTTTGGGTTTTTAGTTTGTTGTTTATTTGGACTTAGTCCTTATTGCTCATTTTGTAAACTGTCACATGAATTTTGGCAGGAACTTTCTCTGATATATAAGGAGAACCATTATTTTTCTGCCGTTGTTCATGAACTTTCTCCGAACCATGATAAGTCTCGGGCTCAGCCAAAAGCCAAGGTGGAAGATGACTTTTTCTTTCATAGGCCAAGTGGGTCGTTGTCCAATGGCTAGTTGGAGAATGAAAGTAAATGAGCTAAGTTTTTTTTTTTTTTTTTTTTTTTCAATCACAAATGGGCTAAGACCAACCCATCAATTTCACCCACACTCACATTGGGTAGGCTCTATTCCTAATCACATTAGGTGCTAGCAAACCAAACCGAGCATTGTTTTTTTTTTTAATAAAAGGGTGAAATATTGAAGAGAGGAGGTCTGGACATAGGGATTAACCCCATTCCAAGTTCCAACGGTAAAAACCAAAAACATGGGAAAAGAATGTTATATCTTGGGCCCAAAGGAAACGAAATCTTGGACATTAAGCATTGTCCAATTCAGAGATTGAACCAAAGCAAAGCATAGCAAAGTGGGCCAAGCCCAACCATACATTTGCGTAGAAAGGTCTATTCCTAATCAGATTAGGAAAAGGGGGGAAATTGAAACAGAGGAGTTACGGCTTTCCATCTCGTCGCTCCCTACCTTGAGCTTCTCCCTCTGTTGTAGTGTGCCATTGCCAAGCCCTTCCATTACACCTTTGTAACCTTCCTCTTCCTTCCTTCAATCCATCTGTTTGTCTCCCGCTAAATTGCGAGATACTGAGTTGAATCCTTTCCGCCTCGATATACCTGCTGCTTGTAATGTTTCTGATTTTGCTGAGAGCCCACAGTGGGATATTTCAGTCTCACAAGATGCTTTGCATATAATCGAATTAAAAGGTGTAAATAGACTTCGTTGTTTAAGGGTGATGGTATATTGTGCTGCGACTCAAGCAGGGGAAAAACTAGAGTGTTCTTCGCCGAGCTAAGACAACTTGTTCCTCGTTGGACAGTGTTCGAGCCTAGCGTCTCTTGCTGGCCTGCTCTGATTCCAAGGTACGAGAAATCGCGAGGAATGTACGATGGAAGCTGCAGCTGGTTCAGAACAGCAAACAGCAAACCGCTCAGCACTGCTTTAGAGCAGCAAGCAATAAATGGGCATATTCTTACCCTCAGCACTGGTTTATGTTTCATTGCTCTGGTTTGATTTATGAAAATTCTTGTTGGGGTGTATTTGCTTGCCTTCACTATTTAGCATTTCGTAACTCGTTTAAGAACTGAGATTGCCGACCTTCTTCTCTTGGCTCTTATTTCTCTTACCTAGAACCCATCATGTACTTTTGGAAGCTGCTATCTCAATGTTGGCGCTCCCAGGCCGCGAGCTGGATTCTCAGAGAGAAGTGATTCTTTCCCTCTAATTAAGATGAGCAGAGCAGGAACACTCAAATGAAATGAAAAAGAAGGGAGCTGAAAGTTGTTATTGACAGTCAGAGGAAATGCTGGCTGGTACATCTTCAACAACTTGTTGAGTTCATCTTTCACTGACGTCGCAGCTTATCAGTCTTTGACGTTTCATTTCCATGTACAGTTACTCCGTGTTATGTTACCCAAATGAGATTTTTGTGAATATTAGATTAGAATTAGAGAAAATTGCTGACATGATCAGATATGAGTTTTGGACGTGCAACGGTGCATGATATATAATTGCAGCTTCTAGTCCACCTAGTGTTACTGTTACAAGGTAAAAGCTCTTTTGCATCGTTACACTTACACATGTAGACATAAATGCAAAACTAGACCAGACCAAGTTACACGTATTGTCGAGCCTATTTCGATGATCCTTTGTTCTTCAATCCGCGTAGTATCACCAGAAAAATTCTTACTCTGTTGATCAGTTACAAGTTGCAACATGAAGAATAAACAAAATTATCAGGTCGAAAAAAACCTAAACATGTCATTTGGCACTCTTTTGAAATTCCTAACAGCCTGCGGAGAAACAAACACTAGTCAGCAGTTAGTGCACTCTTTTGCTAGCACTCTCAACTTACCCTTCTAATATGGCTGACAAAAATTGCAATTCCAGTGCAGAGCGTTGGAACTTGGTCGGCTTTATTATCTGTCAAGAAGAAAAATGTGGCTTCGAATCGGTCAAACAAGCATCCTTCTGGTATCGTAGTCAGCAGCAAGCCTTCTTGCCCATGGGGTCTCGTCGGGTGACCAAGAAATAGGGGAACCGAGGATCGCACACCATCGTAGATTCAAGAGGGCAACAGTGAGGATGTCCTCATCCGAAGTTGTGAAATGCTCGAGTATTTCCGACTCAGGTTCTGAGGCTTCAGAAAGGACCAAATCGGCTTCGAACTTTGCCTTCAATTCTTCGAGCACGGCGTCTTCTTGACGGAGCATCATCCGCATGCTTAACACTGTCAATGCTTGCAATGCTGTGTCATAAAACTGACGTCTCACGTATGTGGAGAACACAGCGGCGCAGGTAGATGGATCTGGTTGGACTCTGTTTCTTCGCATATGCTCAACCATATATTCAGTAATGTCGACTCTGCCCTGGGATTCAATAAAATGAACATTACTCGTGAGGACAAAGGTTGTGTTTGTTTTGAAAACAATAAAAAAATATAGTTTCCAATCTAACGTTTTAAAACAACAATTCTCTCAAAAATAAAAAGTCATCTGACTAATAATTTATTTCCACCTTTGCCAATTTGAAATAAAGATGCTCATAAAAGTTAAATCCATAACAGTCATTTCTCAACGTTCAAGCATGTTTGTAAACTGAACAGAGGGACAACGAGGATCAGACAAGCTATACCTTGGCGAATGCTTTATCCAGAACTGTGTTGTACAACAGTACATCAACTGAAATTCCTTCTAGCCCCATGCGATCCAAAAGAATCAAAGCTTCATCAAAATCCTCATTATCCATTAGAATCTGTAAAGCATGCAAGAGCAACTAGATTAGAAATCTTGACCAAGCTGACTCCAGTAAGCTAGGCCCCTGATCCATATACAAGTCCCAAGTCCCCGATCAAATAACATCTCCGCGAACATTTTCTGTATCTTAACAACTAGTTATCTTTACAACCCTATTTTTTACGTTTACCAGCTAAAACAGGAAGACAGCAAGTGCAATGATTATGTATACTGGAAATTTGGTGGAAATTGGAAAAAAACAAGAGGATATGATACATCATCTCACAAACTTCTTTTATTAGGAACTGAATATTACATGTGCAACTCCACCTAACTTACAAAAAGTACAGAGTCAACTTATGTTTCCCTTATCAGTAAGCAGTTCTCTGCTTGCATTCCAGATGACAGACTTTGCAATATAAACAAGTTTTAGATAGCAGAAACACAGTTTACCTTCATGAGTACTGTGTAGGTAGCAGCTACCGGATCAAACCCAACTCGCAACATCAAGCAGAGCACTGATAAAGCAGACTTGAAACACTGACTAACACTGGAACAGTCAATCATTATATTGTAAGTTTCAGCATCCGGGTAGACACCACTCAGCATCATATTTTTGAATATTTCCATGGCCAAATGGATCTGCATGCCGTGCAAAAAAATAAAAGGTCAGCAGGCAAAAACTAAAAGGTCAGCAGGCAGGAAGGAATTAGCAGCAGAAACAAAGAGAAACTAACTGGGTTACATTGACACCACCAACTCCATCAAGAGAGAAAAATTATGGCTGAAAGAAATTACGCACATTCTTAGCTTTGACCAATGAATGTAGGGCCGTATTGTAGACTGGGGTACCCAAATAAATATTGTTACGAAAAAAAAGGTCTTCCGCAGAACGTAAACGTTGAACTAGTTCATCAATCATCCCTTCTGCCCCAAGTGCTTTCAGCTGAGAACAACACAAAATATCAACAAAAGATGCTCCAAAAAACTTTCAAGTTCTCAATTTTGCACACAGCGCAGAGTTTGTTCTTAAAAGTACATAGGAAATAAGAGAAGATTACTTCTCCGTCACTCCCGAAACCGTCAATTATATTCAGTTTCAGAAGGACTACTGCATGTATATACCATCATCTCTATGTGACAACTGACAAGCAGAAATACAGAAAACAAGCATCTACTAATAGTGACAAGTTTTCTTTAATTTTGACTAACCTCCACTTACTAGAAACACAAACCGCACAAAACGACAACATTGTTAGTTATCAGATGTCCGCGCAGAAATAAGTAACCTACAGGTGCCCCTTTCCCTCCCAAAGATTCATCGTGCTACATGTTTTTGCAGCATCACTAGACCCAGTTGTTAATTTCAGATTCAGTTTAGAATAAAGAGAACTAGATAAGAAAAAATCCATACATTTGCACTCTAGTTAATTTCATAGCACAAAACAATGCAATTCTTCATTTCCTAGTAAGGGCAATAACTTCTAGCAGTCAAGCTTAGAGGTATATGGGAGCAGTCAGATCTAGCAAGGGTATAATATCTGGGTAATAGCAGAAAATACATCAGCCCCAGTAGTTACCAGGTTTCTAATTGAAGTACGACTGTGCTCCACACAATTTTCAGCCATATCCTTCTCTATAGCTTTTATTCTTTTAGAACAGTCGATCTGTGACCACAAGTTCCCGTCTTCATATGGAGCATTCACATTTCCAAACAAGGAAATGAGCAGTTCATATGTCCGGATATCAGGCTTAAGGTTTAACTTTTTCATCTTAGCCAGCATCCGCAAGGCACGCTCAGGTTGATTCTGCAACATCAGAATATGTACTGGTAGATAAGAATTATTAACATGTAACTAGACGTTCAACCTTCAAGTTGTGTGAAGAGGAGAAAACAAACGATCAAGTATCATGGCAATGCACATTGACTCACCAATCTATCGCAGGCTTGGAGAAATTCATTACAAGGATAAGGATATGGAGAAGCAGAAAGTTCATTCAGCAAATCCTCTGCCAGGTCGAGTTCAAAATTTTTGCTGCAGCCAATTGAGAGAGTGGCAAGAGTCGAGTCGTGTGCCTTCAAATTCCTCTGTTGCATTAGCTTTAACTGTGTATACATCACAGCCATTATTCAGAAGTCATGAATGCCAAGTCAACCAGTAAAACTAATACAAGTTTCATTACAGAAGGATATGCTGTATATTCTTACCACATTCATGCCCTCGGTCAATCCTTCCCCACGAGCAAGTGCTCTAACCAATCCATCATACGCACGACTTGAAGGTTGTATCCCTATCTTTTGCATCTAGATAAAAAGACAGAAAGCACAGCTGAAGAACACACAACATATAGAAGAGGAGAATCACAACACCAATGTACCAAAAACACTAATGATGCCCATTATTTAAATAAAGCTGATGGAGAATGAACACGAGAACCACGATACAGAAAGGGGGGAAAAAGACATGACAATAGAATCCTAAAAAGGCCGTCTCATTTGATCTTTCATGCCACATTTTCCCTCTTTTTGCTTACAGTATCCAGACGGCCAGTTCCATCACAAAAAGTTCCAGATAACCCCAAGAGATTCACATCAAGAAAGTGAACAACACATTGCAAGAAGCTACGCATGCTACGTGAAGACGATCCCAAGATTTCTTTGCGTACAGTCTTCTAGTATGGTACTACATCGAAAAAAACTTTTACCAAACTAATTCATTCGATTTTAAAAAACAAAAGCTTGTTACTTATTCATCAAGGGAACATCACTTCGATTCCAGGATATTCAATTGGCCCCTTGACTTTAGAAAAAGCAAAAGGAAATTATGACTAGTATCGATATTTGTTCGAGTACATTTAAATCCTATGAGCTCACACTGAACAATTTGGTATTATGGCCGTAAAACCGGAAGTACAATGGGGGGAAAAATGAAACTATGCATATGACACTAGTTGATTGTGTACCTGCAACATTAACTGCTTTGCCAATCCACTATTTCGAGTCTTAGCACAGACATTAATGAGCTCATCAAAAGAGGACTTCAGGGTTTTTATTTCAGGGGCATCCTGATCTATGACAAACCCATTACTCGTAACTCTTTCATTACCAAAAGCACTGCAATGATCCGATGATAGAGGAATCAACTGCTTATTTTGCTTGAAGTCAAAGTCCAGTGAAACCAGGTCACAATTGTAAGGGACAGGAATGTCCAATCTTGAAGAATAGCGTCCTTTGCAATTGCCTCTCCATATGTTGCTTTCTTCACTAGAGCTGATCACCTTATTCCATCCTACAAAGGCCACAGTCACCATGTACTGCAATGCTTTGCAGGCAGACTGTGTTTCTCCCAAACTTCCGAAGGACCAAATGAGTTTCCGCAAAGCCGCTATACTAGGAGTATAATGTCTTATATAATTATTCCAGATCTCATGGACTGCATACATATTTTTCTGCCAAACTGCAAGCTGAAGATAAGACTATGAGAATGATAGCAAATGCCTCACAAAAATGCTAATTCAGCAACAAGATAAAAAAGCATCAAAAGGAGCTAATACTTTTACAAACCTCCAGAAGTTCCAAATATGTAGTCTCATTCTTCCCCACCATTCTACGCTCCATCAAATCTAAGCAGACATTAACGTGCACCAAATGTTGCATTTTAGAGCAGGATCTTAGCAGCACGTTATACAATGTCAAAACAGGGTAGACATCATTACACTCTCCAGCATAAGCGATCAAGTTAGATGCCTGAACAAAGTAAAAGGAAAAGAAATATCACAGGAAGTTAGGACAACCGAAACCAGATGCCAATGGCCAGGGTTTAGAACCTCATTTGGAGTGTACAAATCCAATGATCCAAAATGAAGAGGAAAAAGAGAATATCCACAAAAATGGTAGGAAGGCAGTGTTAATAACTTAGTTGGGTGAAAAACAGGAAGAACAAGATGAACTTAGCCAGTAGGCAACCGGCCTATCAAAACCCTAATGTTGGGCTCCCTATCACGTAATCTCTTACAATGCAGTTCAAATTGCAGAGCATTAGACTTAACCGACAGGTTTATAATTACTTCCATAAACATCCATGAACTTGGCCAACAACGCAATGTGATGTAGTCTATAACCAAGTTTAAACCGAGAATAGGGAACACATCTTACCTGTCTGAAAAAGAACAAGCTGGGAACTCTAGCAGGGAAAATCCTAATTATTTGCTACAAAATCTAGTTCCACATATACTATTGACGCATATGTACAGCACAGCGATCTAACTGAATTTCTTGATATGGTTGACCACCAATAACATTCGTTTCTGTATCTAACATCCATATAATTGGCAGCAGAAGAAAATAAAATACTCTTTTGCTACTATGACCTGTAAACAAAACCACAGATAAGGAAAAACAAGTTGACCAGGCCAAAAAGATCAGACATTGTGAGAAAAAGGATCACAGTTTTGTTTATTCTGAAGTCTGTACTTGAGTGATATATCTCCTATCATCCACCTGTTAGTGAGTTAAATCTTCCCTTTCCATGCATCTAAACAAAGTCAATAGAAAATGAACAAGAGCACTGGCCACGGAAAATGCTTTGTTGAATAAAGTTATCGGCATCTACCTCCTTTAGATAGCCTCCACTACAAAGCGCTTGCACCATTTGGATATAGCACCTAAGGTTTGGGGTCACATTATTTTTCTCCATGACTGCCCAAGTCTCCATGGCAAACTGCGGTAAGAGAACAAAAACTAGAAGAGGTGGATAAGTTGCTCACCCAGCTTACTATACCAAGGACCACTCAACATAGCACATAACGTAGAAGTGAGAAAAATAAACTTTCCTCTCTTGAATCCTGAATCTGATTCATTAATCAAGCATTGACAATGCCAAAATGTGCGTGCCAGAAAGAGCTACTACGGCTTTTCACCAAGTCATACCTATAGGACCAGACACTTTCCATACAATAACTCCATGCTAATAGGCTAAACAGTTGCGATATGCCAACAAAATCTATTCTCTTAAAGTCTATTGCGTTTCCAATAAGAAACCAGAGCATAAAAAGCTAGATCTGAAGTTCCGGTCCAATCACGTTAAATCTGAAAGAGAATATCTGGTTCGTCATTTCTGATATCCAGATGACTGAATTTTCTTATTGATTTACTTACCAGAGGATCAGGTGACCGTGCACAATATTTAAGAATATCAATGAAGTCATTGACACCCAAAGAAAAGTTTGCATTGCCCAGGTCGACAAGAAAGTTTGATGCCTCGTCTCTTTTTCCCGAGTGAAGTGAATCAACTATTCGCTGATGCAAGGGCTCCCTTACTTTTAATCCTTCACCCGAAAAATCATAATCTGCATCTGAGACTATAGGACTGTCAGGAAATAACCATATTCCTATCAGAGTCTCAAACTATTGATAAAGGCAGTAATAGTAAAACACAAAGGAAACCATTGTCAAATTGAGAGTCACATTGGTCCAGTACCCAAACAGACAGTACAATCCATGCATATGAAGGGATATGACACTTATTTGTATAAAGAAAGAATGGTAGTCAAAACCCTCCTCAAGAGAAGCAATTTGTATAAGAACGTTGAGTGTATGCTAATGATAAAATGAATATCGAATCATCGCACGATGCTTATACCTGAAGCAGTGGCTACTGAGATTCTAACAACCAGAATACATACTGTAAAAAGAATACCATTCATATAGCCTATGACCTAAAGCTGTTAATAACAAATAAGATCAACAACAAACTGCAAGAAATGCAATGAACCAACCAAATTAGAGTGCTGCATACAAACAGCCTACCAAATGAAGTGGCGAAAGCACGAGGGAACCACGACTGGTGAATAGATTGTTGTGTTCGTCCCTGACATTTAGCAACCGGCTAAAAAAGAAATGAGCCACGCATGGAGTAAGCAATCCCAAAATCTACATTAGCATTCTCTTGTAGCAGAACTCTGAAACTTTATCACTCTGAACTCGATAATGATTCTGAACAAGGAACGGAATAGTGACGGAGAACTCACATGAACTTGCGATTTCAATCTACAAACGGAGTTTGCAATTGACAAGAAGGGAATTTTGCCTCTGCATCCAAAAGAACAAGGGGAAGTCGGAAACTAAATAAGGTAATGCCTCCAGACGGGACTCCGACGAAAATCTGAGTAACAGAACTTACAGATGTCTATGCATGCTGTTTATGTGTTCAGTAGAGCGTCTGAATTCTCTTTGGCATTAGGTTGGGGGCAGGCCGGTTAAGCTTTTCTGCCCGATGCCTCTTCGACTTTCTGTCAGCTCTGTGTTTTTCTGCGTTTCAATTCATAGAAGACGGCGGCTGGCTACTGAGCTCACTGCGGTCACTCCCGCCGCCGTTGCGCTACAGACATTCCAGTTTAGAACTTCTCCAACCTTTACTTTCCATATGCGAGGTTTTTAGGGTTTGGCTCTATATAAGCTTGGGAAAGGCGGCAGAGAAGGGCGCGAGACGACTGACGCCGGCGAGGCTAGCTGGTGATGTCGACTCTCGACCGCCGCTGCAAGCTATGTTTGTGGGAGAAAGATGATTAGATAAACCAGAATAGGGCTTCGGAATTGGGAAATTGGAACAAAGAGGCATGCGATTTGCGATTCTCTTCAATCAAACCGCGGTTTCCAGCCCGGTGCTCGGTTACCGTCCGGTTTTCCCGGGGTTGACCGGGTTTGACCTGGTTAGAGCACCGGATTAGGGACGGTACTCCTGCGGATTAATAATCTTGGTTGGGACTTGAGATATTTGTACACTAAATGGATGTTAGGATGACATTTTTAAATGATGACTTATATGAAGACGTGTACATTGAGCAACCAGAAAGGTTCGTGTTGTTTGGAAATGAAAGAAAGATGTGTATGTTGTTGAAGTTTTTGTATGATCTAAAGCAAACACCTAAGTAATGACACGAGACATTTGATTTCGAAGTTTTGGCTCATGGATTTTTCTCATAAATTTGATGACATGTGCATTTATTTAGAGTGCACCATAGATTATGTAGTCATCATATGCCTTTGTGGTTTGTGAATTTATAATAATAGAAACTAGAATGAAGAGAATAATTGATGGTAGGGAGTATCTAACTTCAATGTTTTCAATTGGAAGATTTTGGAGAACTTGATATTATTTTAGCTATCAAAGTAAATAAATATAGTGTGGGTATCACTTTGTGTCAGTCACATTATATCGAAAAGATGTTCAAGAATTTCGGTAAAGAAATTGGGTGGCAACACGAGAATAGTGGTTGAGACTTGTATATTTGTGTTAAAACAAATGGACAATGATGTGGATTTTAGATTTTGAATGACTGCATCGTCTTAATTATGTTCAGGACGGGAAGGGTATGGATTTAATGATCAAACACCTGTAGATCACTCTTAGCTTTGATAGCCAACACAATATCGAAGTCTGTTGCTAACTTATAATCTGTGTCATACAATCAAAGAACTACAGCAACATCTAACAACTATAGGTCACTCAGAAGCAGTTCAACGAGGAAAATACAACACGCTCTCGACGTTGCTATCTCACTTTTCGATTTCGAATTCTGTATATATGTATCGATAGACGAGGTCAAACTTGGAGTATGAAATCACCATAACTTCAAAGGGTAAAGCAACTGTATAGAAGACCAGTCATCTGTCAGTATCATAGTTGTTTTACTGTTTCTTCTTCCATCTGCTTCTATGTACTCGAAATAGGCTTGAATTAGACTCCTGCACAAATAGCTCCTGAAAACACCCCCAATTTGAATTCAGTAGCTCATTCCGAAGCCAAGCCAAAACAAAATCATCGAGAGTTCTGTCAGAGAGAGAGAGAGAGACCTGAAGACCAGGATGAGCAACAGAACTTAGATTCATCAACATGCTGGACATCAAGCCCAATAAACCAGGATCCGGTACTGACATCATCATGCGCATACGAGCGGAGGACAGATCTGCTCGTTCAAACATTAAGCTCTCAGGGGCGTGGGACCATAGGAAGCTGAAGGTTTATGGTAACTAGGAATGGAGGTATATAAGCTCACCTGTTGATGGATATGAACTTAGCAAGAGCTCGTGACATGACATACATCTCACCAGAAGCATGGCGGAAGTACCTGTTAGGACAATTGACTATTGATTACTGATTTCAAGATTAAAAAAAAAAGGGGATTACAGTAACAGATGAAAAGAACTTACGATTTCCTATCGCCAAATTTCCACCAATCTGGTTCATACCATTTGTGATTCCTGCCAATAATCCAAGGCTTAAAAATGAACGATCAATCCAAAGACGACTTGGAACTTCCTAAGTAATTTTGTTGAGGAGCTCACCGTTCAGAGAAAACTTCACCGGATTTCATGCAACCAATGTAGGCACGGGGTTTGTTCAAAAAGGTTGCTAAAGTAGCTCCCAGAGCATCTGTGGTTGAATAAAAGAAGTTTGATTTTAAGACCATCAATAATCACCAAGGGCTTGGTTGTATCTATGTGGTTGAAGACATGAAAAGTCACGACTTAACAACTTACCAATATTGACATAGATATTGTCATTCACTTTTCCGTAATACTCTGCATCCCATTTATGTATAGCATGGGCGAAAAACAATTTAGCCTTCTTCGATAGTCCATCAGTAGACTCCACATGATCATCCTGTGGCAGATGAATAAGACAAGCAGGAAAAAAGATGCACAGGAGGAGTGAGCAAAAGCTTCCAATATCAGACCACCCAAGAAAAGTCAGAAAATCCGTAGTGAAAGTAGAAACTAATACCAATGATGATGAACTTACAAGAATTATGAAGTCATCAGTCTGCTTATTTTCACTGTCGATGGTTCTGTCCAGGGTGTCTCCACGCTTTGCACTGCAAGAGAGAAGAACAAGATGATCACCTTGGCGAAGTTCCATCTGCATCAGAAACATGAGGCAAAACACACAAACAAACACAAGATACCTTCGTCCAATTACAAACCGTGCGGTTATACCTTTGTCCATCTCCATTTTCTTCAAAGTTGCACCTGAATTGAACTCTCAGTCATCCATTCAACTAAAAGCACATTGACCATATTCCAGAATACTGAATCTAAAGGGCTCAACATGCATTTTCAAGGGTGAAGAAACAGAAGCAGAATAGTATGTCGGCACCATACCACTTCCCATCCAAGCTTTTCGAACTGCATCACGGTTATTCTTATGGTTGAATACTGTCATGATTCCTAACACTACGAGGTGTCGTTTCTTTGGCTGAGTATCATCATTTTCAGCTAAAGAATCAGCAGTGAACCCCTCTTGCTTAGCCGAACCCAATTCCATCTCTAGAGCTGATAACTTCTTCTGCTGTTCCCTAGCATGCAGGAAGTCATTTTTTGAAGAATCAACAAACACATGAAGCAAGGCTAAGATAAAAAAAGGGGATGGTTTTGAAACAAAATCAAAGAACAGAACAACCTGCAAGCAATGATCTTCAATGTATCTTCTACTGATATGGCAGATTGGCCCTGAAATCAGAACCCAGTAATTGTCTGTAATTCGTAATCTACATGATTTTTTATCTTTCCAGATCAAGTTATGGCAACAATCCTCAACTAGCTTTCACTATCTAACACTTAACAACATTCAAGTATCTTATAAGCAGCAGAGGAAATGTAAAATTCTAGCAGCAGCAAGAAACCAGAATTGCCTAACCTGCCCAGTAATCCGGTCGAGCTCTTTAATCAAATAAACCCTATGCTGCGAATCCTGCCATAACCTAACATCCACCAACCAACCAATTGAGAGAACAATCAACCACCAAAATATCTCCATTACTCACAAGAGTAAAATGAAATTGCAGATTGCTATTGAATGAGAGAGGGAAGAGAGAATGTGTGCATCATCGGGGCGTTACCGGCCGGCGACGTAAATGGAAGCGAAAGTAGCAAACATCGAGAACAATAGAGTCGGGATCCTAGATCCATAACCCGAGCTGGATCCTCTGCTTCCTGCCCCTTTGCTGGCACTACCGCCGAGCATCTTCTTCCAACTGTCGACGCTCTGCTCTCTCCGATTTGATTTTCGATTCGAACTCTCAATTGAAGCACGGAAGTTCCACTTCTCCGATCCCTCCCGGGGCAAAGAGGAGTTGTAATTTTTCAGTTCGGGAATCGAACATCAGAAAAATCCGAGCACCGGCGACGGCGCCAGGCACGGCCAAGGAGGAGAGCTAAGCTTAAGATCGGCGATGGGGAAAAGGTAATAGGAGGTTGGTTGGTCTCTGCTCACTGAGTTTACAGCAGCTTTGTCTAGGCAAAACGGTTACTCACTCGTGGGCCTGGCTGTTTGGTTAGCATAAACCACCGAACCGAAAAAACCAGCCAGAACTAAACCAGAACCAGAAGATTGGCTCCGATTTAAGGGTCCTTGCCCGTCTCCATGGAGATATGGGCTGGGCTTGCTTCATTGACGGGAATTTAGCATGCTCATCGGATATCGTATCGGAAAAATCAGCGGTATGATATTTTATGATAAAAATGTGGTTTAATCGTAGTTCAACCGTTAGACCGTTAAATATCACCTGCCGATTTAGCCTCCGATACTGATATTTCGTGTTTGAACCTCCGGTACGGTACCATGGAATTTTGACGAATCACTTAGCCCAACAAATAATATTTTAGATTTTTATTCGGATAAATTTTGAGATTTTACATTTCTTCTAGGGTTAATACCCTAGTTTGGCCCGAAGTTTAGCGTTAGTGACAGTTCTAGCTCCATTTTTCAAATAAGACATTTATGGCCTACTTTCAAAATTATTGGACAAATTTGGCCCGACATTTGGGTTGACCGTTAAAACTAACGGTCAAATATTTATTCCGTCAGTGACTCAAATAGTGTTGAGGTGGCAATGACGTGTCGTCCACATTATTTCCGCATAATTTATTTATGTTAAAAAAATTCGTTAAATTATTTATGTTAAAATTTCTAAATAAAACATGAAAATAAACAATAAAATGATAAAGGTAGAGGGATGAAATTCTCAAATTCCTATTTCACCTCCATCCCTTCTATCTTGCCATCTCATTTAACTCCATCCCTAACTAGAGACGATGAAGGCAAAGGGATGAAATCCCTAATTCACTCTCCTGACTCCTCCCGTCGCTTTTCAATGACTCCACCTTCTTCCTCCTCACCTTCTGCCTTCTCGATCCATCTTCTTTGTTTCCCCTCACCAAAACGGAAATCTCCAGTCTTCCTCCTCACCTTCTAGCCCTTCTCATTTCCCTTAGGGTTCGTTTAGTATTGTTGCTCGTTTCTGTTTTCTGTTGTGCTTTTAAGAATTGTGAAAACCAAGAAAAAAAACAGGTTTAGTAGTGTTTTCTATTTTTGTTGTGCAACACATTTCCACGACCGGACCCAAATTTGAGAAACGCCAAAAAGTGGCTTTGGATGTGTTTCGTTTCCTTTTTCCTTTATTCCTTTTTTTTCCTTTACCAATCATGTCTTCTTCCACGCCACTATTCATCTTCCTTGTTTCGTTTCATCCATCTCTCCACACCACCATCCACCACTCCTCGCGCCACCGTAGCCACTCCTCCTCCACTTTTCAATCCAATCGTCCTCGTCGCCAAGCCTTGTCGGAATAACTTCCTCCGTCGCCGTCACCACTCCTTGCCCATCTTCTCAATTCCTTCTGTCGACCCCAACGTCCAATCCCGACCCTCCTCTTCCTTCCTCCTCCACCCGCTCCATCAATTTCGTCACCAACCAACATTGACGACCCCATAGCGTCGATGACCGCACAACGTCAAGAGGGAAGGTGGAGATGGCGATGATAAAGGTGGGTTTCTGTCTTGGAAGGGTTTCGGCGGAGTCGGAGGAAGTGGATGGGGAAGAAGTTTCTACATCTCGGACTTGGCAGTTGCTGGCTTTTGATTTTCAGATTCCCCAACCACAATAATTGTCTTTTTCCGTTTATTTGGGTTTTTTATTTGAGTTGTGTTGGTCTTGTGTTGTGTTGCTTCTATTTTCACAAAACCTTCTCACAACACAACAAGAAGGAAACTATGCTAGACAGGGTGTAAGTCGACAGCTCCCGGAGCAGCTGAAGAGTCATCGGCGTGCGCTGCCCTCCCTCCGTACCACCAGATTGAAACCTCCAAAGAGTTCCCTTGTGGATTTCCCCTTGCGGAGCGCAACCGCCAAACGACTATGGAAGTTAGCATCGAATATTGCCTCCTCCGCTACACCGCCAACCGCACAAAGCTCCCCTGCTGCCTCCCTGCTGTTCAAATTTAGGGTTATGAGTTTGGGAGATTAGTCAATCATCAGTGAAGATACGTGGTAGCCATGTCATTGCCATATCAGCAGTTTTTGTTGAGTCATTAACGGTGAAAAAGTTTGATTATCAGGTTTAACGGTCAACCCAAATGTCGGGCCAAATTCGTCCAATAATTTTGAAAATATGTTATAAATGTCTTATTTAAAAATGAGGCCAAAACTATCACTAACGCTAAACTTCGGACCAAACTAGGGTATTAACCCTTTCTTCTATGAGTATCTTTTGTCGTGTTATCCATCGAGGAATTTTACAATGCTATATAGCATTGGTGCTATAAGGTTTTCCCTTTATGGTACAATACAACTTAAAATTGTACATTTAACGTTATGGTACAATTTCAGATTGTACCTATACTTTTTGTACAAATTCTTTTATGGTACAACTTGAACTTGTACCTTTATGTTATGGTACAACTTTACAACTTGAATTTGTACCATTACATAATAGTATCAATTTCTTTATGGTACGACTTGAACTTATACGTTTAACATTATGGCTTGTTATCCATCAGGCTTGTTAGTCCCAATAAAATTAAAAGGGAATTTGGCTTCTCGGGTAATGGGAATTGCCACTTGGGAAGCAAAGCATACACATACCATGGCAGATTACGATTCCGGCGGGTCTGATTCCTGCGTTCTTTATATAGGAAATATGATATAATTAATTGGTATCGGAAGAATTAGTTAATGCTCTTCATATTTCCCAGGAGTCGAGAAGTAAAGACGCCCTAAGTCTATCGGGGAAAACACTTCGTTTGTGGATCACAGTAACACAGCATTAATCAGTCTTTGTTCATCCGAGCCGGCGAACGATCTCGGAACCTTCACGTCTACGAGTACACGGACGACCTGAACGCCTTCGACCTAATCCACGTCAGCAGCTCGAGGTGGCGTAATCTCGTCACCGTGGGCCCTTCCGTCTCGGCGGCGCAGTTCAGGAAGCTGGAGGTCCACGGCGTGACGATAGAAGGCAGTCGACTGGCATCTTGCTCCCTTCGCTCACTGATCTTGATCTGGTGTATGGAAAAGATAAAGTCTTCTAAGACTGTTTTACAACCACATCTGCCTAATGAACTCCTCAACCTTATTGCAGGTACTGATACTCCTGACCCGGAGCTTGAAAAGGACATCACGACCTGGGGACCGGAGGCAGATGAGCGCTTCAGGCTCAAATCAGCATATAAGGTTGCTGTCGAGTGGCTGCAAAATGAAGAGGAGGATGGTGCAAATCCAACAAGTCCACCGAAATGGAAGGAGATTTGGAAGTGGAAGGGGCCGAACAAAATTGTGCACTTCCTATGGCTCGTTGCTCATGATCGGCTGCTGACTAACGTGGAAAGAAAAAGGAGGAAGCTTACCACAGATGATAAGTGCTGCTTTTGCAATGCAGGCCCAGAAAACGCGGAGCATGTCGTCAAAAACTGTCCAAGAGCCAAACATGTATGGAATATTTTGGGTATAAAGGACGACTACCTTACTGTGGCTGTCCCGTTCGCATATTGGTTTATGAAAAGGCTGCATTCAAAGAAGGATGGCTTGCTTTTCGGAGTGGCAGCTTGGTATCTATGGAAGCAGAGAAACGAATCCATATTCCAACACAATACGTTCGATGCCGGAGTCCTCGCCCAACGAATAAAGAGCTGGACTAAGATCGTGGAACAAGCCCAACAAAGTGATAGGCTCACAAATGATGAATCAACACCGAAAGAGGTCACCAGTTTGGCATGGGAACCACCGCCGGCAGGATGGGTTAGCCTTCAATCGGACGGCTCTGTTCGACAGCCTGGTGCTTTGGCGGCAACTGGAGGTCTGATTCGAGATCACATGGGAAAATGTCTGGTTGCTTTCTCAGGGAATCTTGGAGCATGTACCATTACTAGAGCAGAGATAAAGGGGGTAATAGAAGGACTTAATCGAGCTTGGGAGTATGGCTACAGAAAAGTAATGGTGGGAATTGACTCGACAGCTGCGCTCCAACTGCTCACCACCACTGATCAAGAGGACCAAAGGTATCTCATTCTCATCAAACAATTCCAGAGGCTCTTGAATCGGAATTGGGAAGTGAAAATCTCTCATGTTTATAGGGAATGCAATAAGGCGGCTGACTATCTGGTTAATCGTGGCCATGAGCTCAGTTTAGGAGTTCATGGTTTTAGTATTTCGGATTCGGGCCTCTCGTTTTGGGTCCTGTATGATTGTATGGGCATTGCCCAAACCAGATTAATTTAATGCGCCATGCAGGTAGTGATGGCAATTTCAACCCGCCCCGCGGGTATTACCCGACCTGACCCGCGATGGGGCGGGTATTACCCGACCCGCAGTAACGTGGGGCGGGGCATGGGTATCTACTTCCGACCCGCCCTGCCCCGCCCCGCCCCGTTCTAGACTCATTTTATCTCAATTTCTTACAATATCTATACATATTTCTCCTATTTTGACTTTTCTTCAACTAGTTAGAGTCGATCTTTCAACTTGTTAGGCTCAATTATCCATTCTATTATCAATATTTTTCATTCTTAAAGTGTTTTTCCCTACGTTTTATTGTAAAAAGTAAAATTTACTTGTATTTTTTTTTTACAACATGTAAGAGTGGGTCGACCCGCCCCATCCTATACCCGCGCAGATTTTACCCGCCCCGACCAGTAGTAGCATGCGGCGGGCATGGGAATTGAGGTACCCGCCCTGCCCCGTCCCATTGCCATCACTACAGGCAGGGGTGCCCTTTTAGTACCCATTTTCCTATATAAAAAAAAAAAAAAGAATGGGCTGCCTGCCTCCACTGGAGATCATTGGACTGGGCAGGCTTTCATGCCGAGCCCACCAACTCTGCAAACTTGATCTGTTGATTAGTGGGCTGGGCTGGGCTAGGAATTATGCACATGAGTAACATATGGTTGTGTTTTCTCGGTCACTGCCTGACCATCATGCTCATGCATGTGTCTACGTACCAGTACCGTCCGGTTGTAAAATGTTTCGTTGGCAGTTGGCACATTTTATCGAGAAATTAATTGTTAATTAATGTCGTACTGATTAGAAAAGGTCTTTGATTTGCCCAGTCGAGCCAATGTCATAGAATATAAGGGCCCAATGTCCATTTATTCTTCGCCAAAGGGAAACTCGTTGCATGTCATGTTGGGCCCAAACCGTCCCCCGTTTCTGGGCCACAGTAGTAATCAAGCAGCTCCTAGCTAGGTTAGTTAATTTTAATTACGTCCGGCCGATGTCAAATTCCAACGTGATAAAAATTTCGCATGCATGCAACTGCTTTTTAACTTTACTTAATTAAATATAATTTAGTTATTGGATTTACTATCACAATATATATAATAATTAGAGGGGATGACGCAACAGGTGACGAAACACCAAAGACACCTGTCCAGATATAGTACACAAGTTTTGAAGTCTTGAACCAGTGACGAAACTGGACGTTTAGGCCCACATGCACTTGTGTGTATTGTTGTATCTTAGCGTACGATATCATCATTGTGTATATTTTTGGGGAAGAGGGTTTTGGAATCTATCTGTGTATATTATAAAAGGAATAATTGGCAATACTAAAACTCGTGTATATCGCCTGACATTTTGCTTGGTTCTTTGCTCGATGATCGTGTCGTCACATTTCATTTGGTACAGTCTTCCGTTGAGAAATAAAGACGTTCGTGGCTATACAGACCGAGAAGAGTGGTTCGTTGACATTGTGCATATACAGACCGAGAAGGAAATAGAGCCGCGGACCGGCTCTCACGAGTCACAATCTCGTCTATCCTTATACTATGCGCATTCGATCTTTGGTAATGATGTCTTTGGGAGATTACGTTTGAGCGGTCAAGTTGCGACACAAACAACAGAAAAAGGGCAATTTGTGTACAGCCGGCCGGAGTTGGAGTTTGGAATTTTTTTTGGCTTTGCTGACCGTTTTTTCTGTCTCTGTATGGTTATATTATTTTGTGGCTATGATCAACAGAGCACTATTAGATAATCATACATAATTACAATTTGTCTCCTTCTTCATGATTTGCTCTTTTCCCTTAATTACATAAAATAATAATAATAATAATAATAATAATAATATATTCTGTTCATCAAGAATATTGTTAATTATTATACGTAGCTTAAGAAAGCATGTCGACAAAAGAACATATATACCCTCCTGTGAGATGAGGCCACAATCGCCAGATACGTCAGCTCTGACGACATCCTAATAATTCACTCACACCAGCTTTCGCACCTTTGTTTCAGTGTAATTATTCTGCGTAATTAGTCACCATCGTTAATGTGCATGCAACTTCGATTATGGAAATTTTGACTATCATGTAAAATGTGTGGGCGGCAGTTGTTAGATTGTCGTTCAAATGTTCTCAAGTTTCGAATTGAATACGACGACACATCTCTTTCATGTAATACGAATTTTTTCATTTAGAAAAAAAAGGAAGAGATCGTAGTGGAGGTCAATACCGAATCGGTATATGATTGAGTATTTTGTGGTATGACAGTGATTCAACGGTTTCATACCTGGAAAAAATTCAGATCAAGATCTCTTAGTTGACTCAAACTTATATTGAAAAATAGAGAAAAATAAATTTTTGTTAAAAAAATAAGAAAAAGGAAAGATTTGCTTAACTCATTTTACTTGACTAAATAGTTAAAACTTACATGCAGAAGCAATGTAGTGAAGATCCATTTCTGTAATGAAACATTTTCCAACCAAGCTTTTGTCATTTAAAGCAAACGCTTGCGTTCTACTTCTTTTAGTTAGCCGTTACTAACTAATTGTATATTTATTTTTAGCTATTGGATTCATAGTTAGTAAAATACGATAAGCATAAGTTAAGCATAAATACTTATGGATCCTTTATTTTGCCTGTAAAGTAATGTTACGTAATAATAATACATCTATAGTAATACAAATGTATGAAATTAATAATTTAAAAATTATATATAAATAAAATTCAAAGTATCTATATATTTCATTAAATATCGGTATTAAACGTGTTATACAAATTTTATACATGTCTAGAACGAGAGCAATCAAAATGGACGAAAAAATATAACGGTTTGTCAATTGTATGAAAAAGTCGAAAACAGATTTTTTTTTCATTTTTAAACACATTTATATATATGTATATTAAATGAAATATTTACTAGTTATGATTGAGTTAGTGAATTACTCTAAGGAGATGACGCAACAGGTGACGATACTGTACGTTAGTTCTTTGGAATCTAACTGTGCATATTATGAAGCAATAATTGACAATACTGGTATAGCCGACATTTTGCTTTGGTTCTTTGCCCGATCGGTCGTGTCACCTTTCCTTTGTTGTTTTCTTCCTTTTCTAAGCTCTCACTTTCCCTGTTGCAACTGTGATTTTGATATCATCATACACTAAACTTGGAGTCGCATTTGGGTAAGTCAAGCGGAACAGCTACGGTGCTAATTGTACAATAGTTAGCACCGTCCTAACCAAGGGGAAAACTACTACTAGTTTGAATTAGTAGTGATTTAGCTTAGATGTTGTATTGATTTTATAATAATCCGTAGTGATTTCATTATTTTTAGTAGCGTTTTTTTGCTAGTTATCACGGTGCTAAACCTTATAGGGGTTAGCACCTAATCCCATCCCTAAGTCAGGGGATGTGCAACGGTTTGGTTCAAAGCAGATCATATCAGATAGAATATAATTAGTGCCGGTAGTAGTACTGTAAGTGTGGGTGTGGACGGAGACCCTCCTGTATAGGACCTTTCGAATTATATGGGCCTATATCGGACCTTCAGTATGTATATGACGAATTATTATTATGGAGTATTGAATTTAAATCACGAGTTTAAAATAATAGAGAATTAATGCATTATACTTTGATTATGCGTTTAAAATAAATAAAAAGAATTAACGGCGAATGGTGAAAGAACGAATGATCACATAAGGGGGAAACTTTGTTTTCTTATTAGAGTTTTTCCCCCCAACCCATATAAGAGAGCTCCTTCTTTGTCGTGTGTTTTCTATAGAAAATAAGAAAGGTGATATTGCTTGTCCCATTATTGACCTGACAAATGACAATTAAAGAAACGTGTGATGATTGAAATTTGATCACCCATAAGTAAATCATTTGTTGATTCTGTGATGATCTGATCCATTTTATGTACTCGACCTATCTCTTAACTTTTCAAGGATCCAAATATCTTTAGCAAACATATATCGAACCCAAATTGAATCATATACGATACTATTCCACATATTGTAAAAGTATATATCGATCTAATGCTATAGCTAGATGTAGAATAAAATCATATAATACCGCATAGTGAAATTCGCTTTATTTTAATAAAGAGGTCGGAACCTCCTACAATAATTTGGGTATAATTTCAAGCTAATTAATTTGCATGAACCTTTATCGTTAATACAACTGAAATAATTCAGACCATTGATAGTTTGATACAACTGGCCGTTTTTTTTTTCTTCCTCCGTATGGTAATATAAATGTGCATTATTAAACAATAGCAATCTCAGAGATCTCTGATTACTGGCGAGCAACGACAGAATCATTGAGAGAGGCAGCGATTACGATCCCATAATAAACTTATTACTTTAAATTTCCTCGTCTCTTGTTTCCTTCTGCATGATTTTTGCCCTTTTCTGTTGATTGCATTTGACATTATATTATAATGCTCTTGTTTTGTTAATTATTAATTATTATATACGTATCTCTCAGAAGTTAGGAGAAAAGCATATATATACTAGCTCGGTAGTTATGGACCCAGAGTAGCACTGGGTCGTGGCCTGGGTTGGCATCTTCCCTAGATTTGCCATTGTAATTACTCGGTCTCGCACCCGCTTAAGTTCCTTTGGTTTGAGTGTAATTTCTATGCTCAATTGATCACCAGTAACGTTTCGATTAAAGAAAATTCAACTATTATGTTAAGTGGATAGCGATCGAGTTTTGAATCGGATACACGATCCAAAAATACTAGTTCGGTTTACCATCCAACGATAGGAAAACACGTTGCTAAAAGGGATCCGACGACATAGGCAATTCTCTCATCGCCATTAACCAAAGTACTGAGCTTTCTCAACGGATAAAAAGGCAGAAATTTGCTTTTTTGCCTGACGAATAAAGGGGGAAAAACTTCGATTCGGGTTGGTTTCAGAATCCCAACAGGCTTTTCCTATCTCTCGATCTTTTAATCAAAAGAAAAGAGTACAAAAGCAAGATAGACAAAAGGCCAGGCACACATTCGAGCCGTGTGCCAATTGTCTTCGTCGTCGTCTTCTTCCTCTGTTCATCAAGAATCATTTTGTGGCCATCTTTTTTGTCTTTTCTCTTCCTTTTCTTTCGTAATTAGGTGATGATGATCCTTCGTCCAGTCTACCAACCAACCACTTATAAATAAAAGGCGTCTCACCCTTTTGCTCGCCTTCTCAGATTCTCACGTCGCCGCTCGCTTCTCGTCACTCCCTCCCTTCTCCCTGACCGAGTGGCAGGAAGCCAGCCTGCAAAACCGCCATTGAAAATCATCACCCAACAAACTCCAAACCTCTTTCCATGGCTGAATTTACATGACGCAATCCGATCCCTAACCGCCCATGATTCTGCCCTGTTTTACGAAATCAAAGTACGGTTTTGTGGAAAAGGGGTGCTATGCTATCTGCGTGGTTAACTCTTTGAAGGTCGGTTGGTTTGCTACTTCTCCTTCCCCCACGCCACAACCTTCCAAATGTCTACTTCATCCCCTGTTTCATCACAAAAACTGGTTTCCATTCTCGACTGGTTCCCCAATTCTCACTCTTGAACCAGAAATGGGTTCTACTTCATTTTTAAAATGACTCTGTTTCTGTGGACATAAGTATATTCTTAGCATGTGACGGTTGTTCCGATTGGTTTAGATCTCACAGTACTTCGATTCTTAATCTCGCGTACCCTTTTCTTTAATAATTTGTTTATCCCCTCTCTGCTTTTGTTTATTCCCGGTAGGAAGGTAAAGAGAAATTGCAGCAACCTTTACGCTTCCAAATTCGGCAACCCCCTGCTCCAAAACCTTCTATGGTTACAAATCCTGGCCAGCAATTCCAGGAGATAGTGATTTTCGATTAACTTAACAAAGAAAGATTCTACCTTTGGCCAACTTGGTAAGGTACTAACTCTATATTCTGCTACCCTTTGGCCAACTTGATGAGTAAAAGCAATCTTTCTTTCGGGAGTGGGAGTACTAATGGGTTCCTGGTTCTTATGCAGAGAATCTCTTACCATGGATGGCTTGTGGGAGATGTTCTGTGGGAAAACGGGGACTCCTGATGGAGGACAGCTGCTGAATTCCATCTCCATGTTGTTCTTGCATCATCCCACTTCTTGTGCCAATCAAGCAATCGTGATCTGCTTCGACTTTGTCCTTCTTGCTCTGCTCCTGTTCAACTTCATACGAAGATCATCATCACCATTCAAAATGGATAATGTTCTGCCGCGATTTCGAGCTCATTCGAGGTTGCAGCTAGGATCTGCAGTCTTCAATGGCTGCCTTGGTCTCTTCTACTTGTTATTAGGAGTATGGATACTGGAAGAGAAGTTGAGGGTACATAACACCGCGTTGCCGATGAAGAACTGGCTGCCATTGTTCCTCCAGGGCTCAACATGGTTGCTGATTGGATTGGTCATAAGCCTTCGCGGAAGATCTCTTCCTGAATTCCCACTCAAGCTTCTCTCCATTTCCGCATTGTTGTTTGCCTCAATTGTCTGTGGATTGTCCGCGTTTGCAGCAATTGTAGATAGAGTTGTTGGAGTGAAGGTAGTTGCAGATGTGCTGTCGCTTCCAGGAGCTTTTGTGTTGGTGTTATGCGCTTACAAGGCGCTTGATAGCAATGAAGAGGCTGAAAATGGCCTGTATTCTCCATTGAATGGCTGCAATGGTGTAGAAAAAGATGAACTCACTACTCCGTTTGCAAAAGCAGGAATCTTTGGCACCTTGTCATTCTGGTGGCTGAATCCGCTCATGAAAATCGGCCGAGAGAAGACGCTGGAGGAAACCGACATCCCCAAACTAAGGCATGCAGATCGAGCAGAGACTTGCTACATGGACTTCCTCGAACAGCTTAGCAACGAAAAGCCATCTCAGCAACAACCACCATCATTACTCTGGACCATAGTGAGATGTCACTCGAGAGAGATTTTAGTTTCAGGGCTCTTTGCTTTCTTGAAGATAGTCACAGTCTCAGCTGGTCCAATGCTTCTCAACTCCTTCATACTCGTCGCAGAAGGAAACTCCAGCTTTCAATATGAAGGCTATCTGCTCGCTGTAACCCTTTTTCTGTGCAAATGCGTAGAGTCCTTATCACAGAGACAATGGTACTTCAGGTCTCGGCTCATCGGCCTGAAAGTCCGATCTCTACTCACATCCGCCATCTACAAGAAGCAATTGAAGTTATCAAACGCAGGCAGATTGACACACTCTGCAGGGGAGATAATGAACTACGTTACGGTAGATGCTTACCGAATCGGCGAGTTCCCCTTCTGGTTTCACCAGACGTGGACCACAAGCTTGCAGCTCTGCCTCTCGCTGGTGATCCTCTTCCGTGCAGTCGGCTTAGCCACATTCGCTGCATTGGCGATCATCGTGCTGACGGTTCTCTGCAATGCTCCACTCGCAAAGCTTCAGCATCTGTATCAGACGAAGCTGATGATGGCACAGGACGAGCGGCTGAAGGCCTGCGGGGAGGCTTTGGTGAATATGAAGGTGCTGAAGCTGTATGCCTGGGAGAAACATTTCAGGACTGTGATAGAGAAGCTGAGGGAAGTTGAGTACACATCGCTGAGAGCTGTGCAGCTCAGGAAGGCGTATAATGGCGTTCTGTTCTGGTCTTCACCCGTTTTGGTCTCTGCTGCTACGTTTGGAGCTTGTTACTTCCTCAAAGTTCCACTCCACGCGAATAATGTCTTCACCTTCGTGGCAACGTTGAGGCTGGTTCAGGAGCCTGTGAGGTCAATCCCTGATGTTATCGGGGTGGTGATTCAGGCGAAGGTGGCATTCGCGAGAATTGTGAGGTTTCTCGAGGCGCCAGAGCTTCAGAATGCGAGTCACAGTCAACGGAGCAGCAATGTGGGTGGTGCTGATTATGCCGTTCGCATAAAGTCGGCAGATTTTTCATGGGAAGAGAACTCTTCTTCAGCAAAGGCTACACTGAGAGATGTGAGTTTGGAGGTCCGGCCTGGTGAGAAGGTGGCGGTCTGTGGAGAAGTTGGCTCCGGAAAATCAACCCTTCTGGCGGCTATTCTGGGAGAAGTTCCAAACACCCGAGGATCTGTAAGTCTGTTGAAAATCTTATGGCCAATGTAATTTTGCAGTAGACTTGAATTTCTGACATTGTTGTTACCACCACAGGTTCAAGTTCATGGGACAGTGGCCTATGTTTCTCAAACGGCTTGGATTCAGACTGGGAGCATACAAGAGAACATCTTGTTTGGGTCTGCCATGGATAGACGGCGATATCAAGATACTCTCGAGAGATGTTCCTTGGTGAAGGATCTTGAGCTGCTGCCCTATGGAGATCGAACCGAAATCGGGGAAAGAGGAGTCAACTTGAGTGGTGGTCAAAAGCAGAGGATTCAGCTTGCTCGTGCTCTTTATCAGGATGCTGATATATATCTCCTGGACGATCCATTCAGTGCTGTGGATGCTCACACTGCCACAAGCTTGTTCAATGTAAAATCCTAGAGTAAACAAGATATCTTACTCTTTAACATGTCTTTATCAGGAATCTCACTTTGAACTTACTTTTCAGGAATATGTTATGGAGGCACTAGCAAGGAAGACTGTCTTTCTGGTGACCCACCAAGTAGATTTCTTGCCGGCATTTGATGCTGTTCTGGTAAGGCTTTTTCTATCCAATTCGGATGATTGCACACCCATACAGTCTGTCGTTTCAACTTTTGGGTGAAAGTCATGACGGAGTTTTGAGTTTTTTGCAGTTGATGTCAGATGGAGAAATCCTACGAGCAGCTCCTTACAACGAGTTGTTATCATCTAGCCGAGAGTTTCAGGAACTTGTTCATGCTCACAAGGAGACAGCAGGCACTGAGAGGCTTGAAGAAGTTTCTTCTGCACATAAAGCAGGAGGATCATCTTCCAGGGAGATAAAGAAAACTTATGTGGAAAACCAAACACAAGTGGCACAAGGAGATCAACTTATCAAGAAGGAAGAAAGAGAAACGGGAGATACAGGGTTGAAGCCATACATTCAATACCTGAATCAAAACAAAGGATATCTCTACTTCTCCCTAGCTGCCATTAGTCACCTCACGTTTGTGGCTAGTCAGGTATCACAGAACTCGTGGATGGCTGCCAACGTCGATAATCCAAACATTAGCACGTTGAAGCTGATCGGAGTTTACTTGCTAATTGGAGTTGGCTCAACTGTGTTTCTCCTTAGCAGAGGAATATCCACTGTTATACTTAATATGCAATCTTCAAGGTCGCTGTTCTCACAGCTTCTCATCTCCCTCTTCAGAGCACCCATGTCGTTCTATGATTCCACGCCTCTTGGACGAATACTTAGCCGGGTAAGCAAACATGGGGAAGATTCAAAACAATCCACATGCCAAGAATTAGCAACTAACTGAACTTTCGTCTTTGGATTCTTTCTGCTTCATAGGTATCTTCTGATCTCAGTATTGTGGACCTCGATGTACCATTCTGCTTCATCTTCACCGTTGGGGCGACCTCAAATGCTTATGCTAATCTTGGAGTTCTGGCGGTTATCACATGGCAAGTCTTGTTTGTGTCCATACCAATGGTTTATCTGGCAATTCGTTTACAGGCATGTCTCTCTGTCCATATTCTTGAAACTGGTTGTTGTTGTTCTTCCACATTTCCTAGACAGAAAAGAGAAATAACATGTTCCTCAATCCTTCTTCTCCGCAGAAATACTATTTCTCATCTGCAAAAGAGTTTATGCGGATAAACGGTACAACCAAGTCCTACGTGGCGAATCATCTGGCAGAATCCTTAGCAGGGGCAATAACAATACGTGCTTTCCGGCAAGAGGAACGTTTCTTTGCCAAAAATCTAGACCTCATTGACAAAAATGCTAGTCCATTCTTCCACAGCTTCACAGCAAACGAATGGCTGATTCAACGGTTAGAAACCATGAGTGCAGCTGTTCTAGCGTCTGCAGCTCTCTGCATGGTTCTGCTGCCTCCAGGGACTTTCAGCTCTGGTAAAAGAAGATGCCAACTTCTTTTTCAACTTTCATTTGCTAGAAGGAAGAAAGAAAAAACTCGACTTATCTGAATTCTGAACTGTCATTTATCCGCAGGGTTTATTGGAATGGCTCTCTCCTATGGTCTTTCCCTAAACATGTCCCTTGTCTTTTCGATTCAAAACCAATGCACTTTAGCAAACTACATCATTTCAGTTGAAAGACTCAATCAGTACATGCATATACCCAGTGAAGCACCTGAAGTGATTGAAGAGAATCGCCCCCCACCATCCTGGCCATCAGTGGGGAAAGTGGAAATTTGTGACCTGAAGGTAAGAACTTCACTCAAGATCCTTCTGGTTTAACTATTGAGTAAACAAAAGTCAGCACAACTGAGGAAGTTACCATTTTTAATGAAACAGATAAGGTATAGGCCTGAAGCTCCACTTGTTCTCAAAGGGATCAGTTGCACATTCCAGGGAGGGCATAAAATTGGCATCGTCGGGCGAACCGGCAGTGGGAAGACCACTCTCATTGGTGCACTATTCCGTCTGGTTGAGCCAGCAGGAGGCAAGATTATTGTGGATGGTATCGATATAACCAAGATAGGACTTCATGATCTTAGGTCAAGATTTGGCATCATACCTCAAGATCCCACTTTGTTCAATGGAACTGTGAGATACAACTTGGACCCCTTAGCTCAGCACACTGACCAGGAGATATGGGAGGTGAAACTCTTGCAATCTGTTATTCATCTTGGTCTGCCTGCAAATCTGAAATAAGATATAATAATTTCTTCATTGTGCAGGTACTTGGTAAGTGCCAACTTAGAGAGGTCGTCCAGGAAAAAGAAGAGGGATTGGACTCCTTAGGTAAGTCTTTGTGGAAGCAATTAACATTAGGTTCTAGGTTTCTGATCAAAGACTGAGTGACTTAGTTATCAATCATCTTTAACAAACAGTTGTTGAGGATGGATCAAACTGGAGCATGGGGCAGAGGCAGCTATTCTGCTTGGGCCGAGCACTCCTAAGGAGAAGTCGAGTACTTGTTCTTGACGAGGCAACAGCTTCCATTGACAATGCAACTGACTTGATATTGCAGAAAACCATTAGGACTGAGTTTGCAGATTGCACAGTCATCACAGTAGCTCACAGGATACCAACCGTGATGGACTGCACCATGGTGCTCGCCATTAAAGACGGTAAATTCCTCCTTCCAGTTTCTCACCGAAACAAAAGCATTCGAGATTGATTGGCAGTGTATCTAGAATAATTCATTCTGATTTGTTTGGCTTGTGAACAGGGCGACTGGTGGAGTATGATGAGCCAATGCAGCTAATGAAGAGGGAAGACTCCTTGTTTGGGCAGCTTGTCAAAGAGTACTGGTCTCATTCTCAATCTTCAGAGTCCCAGTAACCCCCCAAAAAAGAACTTCTGAGAAGCCTTGTTGTGCCCGAATTTTCCTTAGGAATCGGCAACTAGACCTTCCCGGCTGTTGTAGCCTTGTAGAAAGTGTTGTAACTAATGAGTAACTTGCAGACGAACAAGAAGCCTGTAGCGAGAGGGGAATATGGCAGAGCATGGAAAGCTAGAATTAGATTTGTAGAAATGGCTCCTAGCAAGAAATTGAATGTAAGCAATCAATTCATGAAAAAAGCAAACACCCATATCACGCCAAAATTTCTGCAATCACAGGAATATCATATTGCTCATTCACTAAACAGAAGACAACTGGGTCTGGTGGAAAGCACTTTCATTAACATTCTCAAAGCTTCATTGCAATAGGCACACAGCAAAAACAAGGAAACAAAGCTCCAAATGTGCAGTAATGCAAGCAAAAACCAGAAAGGAAGAACTCTAAGGTCCTCCAAGAACAGCGTTCTCTATATCTTCCCTACTCAAAGCATAACTGAACCTCCTCTCAACATCCTTCTCGAGGCTCCCCGGCCCACTCTTCAAGTACCTGATGTAAAGGTCGGTCATGTCGAGCGAGAGCTGAGCGTGCCAGTCGGGCTTCTCCACCAACCAAACGGCGCGGTCTTCTTTGCTCTGGTGAAACCCCAGTTCCTCGAGCCAAGCCTCGATACAAGGCAGGCTGTGCGAGTAGAGCGGCTTCTTCTTGTCCGGAGCCCTCTTCCGCCAATCGTCGTCCTCCTCCTCCTCCTCGCCCGCCGGCGCCGCGTCGTCCAACTCCGACGACCTACAGGGGAGTAGCTTAACCGCTTTACTCCGGCAGAAGGACGACGAAGCCCGCCGGTAAAAGGAAGAAGAAGTGGGTAACGTGGGGAGCGAGCTGAATTTGGAAGGAGGAGTTGAGAAGCGGATGGAGAACGCTGCTGTGGTGGTTCCGATAATGGAGGAAGAGATGTACGACATAGTAATTGCGCTGATGGAATCTGTAATTACGACTATGGTTTCATCTGAGTAGGCAAAATTGGGAAGGGTTTCAATGTTTCAGAGGGAAAGGGGAGGAAGGAACTGGCTGAGTTCAGTTTCTTATCTTCTTCATCCCGCGCCCGAGAGTTAGCAGTAGCAGTGACCCGTGGTGTTCTACCCGACCCGACCCGACCCGAATCAGGTAGTGTTCAGCATTGACTGATTTGGGTCAACTTTGATTAGGATGGTAAAATCGGCCAGGCCGGCCCAAACTTAAATCAACATATTCAGGGCTCATATCGGCAGCAAGTACCACAGAGAAAGCGGTGGGCTTTTCAGCCCAAACAACCTGTTGGTCCCGTGCATGTTGTCGTAGGAATTCAATTTACTAAATTGAATTGTAATGAAGCTGCTGCTTCTGATTGATAGAGAATGAAAAAAAATACTATGGAGTTGTTGACTTGTTGTAGTAATTGTTGTGTAGGTGAAGGTTATCCGGTAATAAATGTTATCACGTTTATTGATATTCCTAATATTTTATCGTGTTATTCTCGGAAAGTGTGCGATATTATACAGTGGCGGAGCCAGGAATCTAAATGAGGGGAGGCTAAAAATCTACGCTCAGAAAATTCGAACTGACGAGGGGGGTTAAAGCCTTACGAACTACTATGTTTCTCAAAAAATTTATCGAATTTAAATATAATTTTACGTGATTTTGCCCCCTGGGCTTAAGGTGCTCCACCACTGATATTATAATCGCCAACTTTGCATGATTAACACGTTTCAAGTTTGTACATTACGGGTTTGCCATGTGTATACCATGTCCATGTGCTCTAGCCATGTTCAGTCTTGTCATAAAGCAAAGCAACTTGTCGTCCGAACCTGCTTCCTCAATCTTTATATAGCGTTATTATTGAAGGAACTGGCCATTTAAATTATTATTTTTTATATTTTTCTTGAATTTTTTTTTAATATCTTGTTATGTTATTCTCGGAAAGTTTGATATTATAACTGCGAACTTTGCATTATTAACACGTTTCAAGTTTGTACTTTACGGATTTGCCATGTGTATGACATGTCCATGTGCTCTCCCCATGTTTGGTCTTGTCATAAAGCAGAGCAACTTGTCGTCCGAACCTGCTTCCTCAATCTTTATATAGCGTTATTGTTGAAGAAATTGGCCATTCAAATCATATATTTTTATATATAGTTTTATTGATACCCCTAATATCTTATTATAGTTTTATTGATACCCCTAATATATAGCGTTATTGTGTGATATTATAACCGCCAACTTTGCATGATTAACACGCTTCAAGTTTGTACGTTACGGGTTTGCCATATGGATGCCATGGGTTATGATTTTTTTTTTTTTTACCAAATTACTTCATTTATGATTTTTTTACCAAATTTTATAATATTGTCATTTGTACAAGTACATTTCAAATATATCTAAGCATATTCACTGTGTAAATCTAATTACCATCAATTTGGACATGACCTTTAATAAACTTGAAAACTTAATCATCTCAATATAAGCATGCTTTTTTTAGGGTACCCTAAGATTTTTTTTTTAATTTTTAATAAACTGCTATACTTTAATTTATTGTTAATTCAACATTATAGATAAGGCCATCTCCTTAAGGATGTGTGACACTCTCTCAAATTTTCCCTCCAACATATTTCTTCCCTCCGCTGCCCTTCACTTGAAACAGTTCCTCCTTCGACAATTTTTTCCCCTCATAGTACTCGTTTTTTCCAACAAATTAAGAGATTGCAACCAAAGCAAAATTTTGAAGAAGAGGAACTTGTGACAACACAAAGTAATTATTGGTGTGTTGCCTCGGTGCCCTGAACTAGACATTTCTCATCAGTTCCATTATTGTACATACTTCGCAATTCCTCATACCTAGGGATCGGAGTAGGCCAACAGACGAACCTAGGTCGGAGTACCTTAAAACAAGGATGAGATAGTTTTAGTTCAGCGAAGAGCTCTAGCTCTCCCCTCCTCAAATCGCAGGACAAGAAAGTGGACGACATAGGCATAGCTACAACATCATGACGATAGTTGAAGAATGCAATTTCCGTCTTCTCCGGATGCAGACCGATAAATGTGCATTTCATAGGGTCATATTTAGCTTTCTTCATCAACCCTTCAAAGTCTTTACTCCAAGATTTACGGTCCGGTTCGAGCCTCCAAACAGTACTGGAGATCAGATCCCCTGAACAATCATCAGGTGCAGGAGGAGCAGAGATCTTTCTGAATGCAACTATGTGCAGAGCACCTTGCGAGACCGAAATATTCCATCTTGGATTCTCAGCGAGCATAGAAGAATCAATGGAAATGAGAGATAAATCTAGCCGGAATGGATTAAATGCAACCAATATAGGAGTATCCTCGCCATCATCATCTCTAGCATAAACCCAAAACAACTCGTCGTTGCACGAAATCGCATTTTTCTTAAAGACGACGCCGTCGAGAACAAGAGCCCCCCCTGTCCATTCTCCAGACTCGGAGCAAAACAGATCTAGCTTTGCAGACCTCTCATGTTGGTACAGTATCACCACTCGAAACCGATACTCGGAATAAACGAATGTTTTATCATCATCATGATCTCCTAAATCAAGATCATGAGAGATACGGGGTTCGCAAACTAACCTCGCCGCCCATCCCCTTGTAGGTCCATACTCCATCGCCTTTTCAGGCGCCAGGGGGAGGGTCAACCATTGCTTCGTAAACGGATTGCAGACCACGAATGTCCTTCTGAGCTCGCTGTTGTAAGCCTGACCTATGAACCCGCACAGAAGCAAGTCCTTGAAGCAATCCAAAACTTTGAAATGGCCTCGAGCGTCCATGGCCGCGGCGGGCATGAAGCTGAGGATCGATTGCACGGCGTGCGCGTGAATGAGAAGAGGCGGTGATGATGACTCCTCGTTCATGCTCCGGTGGTGAGAAATGAAACTGAGATTGAAGCTGGGACTGGAGATCAGACGCCTCCAACGCTTGCAGACGGTTTTGCAGCGGCAGGCGGATCTAGGGTTCGGGAGGCACCGGATCAGAATTTCTACGTGGAGATCGTCTCCGAGTTTGTCGATGTGGTTTTCTTCCGACAACCTTCGACGTCGTTTGCTACGGGTCTCCATGGCAGCACAAATGTTATCACGTTCTTGCTCTGCTTTATAGTTTTATTGATATTTCTATTATCTTATTGTGTTGTTCTCGGAAAGTGTGGCATCATAACCGACAACTTTGCATGATTAACACGTTTCAAGTTTGTAGGTAAAATTTTGCCATGTGTATGTCATGTTCATATGCTCTAGCCATGTTCGGTCTTGTCATAAAGCAGAGCAACCTTTATATAGCGATATTGTTGAAGGAATTGGCCATTTAAATGGTATGTTTTTTTATAGTTTTATTGATATACCTAATATCTTATTATGTTATTCTCGGAAAGTGTGTGATATTATAACCGACACATTTTGCATGATTAACACGTTTCAAGTTTGTACGTTACGGGTTTGCCATGTGTATGCCATGTTCATGTGCTCTAGCCATGTTCGGTCTTGTCATAAAGTAGAGCAACCTGTGGTCCGAACCTGCTTCCTCAACCTTTATATAGCGATATTGTTGAAGGAATTGGCCATTTAAATGGTAATTTTTTTTATAGTTTTAATAGATCGAGGTTCAAGGGTTCCGGTTGTTTCCCTGACACAATCATTATTTGCGAATAGAACTTGGACACAAAGACTGAGTCTACCGGTCTCCAACACTTTACTTGAGTAAAGAATGTGACCAGACCTAAGACCTATATTAATATTCCTAATACCCTATTATGTTATTCTCGGAAAGTGTGATATTATAACTGCCAACTTTGCATGATTAACACGTTTCAAGTTTGTACGTTACAGGGTTGCCATGTGTATGGCATGTCCATGTGCTCTAGTCATGTTTGGTCTTTTCATAAAGCAGAGCAACGTGTAGTTCGAACCTGCTTCCTCAACCTTTAAATAGCGATATTGTTGAAGGAGTTGGTCATTTAAATGATATTTTTTTATAATATTGTTAATTTTGCTAATATCTTATTATGTTATTTTCCGGAAATGTGTGATATTATAACCTCCAACTTTTTCACGATTAACACGTTTCAAGTTTGTCTTTAGAATTTTTAATAGACTAATATACTTTAATTTATTGTTATTTGTTAATTCAACATTACAGGTAGGGCCATCTCCTTAAAGACATATGACACACACTCAAAATTTCCTTTCAACACAATTTTCCCCTCCGTTGACCTTCACTTCAAGCAGTTCCTCTTCCGACGAAAAATTCCATGGGCCGAGCGACCGGCGATCGCTTCTCGAATAATAATAATAATAACAATAAAGTTTTTGTAATCTTCGATGGAGGAACATTCGACTCAATTACAGATTATAGCAGCAATCGTGAAGAAGAGAAGCTTGTGACAAACACAAGTAATTACCAGTGTGTCGCCCCGGTGCCCTGAACTAAACATCTCTCAATTCCATTATTGTAAATACTTCTCAATTCCTCGTACCTAGGGATCGGAGTAGGCCAACAAAAGAACCTATGTCGGACTAACTTAAAACAAGGATGAGATAGTTTTAGTTCAGCAAGAAGCTCTAGCTCTCCCCTCCTCAAATCGCAGGACAAGAAAGTGGACGTAGGCGTAGCTACAACAGCATCATGTCAACAGTTGAAGAATGCGATTTCCGTCTTCTCCGGGACGAAGACAGATAAATGTGCATTTCGTAAGGTCATATTTAGCTTTCTTCATCAACCCTTCAAATTCTTTGCTCCATGCTTTACGGTCCGGTTCGAGTCTCCAAACGGTACTGGAGACTAATGCAGAGTAACCAATCATGAATCTTTAAACACTCCTAATGACAACGAATGAAATAAAATTCTTTAAATGACCAAACGTGAATTCTGGTGACCAATCTTGCAAATTCTCCACTCTTTTATTGTACGTTCGATATGTTGTGCGAATTACGAAACTGAATCGCTAATCGTCGCCCTAAATTTTGAAAAAAAATCGCCCTAAATCATATTGAATTGACGATAATACCCCGAACTCCAATTTCCCTAATCCCTACCTCCTTGTGTCGTGTCGCCAACCAGCCGATTTCCGGCCGCCGATGCTCTCCGTTTCCTTGGAATCTCTGTTTCTCAACCATCCGGATTCCATCCGCTGGGATTATATAAAAAAAATAGAAATAACAGCGAGTCAACGTGCTAGGGAACGACAGCGGCGAATGTGACCAGCGCCCCGACTTTCTTCCTCCTACTTCTTCTTTCCCCTTCAAATTTATACCATGGGATTTCTAGGCACAGTTTTACTTCAGTTGGGCTCTTCAATTATTTAAAATTTAAGTGGGTGAATTGTGAGTGTCGAAATGGGTGAATTGTGAGCCATGATATATAGCTTTTGGAAAACGTTGTTTGGATGGTTAGTGATAGGGAAGTGATTGGAAAATGAGTTCCAAGAGTAAGTAAGTTTGCAGAAAAATGGGTGTATGGCCTCTATTTGCTGTCATCAAGATCGAAGATTTGTTGAAGTGTTGCAGCGCCGTGAATTTAAGGATATTAGGGTAATTTAATATAATCAGGGCGACAAATAATGATTTTTAGAGCGACGAATAGCAATCCCCTTCAGAAAAGTGTTCACAAATAAAAAGCGATCATCACGTGCCGCCGCCCGCCGGGTCCCTCCCGATCTACATCAAACAAAGTTGAGAAGAAATCCCGCCAAATCCAACCCGCGCCTTTACCAATTGCTCTATCCAAAAATTTCATGAAACGACATCGTATCCACTCATCACCTCACCCCAACACATTTCTTCCCTCTCCGCCGCTCCGCCCCTTGCAGTTCCTCCTCCGACGGAAAATTTCCCCCATCGCCCGATTTCCCACTTCTCAGTACTCTATGCCGGCGATTGCTTCACCCTGACCAAAAAAATTCCATCTCCACTGTCAATGGCGGAAACCCTTGACTCAGTTACAGATTACAGCAAAACCCAGCGCGTGGTCCTTCTCGTCGACCTAAACCCACTTCACCATTTCCCCGACCCGAGCCTTTACCTCGACTCTCTCCTCTCCGCCATCAGAATCCTTGTCACTTTCCCACCTCTAGCTTCCTCTCTCTTCTCCTTCAAGCTCTTCTTCTCTTCCCTGTCTCCCCTCCTCTCCTCCTCCAAGCTCCCGATCCCGTCTCCGTCTTCTCTCAAATTCGACCGCCCTGCTTCCACCTACGATTCGCTCTCACAAACCCTCACTTCGTCCGTTGTTTCCAAAATTGACTGGAGCGGATGTAATTCCCCGAGGGCTTCGCATCTTGCCGCCTCGATGCGCCAGCTGATTCATGACTACGCCTGGGATTCTGTTGTCTCGAGCTCGATTGACGGTACGCCATTGGATTGTGGGTTCTCTCCCGTTAGGTCGAATTTGGTTGTTCTGTTTTCCCCCATTGTAAAGTCTCTGAATGGACTGTCGGAGTTTTTGGGTGTGGATGCGGATGACGAGTGCTTGAGAAATGTGGAGGAGTTCGCTTGCAGGTATCGTGGATTGTTTGGGGGTGTGAATGATGCGTTTGTGAGTAGAGATATTCATTTCAGCTGGGTTGATGTGAAGTGTCCGGTAGGTAGTTGGGAAGTTAGTGGTGGTTGTGATGAATCTCTGGTTAGGTCTGTAGTTTTTGAGAGTGGGATTAGGGATTTAGGATGGGGTTTCTGTTCCAGTGATAATGTTGTGCTGGGTTCTGCAGTGGTTCCATTTGGGTTGATTTATCCACGGATTGGGATCTCGCCAAAGGCGATTGATTTCTGTTGCTCGAAGATGATTCTTGCAGGCTTGAGTCTTGAGATACTAGACGTGAATGGGAAGCCTTTGGAGTGCAAGTGCTGTGACCTTGAGCTGGCTGGTTCAAACAGTTTCCCTAAGTTAGCCAGCTGTGGACAGGAAAAGTCAGTTTGGGAAGTGTTTAGTGGTGGGAACTCAAAACTCCATGTTAGAGCAATCAAGATGGATGATAAAGATGTCACATTTGCAGGATATCTGCCTGTTCCAATTGTAGTACGTGAGGTTTCTGGGGATCTTGATAAAGAACAATATGGAAGTCAGAGTGAGTTGTTTGAAGATAAGGTTCTTCAAATGCTGGAACCAGAAATGGTTGAATCACTGCCAAAGAAGTCTGGACCCATTTGGCAAATTCTCTTGGGTTTCCTCTGTAGGGAGAGCTATTGGGGTTCAGTGTCTCTTTCAAATGGCAATGGCTGCTCACTTACTGGAATTCTCAAGCCTTTCACAGTTTCTTCAGCTCTCCTGTGGATCAAATCGGACAAATTCAAGGGTCATGGACTTAATTGTGGACCTTCGGTTCAAGTTGTTACAAATATGAACAAAGGGACCACGAACTCCATGGTGGATTCTGGAAGATCACATATTGGCTCTAGTTCTGGACCTATACCATGTGGGAAACCGTTGGAAATTGGAGGTTGTGATGACAGGAAGAGAAAGAAGTCGAAAAGAAGTCTAACTAAGCTTCAGGAGCTTACTTGGTCCGACTTCTGTAAGGCGGCACTGGAACACTTACAGATAGATCTGGAAGATGTTTACTTTGTCAAGGCAAGCAACAAGTCAAAGAAATTGAAATTTCTCAAATGCTGGATGAAAGAAGTTAAGAAGTCTACAAGTGTCACCGTGAACGATAATGATAAGCTACACTCTGATGATGTCCCAAAATTAGAAGACAGACTGAGTGAGTTGCCACAGGATGGTGCACAACGACCAATTGCATCCTCTGCTTCAGTGGGAGAGGATTCTTTGACTGGGGCTTCTCGAGTGCAAGATGAGGTTGGTAATGACTTTCACTCACTAACTTCAGAAAGTTTCCTAGATGACATCCCCCACAAAATTCAACAGGGGCTTGAATCTGATGATGTAGACCTGTGGTCTTTGGCCATGCGACTAGTTAACTCGTCTGTATTTTGGTTGTATAAAAAATCTGAAAATGGAACCAACGAGGAGGTTCAAACTAAAGAACCAAGATCATCTGAGGATGCTTCAAGTAGTGCAGTTGCAAGGCAGTTAGTGACACTTTTACTCAAGGAGCCTAAAGACTTGGTTACCAAGGCATCAAATCCGAGTTCAACTGAGGTTGACTCAGAAAAACTAGTTAGAGAGTATCCTTTTATACTGTCATACATATTGTTTTTACGCATCTATGTTATTACATGCTTCATTTTGGTAATCATGGTATAACTTCTGCAATTTTCCTTAATCAGTCTTAAGATACGAGCTACAGATTTTATTTCGCATGGAGATACTGCAATCGGACATCGGAGCTAGTATCAAGGAGTCCATGAAACAAAAGTTTGTGAAGCAAATTTGCTCCTGTTTAGAGGGCATTCAATGCCGTCTTGAAGGAGGGTTTTTTGGTGATTGGAGTCTTGATAAATACATAGGGAAGATCTTAAAGAGCAGGTATGTTTATCTTATGAACGTGTATAAGTTCCTTTGTGAGTTGGAGTAACTTTCAACGCTTGCATTTCTACCCCGTTTTAGGTGTACAAATGTGCTATATATGAGTATGACAAATCAATATGAAGCAATTAGCTTTATGGTCTCTTGAAATATCCAATCGAGGTTTTCAAGTCATACTATTCTCTGGAAAAATTCATCTTGGGTAGTTACCCAAGTTGATATTTTCAAATCCTCTCATGCCAGATGTTCCAAAATCTCTCAATGCCACCAACACAAACCATCTAGAGAGGATATTTCGGTCAGATCCACCTGCTGATAGATTATGGGCAACTACTCATTACCTAGATACATCAGCAAAACGAACTCTTAGTTAATCTCCGCATCTTTATTGTTGTTTGAGAGGGAAACCATTAATCAGTGTCAAATTATGTATTTTTTTCAAATTTTTCAGGTATTGTGACAGTCTGGGTGACGTTGTCCACAAGATCTATGAAAAATTAGATCTTTTGCTGTTCGAAGACGAGGAGGAGCCCTCCAACCCTTTGCTCAACAGCGAGGATAGCAACCACTCCATGAAAGAAAGACTGGAGACAGAAGATGAGAGGAACAACAGAATGAGAAGAATGGACGATCCAATCCCTGCAGAACGGCATGAGATGAAACAGGATGATGATCATGCCAGAAAACTGATGGAGGCTCAGGAGAGAAGACAGAGGGCAAAGAGATTTTCTTCTTTCACCAGCTGGGTGCCAGACCTTCACAAAGTTTGGGCTCCCAAGCAGCAGCCTAAATCCATGAAACCCAAGTATGACCGAAGGCACTCGAAGAGAGATGCACGTAGAAGACGGAGCTTTGACGTGGTTATGGAGACTCCCATGACTGGGAAAGATAGATCATTCAAGGGAGGAGACAGCAGCAGCAGCAATGAAAAGACGAAGAAGCAAGGTGGCGGTAATGTTTGTGGTTCAGTGTCTAAGGCCCTATTTCGAGATTACTGACATGCTGTTACTTATTTTTGCTATCAGTTCTAACTTTGCTGATTCAATTCTAGTTTAGGCAACTTCAGTTGCCCCTTCAATTATTTGTTTTAAGATCCTAACATTTCTCTTCTTAACATTATAGTGACTGTAACTTGTAAGTAAACCAGAAACAATGTAGATGTACTTTATTCAATCTTTTCGAGCTCTCGTGAATTCACTGCTTGTTCATGGCAGAAGAAAACGTATGAGAAATGTTGTATAAGCACATGAGCAAAGCTTTGTTTGTTTGTGTACATGGAGCGTGAGAATTGAGAAATGATCCCAGTACAAGAGTAAAGGTTTGTAACATTGGCCCAATAAGCCCATGACTGGGCTCAACTTGGTCTGGCCCAGTGGACTGGATTGGATCAGTCAGCTTGCCCAGTTTTGCTCTGGGAAACCACTATAGCAGAAGTTCTGCTTCTGGAGTGGAAATTGAAAGACAGTTGAAAGTAGCGGTAAACGGTAATGGATTTGAAGTACATCGTGGAAGCTTTGCGCTGCTGTCGGAGGCTTCACGCTCTCCAGCGCGGGAAGTCATTTCACTCCCATCTGATCAAAACTGGGTTTTCTCCAGGGGATGTTTACATGATGAATAACCTGATCACGTTGTACTCTGATTTCACCCAGCTGAACGATGCCAGGAAGCTGTTCGATGAAATGCCCGTGAGAAACATTGTTACTTGGACATCAGTGGTCTATGCTTGCACTAGGAGTGGGAAGCCTCATGATGCCATCGAACTGTTCAACAAGATGTCGGACGCTCAATCCGTGATGCCTACTGGGTTCATGTACTCCGCTGTGCTGAAGGCGTGTGGGCTGGTGGGTGATGTTCAACTGGGTAGGCAGATACACGAGAGGATTCGTCAAGAGAACCTGGAAGAGGACGTCGTTCTGATGAATACCCTTTTGCACATGTACGTCAAATGTGGTAGATTGAGTGATGCAAGGAGAGTTTTTGATGGGATGCTTTCTGTTGCCAATACCACTTCTTGGAATACGCTCATTTCAGGGTACTGTGGGCAGGGCTTGATGAAGGAAGCGGTGGATTTGTTTCAGCAGATGCCTGATCCAAACGTTGCTTCGTGGAACACTGTCATTGCTGGTTTGGCTGACAATGGGAGTATAAGTACACTAGAGTTCGTGGGTAAGATGCATAAGGAAGGCCTTAAGCTGGACGAGTTCACCTTCCCTTGTGCTCTTAAAACATGTGGGGGTTACGTTGGTTTTCTTGCTATGGGAAAGCAAATCCACTGTTATGCTTTAAAGTCGGGTTTTGAGGCTTGTTGCTATACTCTCTCTGCGCTGGTGGATATGTACTCAAATTCCAATGCTTTAGATGAAGCAGTTAGATTGTTTGAAAGTTATTGCACCAGAAACGGGTCAAATTGTTTGAGTCTGTCGTTCTGGAATGCCATGATTTCTGGGTATGTGGAGAATGATAAACATATCCAAGCCCTGAATTTGCTTTCTAGCATCCATCATTCTGGTGTTCTTTTTGACTCCTATACTTGGAGTAGTGCATTGAAGGTCTGCATCAACTTGTTTCACTTTAGGCTTGGAGTTCAAGTTCACGGTCTTATTGTCATCAGTGGGTACGAGTTAGATTGTGTTGTGGGCAGCATTCTTACTGACCTATATGCAAAATTCGGGAAAATGAAGGACTCCTTTGCAGTCTTTGACAGGCTTACCGAGAAAGACTCCATAGCTTGGTCTGGATTAATCATAGGATGCACCAAAGCAGGGGTGAGCTCAGAAACGTTTTCCCTGTTCAGAGATATGGTCAGTTTAGGCCTTGAAGTAGATCAATATGTTGTTTCTGCCATGCTGAAAGTTTGTTCAAGTGTATCATCTCTTGGAAAGGGAAAACAAATTCATGCTTTCTGTATCAAGGCAGGATATGAAACCGAATCAGTAGCAGCCACAGCTCTTGTTGATATGTACTCAAAATGTGGTGAAATTGAAGCCAGTATAGCTCTCTTCAATGGTCTATCTGATAGGGATGTCGTGTGTTGGACGGGGATCATTGTCGGGTGTGGACAGAATGGTAAAGCCAATGAAGCTCTTGAGATATTCCAAGAGATGATAAAGTCGGGAGTGCACCCAAATGAAGTCACCTTCTTAGGGCTTCTTGCCGCATGTAGACATGCAGGTCTGGTTGAAGATGGGTGGAGGTTATTTCAGTCCATGAGATCTGATCATGGACTTGAACCTCAAGTAGAACATTATTACTGCATGGTGGAATTACTTGGTCAAGCTGGGCTGTTAAAGGAGGCAAGGAAGTTGATTAGTGAGATGCCACTTAGGCCTAACAAAACGATATGGAGCTCCTTGCTCGCAGCTTGCGTTACTCATAAGAACAGTGAGATGATTAGTGGTATAGCTGAAAACCTCCGTGTTGCCTTTCCTGATGATCCGTCTGTGTATGTAATGGTCTCAAATGCTTATGCAACGATGGAAATGTGGGATGACCTCAACAGAGTGAGGGAAACTGCAAAAGCTTCTGGTGTAAAAGAAGCCGGGAGGAGTTGGATTGAGATGGCTGGTTAGGTAAGCCCTCGACTCCCAGACCCAAACCGACGCTAGATTTTGAGTGCTACCTCTTGCTACTCAGGCAACTTTTTCTACTCAAAATGCGTTCGTGTCCATGAAGAATGAACCACAGCTATGCTATTGAGATCTGCTGCATACAAGATTGTACCAGAAATTGGATTGGCTAACCATTGAATAATGATCACTCCCTTGCAGATTTTCATCTACTTCAGAACGAAGGTGAGGTTTCCATGCATGGGTTAGTAAACAACAGGGACTTGAATCTATTGCTGTGGACCTCTGGTGCTTTGGCTGAGAGACTAGTTAACTCATCTGTATATTGGTTGTATAGAAAATCTGAGTAGGCTTCTAACGTTGCAGCTGCGATGGAGTTAATAACACATTTACTAAAGGAGACTTCCGCTGCCAAGGCATCTAATCCATGATCAAGCGACGCTGCCTAATAAGTACAATTTGGAGAGTATCCTTGAATGCTTTGATATATTGATTAATGTATCTTCATTTATGCACTTATGATTATCAACTTGTGAAATTTGCCTTAACCAGAGTCTTAAGGTACGAGCTACAGATTCTATTCGCTTGAAGGTACTGCAATCAGACATTGGAGCTATATATCATCAAGCAGGTCTTGAAACGAATACTGGTACTTGTTTATAGAACACATTATCATCTAGAATGAAGTTTTTTTGGTGACTGGAGCCTTAGATATTTACATGGGGGTGGAAGATCTTAAAAAACAACCATGTATAGGCGGGAGCATGAAGCTCTAAGCTCTATGGCCACCATTGCTTCCTCCCTGTCATCATCATCGTCCATGTTGAAATTCAATATATTGTAGATAGATTGGACGATCGACTTAAAAGGAATCAAGGAAGAATGAGGAGTTGAAGGTAGTGGAGCTGGAGGAAGTGCGTGGTCAGGATTCGAGCTTAATGCGGTCTCATTTTTTTTTTTTTTTACAAACAAGTATAATAACATTTTATTTAATTATTAGACACATTTTCGATGTATTCAATTGGGTAGTCATTCATCAAATCATCATCTCTTAGGTTATGTAATTTATATTTAGTGTAATTCACCGTTGATAAGCGGCCTTATGATAGCTAGTTAAAATAAACATTAACATGCCGTTTGTTATAGATGAATTTAATAAGTTTTTAGGAATTCATTTTCAATTATAAATTTTGAATTATGCGGAATTGATATTAATTTTAGCAATTATGGAGAAATAAGGTACAATTTTCAAATAAATTCCAAAATATTGTGATAAACTGAGTGACCAAGCATGTAATTTAGTCTTATTTCAATTAATGCATTTATGTTATACAAAAATAAATAAATAATAATGCATTTCTATGACATTTTCAAATAATGCAAGATTTGCATTTTTCGACAAGTTATCGCACTACGGCCTAATCTGATTTTCGTGTGCAAAATGATGCCGCCTTACGATTTAAATCGAAACATGTATGACTCATTAGATTCAATTAGACAAAATATATATATATATGGCGAGTTCTATCGTACCCCGGGTAAATTCCGGGGTATGGCGTACCTTGACGATCTTAACCGTACGTGTGATCTCAACGGCTGAGATTAAATTTTATTAAATGATTTGTTTTTTCGGAATTTATATTAATAAAATTACAGATCAACTCATAGAATTAGTTTTTCTTTCATTTTAGTCCTCTATGTCCGTGGGTTGGTTAGTTTGAGTTGGGTTGGGTTTTTTCAATATTTTGATTGAACCCAAATTCAACCACCCCAAAACATAAAGGGTACCTACCCCATCCAACCTACCAGCACTTCGTTCCCCCCATCCCGACCCTCTCTTCTCCGCTGCTACACGCCGATACCTTAATGCTCTATCCTCTTCCCCTGTTCCTCCGTCCTCCGCCGCTAGACGCCGCTAGCCCTCTCCCTACCCTTTCTAATCTCCCTTGTCGGCCCCAAATTCATCGCTCACCAACAACTTAGATTCTCCTTGCGGAAGGGATTTCGAATCCTTGCAACCAGAAGAAGAAGGAAGGGTTCTCCTCTGCTCGCTTTTTCTGGCGATTGGCGTTATTGCTTCTCGAACGAGTTGCAGAGACCTTCGTCGAAAGAAAAAGGGGTGACCTCTTGCGGAAGGGATTTCGAATCCTTGCAACCAGAAGAAGAAGGAAGGGTTCTCCTCTGCTCGCTTTTTCTGGCGATTGGCGTTATTGCTTCTCGAACGAGTTGCAGAGACCTTCGTCGAAAGAAAAAGGGGTGACCTCCCCACCGGAGAGTCCTCCCACGACGACACAAATGGTCTTTGATGACCCCGACGCCATTAGCCTCGCTTCCAAGTTCCGTCACTAACAGATCAACGGCGGCGCCTCAATGTTCTATCATTGATGATGTCAAACCTTCCTGGGTCAAGTTCTGCGAATTTTGTTTATCGCACATATTTGTGTTAAAACTAAATATGCCATACCCTCAAAATCAATAATAGGACCATGTTGTATCAGTATGCTATTATGGAAATTTTGGGAATTTATGTGGAGCAGAAAACTGAAGTTCGAATTTGGAAAAAAAAGAACTGAAATTTGAAATACGAACAGGAAGAAGACGATCGAAGGGAAGCGTCTGATCGTTTCTCAACCACTCACGAGATGGAATGTGGCTAACATCATCACACTTATAGTTTCCATAAACTTAGCATACAAAACAAGAAACGTTGGCAAACTTAGTGGTTAAGCTAGTAGTTTACTATTAAGTTTGCTAGAATAGGTGTAGGGTTCGGATACTAGTTTCAACCATTATATTTAGTTTTTTTATAATTATTAGCGGTTTTATGTTTCTTCTTTGAAATCACTTGTTCATAGTTGATTACCCTCTCCTTGCTAGTCAAGTTTTTGGAAGAAATTTCATTTTTCTATTTAGAATTTTATTTTACAACTATTCATAAATAGTAATTCTACACGACATGTCATTTTTGTCACACACCACCGTTGTGCCCACCTCCACCTTGCAACTTTGCGTTAACCCAAAACTAGTACAAAGGACTAGTACATCCCAAAACAAACCTTTGCTAAACCACGTGAAAGGGCATTTGTAGGCTGTAGCGCACTCTAGTGACTAAGTTTGAAATTCTGCCTTGACAAACTTATAAACGTGAAAGCTCCATGTTCCGAATGGTTCAATATTCTGCCTTGACACTAATGCGTGTAAAATGGATTGATAGAAGTTTGTCGGTTGACGTTCAATATTCTGCCTTGACACGATTTCATATACTAAGACGCATGTAACATAGTATATAACATTATAGTTGAAAAGTGAGACTTGACATCGATAGAAGTTTTACATTGATAGAAGTTTGTCGGTTGAGGTAGAATGTCTTGTTCCTTATAAATATATTTATATCAGGCACTAGCATGACATTGATACCTATGGCCAAGTCACGATGAGGTTATGATAGATCAAGGAAGATCTTATGAGATTTTTGTCGGAGATGATCCTATCACGTGGAATAATTGTTCTTTGTCATTCTAGATGATCAGCGAAATTCGGTAGACAGCTAAAGTACCATAGGTTGTTTTGAGATCCTAATTATTTGTTCACTATCGATTCGGATTATTTGTTGTCTAAATAATCCGATTGATTAAAAAGGCCTCGTATTTTTTGGCCATTAAAAAGGCCTCATGTGAATTCGAACATGCCTTTTGTACCAGGCCCAATCAGGCCCTTAGCAATAGCAGATCGGCGGCACAACTACTTTTGGCCTTGGGCATTATTTTTATTCTCCCAAGACCCAACACACTTCAATTATGGCAAAGTTGAACAACTATAAAAGCCTCCCCTACAAAATCAAGCAATCGATCCATATCCATGCTTTTTCTTCCCCCCATGCGCAGGCTTCTCTATTTTCCTTGAGAAAGAAAACTTAACCGCCCTCCTCCTTCCTTCGCTTCCGCCTCCCTTGCATGCAAGCCTCCCCCTCCGCCTCCGCCTCCGCCAGTCAATCCACCGCTGGTCGGCGGTCGCTCAATACTGGTCTCCACCTCCGAGCCACCATCGTCGCCTGCCACCGCCGCCGCTGATTCGCTCGAGGGGTTTGTTGGAAATGTTCCGTTCCTAACAGGGTTGTGGGAAGAAGAGCGGCAGAAAGTTCCCAGGACGAAAGGCAGGAGAAAGTTAGGGAGAGAGCAGCAAGGGTAGGGTTGTCGTCTGTTGACAGAAGAGCAGGCGAAGGAAAATCCTGTGGAAAAAAGGAATTCCAATCGTCGTCTTCCTTCCTTCCCGGACTAACAAGGAGTTGCCGCCGACCACGTTTCCACCGCCGCAGGTACATTTTTGTAAATGCTTTTTAACTATTTGGTACGGTGGATTAGAGTATCTGACGTAGTGTGTTGTTATACTCGTAGGTGTAATTTTCTTACAATGGATCGTGTATCTGAATGGTACCCGTAAGTATTGTTTACCAACTAATCCTTAGACTGTCTACTCCGCTTCCTTTTCGTATGGTCAGACATTAGTAACGGTTTTATTTGTAGGGATTTTATGGTTGAGCCTGGTTTCGTTGCAAACCTGCTGTATGAGGAAGCAGTAACTATGTCTGAATTTACGGAATCACTCAGTCTTATGTTGTTGCAAGAGAATGGTGACGTTGAGGTTATTGAAATAAATTTTTTTTTGTCATTCATCATTCTCGCTCTCGTTTGCACTTTTTCTGTTTGTTAATGCTTGTTAATTTTTTTTTGAAAATCCATTTGTTGTTTTAAACACCAGGGCACTTCTTACCTCTTCTCTGGACGTGTCACCGAGTTGAGGACATCATGGTGTGCTGCATCTAGAGTTCATTTGATCCACTTAGTTATTGAGGATGACTATTTGGATGTTGAGGTTGTTTTCCCATCGGCAAACTTACGCAAAATCCTTTCAGATGTAGTAAGTGATGAAGACATGGCCAATGCCGATTTCGTTACCCTTGTCAACTTGCTTGGTGGAAACTCTTATGAGTTTATGGTCACATTGGGTCCTTGGAACCATGGGTATTTTGAGCTGTTATTGGTCAAACTATTCTTTCCTCGTGGAAACTGAATACCATTACAGCAATGTCAATAGTAATCTACTAAATTTGCTTAGTGTCGGCCTTAATGCCATTTCTCTTGTTATCCAAGTGTACTAAGTGTGTGAACACAATGTTATTTTGTACGGGTCCTGCCTTCTTAATGAATTGTTGCTTCCTTATGGGTTGTTTGTTGCTTCTTAATACACTACATGCCACAAACAATCAAAAATTAGTATTCATGATTCATAAGAAAGAGCGAACTTGAAAATTAATAACAAGAGCGAACTTGAAAATAAAAATACGAACGTGCTTAAATATAAACATCTATCAATAGGAACGAATGATTGCAAAAAATGTCAAAATCTATACATAGCTAGCTAGGATCGTTAGTTTTACAAGCTGAACAATATAGTCCAACGTAGGAAGCAACAATTCTACCACATAGCTTGAAAATAAACATCACACTTCACTACAGCTATATAATAATGGCTGGTTTTCATGAACAAAATAAGTCCAGAAGACTTTCATTAAGTGATTAATTGACTTGGGATGCTAGTTTGGTTGCCTTCTGGCCCAATGATGCTGCTTTTGGCCCTCAAATGTACACAATATGTAGAGCTCGTTAATCAACTTGGATAAATAGGTTTTTGTTGGTTAAGTGGCAAGCAAATTGTTTCCATGATTCATATTAATAAGCGTACACAATTGAACAAAGCAGGTTGATTGTAGTCCAGCGGATGGAAGTTTGCAATGCCAATTTATGTCTTAGGTTCGACACCCATCAGAAGCATTTCAGTTTTGGTTTTAAGTTATTACTACTTGGAATAAGCCCGCGCTTCGCTGCGAGATGATCCATATTAATAAGCGTACACAATTGAACAAAGAATGTTGATTGCAGTCCAGCGGATGGCAGTTTGCAAGCCTAATTTTTTGGCTTGGGTTCGAAACCCATCAGCAGCATTTCATTTTTGGTTTTAAGTTATTGCAGTTGTACAACATTTGAAGGCTTCTTATGCCATTGTGGGGGCTATCTTACGAGAAGTCATCTTTATGTTGCAAGAATTGCCATTGGTTTCTGTTGCTTTTACTCCTGGAGAAGCGAATCGGGCTACCCATGTTGTGGCACGTAATGCCTTATGCTACTCTGGCTCTTGTAATGTTCGTTTTAATTGTTCTTATTTGTTTTGACTATCATTTCACGAAGAAGCCGTTGTATTGTGGCTCTCTCGTGCTTACCTAGTTAATCCGCAAGGGTTTCTATGACAAAATACAATAAAATAAGCCCGCGCTGCGGGATGTGTTTTATTTTTGGACACCAATTTTCGTCTCAGAATCTGTGTTTTTCCCCTTGCAACTTATTCCATTAAGGACATCTGCATATCAATATTGTCTAACACTGACTATAGGTACATATGCAAAAGTAATTCCGAAAATGTGTCCTAAGCATTCACAATAGATTCTCAGTTCAATCGTCGAAAGCACAGCGATCCCAAAGTGTGGCAACCCTGATGTGCGGCACGGTCCTCTGACCTGGGTTTGGCCATGCAATGTACAGTTCTGCTGCGAAGGTCTTCTTGCAGTTTTTCTTGATGATGTCTTTTATTTCATCTTCATTCAGTTTGAGATACTTTGCCGGCATCATGCAGATTATTGACAGAGTTGCCTCGTGGTTGAGTACAACATCGGCCTCGGATGATTCAGATTTGCACCTTGCCTCGATTTGGTAATGTAGTCTGGTCATAATAGAAGCTCGTTAGCTTTGTTGAGAAAAATGCAAGCGTTACTTGCCAAAAGTGCAAACCGGTCAATTTAAATATTTAATCTCACCTTGGCGTTTCACGAGTGGTTCTGCAAATGTCGATTTTGCATTTGACATGAGTGAACTTGATTATGGTTCGGTAGAGGGTCTGAAATATAAAAATTGTTTTTGCCAGGTTAGAGTGCACGACAATAGCAAGTGAAACATATTTGAATGTTGGGATTTTTCAAAGCATCATAATATACCTCACGATGTTGTGGTATTGAACTCAAGTCTTCTTTTATCTGAGCAAGTGTTCTTCTTGGGGGGCGAGGGTAGCGTAAGTATCCCATCCTTTCAGCTGTTCCATAGATTATGTACTTGATCGGTTTGCGGCATGGCAGAAACCTGAGTTTTGCAAATAGATGTCTATGTTAGGCTAAGTTGTTGCAATGAAAGCATATTTGAAGTGAACAAATTGTCTTAGAGATTGTTAGGAAATCAATACCTGTTCATGACTCTTTCAGTGGTCTCATTGTATGAACTGATAATCAGACGACTGGCTTGTGTCGATTCCAGCTCATATATACCATCATCGTTGCATGCATGGGGCACGGAGACTACCGATGTAACTGTGGTTATCAGCGGGAGGTGCGACTCTACATCTGCTGCTTGTTGGAGGTAACCAGCGACATCGTAGCCACAGTACTGCACAACAGCCTTGTTCCCACTGTTTTGCAAATGCAAACAAAATATAAATTATTCGCTGTCGAAAGTTTTAACGATCTTAGGTACATAGTTTAGTATACCTGTAGTCTTCAATAACCAGATGGAAATCAAGCATGCCATCTTGGAGGGCATTTGGTAATGTGATTCGCCGTACGCAGCCTGTGACATCTGTAATTGCATAGATGTTATGGGATTTTTAGTGTGTGTTGGTCGTGAAAGTGATGTACATTGTTTTACCTGCGTGGCAGTGGAAACTTTCAAACTTTGCAGGGACCATTGAGAAATGAGAGTTCATGAATGAGTCGAGGGGAAACTTAGGATTGTTCTGGTCTTCTTCGATGTTGTCAATCAGTTGGTCAGAGTTCATGAGCAGCCGCAGTTCTCCTGGGACAATGCGTTTGTTCTTACTCGAGGGGATTGTAACGATAATGCTTAGGCGATACAGACAACCAACTTTGATCCTCGCCATCACGTCATCAATGTCCTTTTCATATGCCAGAGCTTCAATAACTCGTTTCTGCGGGATTAGCAGGTGTAAAAGAATGTTATAGATAAGCAGGTGGTGTTTTTTTTTGCTGGGAAATCGTAAACAGACCTTTTTGTCCATCCAGAGCATGCGCAATGCTGGCGTTTTCCAAACCTTTCCGTCAATGACTTCTGTCCACGTTTTTAGAAGCCGAGCTATCACAGTACGGTTGTTGGTTCCCAACCGCAAACCTCGAAACGTCATCGAAGCACAAATGGGGTCTACAATAGAGAAGAAACACACTAAGTGGAGTCACCATTTATTGTAAGATTTTGCGAATCAATCGAATCCAGTACCAATTTAGACCTACAGAAACACAAACATCGAACCTTGGGGATCGGTGGGGTCCTCGTAATCCCGCGAGGCGACTGGGTTGTCTCGGCGGAAAACTGCCATAGTTCGTGTGTCCGCTGCGATCGTAGTAATCTTTATTAGAGGAATATGATGTTTTCAACTGAGTGGCGTGCTTAGGACCAGATAGTGACATACCTTGGCGCTAGGGTTTTGTGTGTGGTCGAAAGGGGCAGTTTTTACCGCCGATGCCAGCGAAGATATAGAACAATTGTAGTTTAATGGGCGTCTAAAAAAGAGCAAGAGGGACAATCATTCCGTTTTTTCCCCGTAGAGATAATTAAGGGAGAGAGAAAAAATGCCACCATAGAGATAATTGCGAGATAAATAAACGGTTTTGTCCCATCTTTTACGGGAGTTGTTTAAGATGGGTAAGATATTTTTTTTGTAACGAATTGTGATTGGCTGAATCAAGCTGCTGACGTGGAAGAATAAGGAAAGAGTAAATTTGAAATGGTGATGCCTTTTACGGGAAAGTGTATTCTTTAGATTCTTTAGATTAGATTCCAAAACTAAAAGAAAAAGAAAAGAGGAAGTTGATGATAACCATCAACTGTCTCAACTATACAAATGGTTACTCATCGAACTCATATACTCAATCTAATTACAACTTACATCACCTGAAAGCACCATGTCCTTTTTTTGGGTCGAAAATGAGATGTTTACTATTTACTAAGCACCCTAACTCTTATCTATTACATAAGTTGATCCAACTTTAGATAGCCACAATCAATAAAATGTTAACCAAAACTAGTAGAGTGCTCGTTATTTGCAAGATATCCGTAGCATGATTGCATTCTCTTCATGTATGTGAAAGTGAAAGTTTCGAATCATAACCTAATAACTCCTAGTTTTGATGACAACAATATGGTTATGATGTTCATTATTTGTATAGATCTTGTGAACACTCAAGACCATATGATAATCCAACTTAGTTTGAAGTTTCGCGATCCTCGTTATTCATTCCATCTCCATTCCTTCCAAGACTACCCACCATGACTCGACTCGTGTGATAGTACAAGAGATGAGGTTGGGTGTCAATGCAACAACGCATATGGTGTTTCAGTCGCAAATTAGACATCATGTGCTATTACTTTACCATCACTTCGATTATAACCATGACCCTTTTTTTTAACTAATTAGAGAGTCCACGTTACCCTTTTCTTTATCATTACTTTGCACAAATTGATATACTGATGTGAAAACCACAAATTAATATACTTTACCATCCCTAAACCCTAAACCCTAAACCCTGAACCCTAAACCCTGAAACCCTAAACCCTAAAACCATAGACCCTGAACCCTAGACCCTGAAACCTAAACCCTAGACCCTAAAACCTTGAACCCTAAACCCTGAACTCTAAACCCTAAACTCTGAACGCTAAACCCTAAACCCTAATAAAATCATGTTTGCCTTTTTACCTCTAGAGTGAACTTCTTGTTGTTATCCAACTCCACCAAGCAAACGACCCCTTAGTAATGACTAATTAGGATGAAATGAGTTGTTTGCTAGCTCCAGCCAAAATTTTGTTCGAAATGATGACATGATAATACACCATCAACTTGTCAATTTTCCGGTTTATTAATTTCTGTTTACTTTTCACTTGACTTCTATAGCCAAAAGTAATCGGCGAACCTTCAATTTTCACTTGACTTCAATTTTCCTGGTCTAGGTCTCTGAGTGGAGTTGCGGGTGACGATGGTATTCCAGCCTTTTCCCGGCGGCAGCGGCGGCATGGCAAGGTTGCAATGGAAGCTAGGGTTTTGATTTGTCTACTTTGGGCTCTCTGTGTTATGTGTGGCACTTGGGCTTTTCGGGTGGGCTTTTGAATTGCTTATCTGTATTGTTGTTCTCTTCATTTGGGCTTGCCCATACTTTGTACTCCTTCCTGAAACTGATTTCGTCAAAAAAAAAAAAGATAAAAAAAAACAATCTTCCACCTGTCTCCAATCGATGGATCGCCCACTCTCTCTCTCTACTCGTCGGTGTTTAACACGGAACCGCCATCGCCTCTCTCTCTTTCTCTCTCTCTCCCTCTCTCTCTCAGATTGACGACATGCAATGATTCAGGTACTATTCAGTTGATGGGTTATCCAACTTGACCAGATTGGATGTGTCATAATAAAGCAGCGAGGGAACCAATGTAGTTTATCGGGAACCAAGGTAGTTTAGCAGAACAGTCTTTTCCCATTCCCTCCATTCCCTTTCTCTTTGGTGTATAAATGAACAGAGACTTTTCCCATTCCCTTTGCTTTGGGGTATAAATTGATGTACAGCATATTATTCTCATTTCCGCTCCAATTCTCAAAATCACCCCGCTTCCATTCTTCACCTGCAATAGCCTCCTGATGTCGAACTCGAACCCGTCTTCTTCGTGGATCGCCCAATTCAAACCGGGCGACCGGGTCGAGATCAGCTCCGAAGACCCCGGGTTCCGCGGCTCCTGGTTCGCCGGCACCGTCGTCCGCCGCGATGCGAATAACACCAATCGTTACGTAGTCGTGTACGACCAGCTCTACGAGGACGAAACTGGGGACAGGCTGCTGCAAGAAACCCTCGATTGGATCCATTTGCGTCCGCCGCCGCCGCCTCCCGAGAAGAAGGTCCAGTTCAAGTTCGGCGACGAAGTGGAGGCTTTCTACAACGACGGCTGGTGGGAAGGGGCTATTACTGCGGAGCACTCCGGCGGGAAATTCGTGGTGTTCTTGAGAGGCTCAAAGGAGCACATTGTATTTGAAGAGGAATATTTGAGGTTGCCTGTTCAGTGGGTGAAAGGTAAGTGGGAGCCGCGATTCGAACAGGTTCAGCGGGAGGAAGAGGTGAGCTAATTCGATTTTATGACTTTTCCTGCTCCGTTGCTTGGTTTAACAATTTTAGGGAATTTTGAATCTCGATCTAGTTAGGCTGAGGAAAGTAGATAATTGGGTGATCAGAGATGGCATTTGTTATTTTTCACAATGTCTCAACCTCGTTGAATATCTTCATAAACATGCAGATGAAGTTCACTCAAGGAATGCAAGTCGAGGTGACAACTGACGAAGACGGTTTCAAAGGTGCTTGGTTTGCTGCAACAATTATTGAACCTTCGGGTGAAGACAAGTACCTTATTGAGTACAAAACCCTGACGAATGATGATGATACTGAGTTTCTCAGAGAAGACATTCGTGCTTGCAACATAAGGCCTTGTCCGCCGGAGATCATTGCTGTTGATGGATTCAAGGTGATGGATGTAGTAGAGGCTTACTACAACGAGGGCTGGTGGGTTGGCCTGATTGCAAAGGTTTTGAGCAACGGCAATTACCAGGTTTACTTTGTTGAGTATGATGAGAAGACAACGTTCAAGCAGGCTGATTTGAGGCCACATCAGGAGTGGTTAAACGGCAAATGGGTTGTTCCTTAAGAGGTCTGAATTTTATGCTCTCAATCCTAAAAACACTACGAGCCTTTCTTCTTGCATGTGGTGGTGGTGGTTTCTGACTTTCTGTTCTCCGTGTTTGGTTTTTAGGTGTGTTGTGCTTGGAACGGGTGGCGGTGGTTTCTATCGGCGTTGCGGTGGTGGACGGCGACATGATGTGTGCGTGGTGACGTTGTGTCTTTTGTGTGGGCTTAGGGTTTTTGTGTTGTGGGGTTTGGTGGTGACCCGGGGTTGGGGATTGTTTTGTTTTTGTTTTGTTCCCTGTACCTTTAGGTCCGGTTGCAGCAGCGCACGGATCTGGCGGCAGTTGTATTTAGTTGCTGTGCTGCCCTGTTTTTTGTTTCTAATTATTTAATATATATCATCATTAACAAAAAAAAATTTATGGCTGTCAAATATGGTTATGGTCATTTTGGGAGCCAAATATAGCTCCTGTTTTCCTTTGAAAGCCAAATATGGCTGGAGTAAAGTGGCCCAACGCAGACCTTTTTTTCCTCTCTTTCCTTTGTGATTCGTTGTTGTTCTATTTGAATGTATTTTAAATTTAAATGAGAAATCATTCATGTAGTGACGAACTATAAAAAATGAATGACTAATGTTAACGATAACAGGAGAACCATTCTGATTTTCTTTCGGCATGCTACTTGCTCTTCTTATATTTAACTAGCTTTATATACGGCCCGTTGGCCGGATTTATCATAAAATTTTCATGAGTAGTGAATCGTAAAATAAGTTAAGTACCTCGTCCGAGATTATAGTTCAAATTTGTAAACGTTATCGAAATACAACTTTCAAAATTGAGTGACTTTCATTTGATGGGATGAAATACTCCTACTCTTGATCTCCCGATGGTTTTATACTCTAACCTCACTCATTAGGCAAAAGTTTCTTTCACCACAATCTAGTCCATGTTGACATGAGGTGGACGATTACAATCAAAATGAGTTTTATCCTACTCCACCAAGCAAACGACCCCTTAGTAATGACTAATTAGGATGAAATGAGTTGTTTGCTAGCTCGAGCAAAAATTTTGTTCGAAATGATGAGCCAAAACTCAATAAATGAGTTGGGTTGTGTTCGGATCGTATTAGCTCGTTCGTAAAAGAGCCCAGCATGAGTTCGGCTTGGCTCATTAAAATGGACCATATTTCTTTGGAGTGACATGATAATACACCATCTAATTGTCAATTTTCCGGTTTATTAATTTCTGTTTACTTTTCACTTGACTTCTATAGCCAAAAGTAACCGCCAAACGACCCCTTAGTAATGACTAATTAGGGTGAATCTTAGAGCCATTTTTTAAAAGTTTCATTCTCTCCTTTCCCATTTTAATTTCTCACCGTATGAAAAAGGAAAAAGAAATTCGAAAAGTGCAGGAGGGAAAATTTGGAGCCTCTTTTTTCATTTTTCCGTAAAATTTCCCTCTCTCAACGATTTTAGTTTTCCACCCTATGAAAAAAATATAAATATTGCCAACCCAACTTTACCTTTCTGACTTCCTTCTCTTCATTTCGTTCTTTCACCTTGCTTGTTCGTCAACCGGCCGGAGTGGAACCAAACCCTTCCCTGCTTCCCACAATCGTCAATTCGTTCCTTCTCCTTCTCATAATCAGATATTGTATTCTCAGCCAAAGTTCGGGTTGTCGATTTTAGTTTTGGGTTCTCTTCCCATCGACGGCGGCGCTGCTGCATGCGAGTCCTGATGGAGGTATGTTCTAAATTCTCTGTCCTTTCTCTCATTTGTGTTGGTCTATCACTGATTTGGAGTTTTGACAGAATAGCCTTTGTACCAACGCGGAGTGAAGTTCTCGGGTCCTCAATTGTCCATCGATGAGGATGGTAATCAGATCCAATGAATCAAGCGGTCCATTCAATTTTTTTCGTCTCTGCTCTTGATTTGATTATAGGCTCGATGATTTTTGTTTCTGACCTCAATTAATTTCCATTGGCAAGCTGTTCGGATTGTAATCAAAGCGTTCAGAGTGGTTTGAGACCTGTGGCTGTGGTTGTTGCTCGGTTTTGCTCTGTGCTCGGTTTTGACCTCAGGTTCGTTCTTCTGCTTAGTGCTTAGTGTTTAGATCCAAGCTAGATAATTTTCAACCCAGAGTGTTTTGCGTGTGTGCACATGTGGTTGAAGACATTGTATCTGAATATTGGTTACTGACTATAGACCTGTTGTGCAGGCATGTGGAGCTAAATAACATGTTGAAAAGGAGTTGTTAAATGAGACTGATGTTTATGATGTTGTTGCACTTGTTAAGCTAGCTATAAAGGTATCTTGTTCCTCTTATACTTCATAATGTTCAGTTTGTAGTTTATAATTGGTTCAAATCATAATGTCTAAAATGGAATTTTTGGATTTGGCACTCGTTATGTTTCCTTCTTTGGCTAGATGGGCGTGCAGTGGTTTTCCAAGAAGAGGACAGATGGGCCACTCCGCTTATGCACACCGGTATGTTTCAATTATACCCTTTCTTGGTTTGCTAGGTCTTAATGAAAACAAGAATAATGATCTGAACAGAAAAATAATCTTGACCAGCAAAAGTAGAGGCATACATTGTTGATTGGAAAAGCAGTTTAATGAACCTAAAACATGAACAACCATGACCAGAAAGTATGAAAATACCCAACAACACATCATAACGTCCTCCAATCAAATATCCTAACTCATCCATAGAGTATCAAACAAATGGCCAGATTCGAAATGTGTCTCCGGTTATTAGAATCCATGCCAATCTTTTCAACTAGCCTTCTTGCTGCTCCTCAGGCCTTCCCTTCTAGTACATGGCTTCTTCTGCAACATTGAATATACAAAGTTTAGTTCCAACGAAAATTATTGTTCCCCAAAAGTATTCTAGACATAAACAATGAACTTCTAATATTACAGTTGGTGGATCAGGGATGTCGGTTGTATCAACATCCTCTTCAGTATCCTCCTCTGATAACTCTGGACAAGTTCTGGCATTATGAGTATCCTTCCCACATTTACTGCAATGTTTTGGTTTTCGACCAATGTGGGGTGCTTGCTGGTTCCCACTGTTGTTGGCGACGTTTTCACTATTTGGTTCTTCATTATTTGGTACTGTGTGGCCAGCAGCTCCATCATTAGCTTCAGTATCAGTAGGTTCTGGTATTGTAGGCCTCACATAATCAGGAGGCTTCTTACAAGTGCTTTTTTTATGACCCAATACGCCACATCTGCTACACATTCGTTGCTCCCCTTTCTTCCTTTTGTTTTCTTGTCCACCCGAACCTTTGTATTTCACAGGATGTGGATCCAAAAGTTTCTCTTTTGCCTTTGGTCTATTGATATCTGGGATCTCAGTATCACCTTCGTTCATCATGTCTAGCGATTCACATATGAATGCAATTCCTGTACGAGCAAGGTTGAAGCTTTCGCTTGATTTTGCCCCTTTTAACCATAACTGGGAGCTGCTTTGTTGAAGAAGCCCATATCTGAAAACCACAGTCAATATCATTATTCTATTAAAACGTCACGAAAAAGTGAAAGCTTATGTTCTAAAACGGGTCAACGCCCTCTGGTACCACCTTAGTATTTAATAAACACATCTGAACTGCTTTCTTAAACACAGTAACACACAATTTCCAGCTTTATACAGTAACTACGAACCTGAATGTGAATAGTCTAGCCTCGTCCATATTGTGTGGTTGTTGTAAGCTATCAAGTGTCTTCGGCTTCTTTGACCACCTTAACTTTACCAACTGTTCTGGAAGTTCCAGCATACCCTCTTCTTTCAGTAGATGAACCATATGAGCGCATGGTATTCCCATATAGTGGTAATAGTTACAACTACACTCCATAGCGAAGGGCTCAATTGTGTATGTGACCTGAAAAACCTTTTGTTTACCTGACATTGTCACTCTGTAAATGCGTTGGTTTTCCGATATCTCTGAATCCATCCTTACAAAAGCTCCCGACTTTTCAACCTCATCTCTGAATTTGAAAAAGGCTTCTTTTGTGAATAATTTAGACGCACTCTTCTGAAGTGAGACTAATATATTAGACGTTATTGTCCGTTCACGATGGATGGACTCAAAATCAGCTTGTTGCTCCATCTCCCTCATATCCCTAGACCAACGATCAAAATGAATAAAGAACTCAAGTAGATTATGATTGTTTTCGATATACTTGGTAAGCTGAGAGTTCATTCCTTCACATCTAGACGTTGTTGACAAGCCTGCAAAGAACTTTGAGCGCAAGTATGTATACCCCCATTCAGTTCTTTGGTCAAATAGATGTGAAACCCAATTGTTATGCTGCTGTGAGCACTCCTCGACCATTGTTTTCCACTTATCTTCAAATACTGAAGGTTCCCAATCAGCTGACACGAAATGTTTCCATTGTGGCAAGAAGTTAGGATTGTCCCTCACTTTTCTGGCAATAGTTTTGTCTATGTGCCAAGCACATAAACGATGTGTCGCATCGGGGAATACTTGCTGAATCGCGTTGCGCATGGCTTTATCCCCATCTGTGACAACAGTTTTAGGATCTACACCGCCCAACCTTCTCCTCAAGGCATCTAGAACCCATACATAGTTTTCTTCTTTCTCATTTGCCAAAAATGAACATCCAAATATGCAACTGTTGAAGTGGTGGTTCACACCTAAAAAATAAACAGGTTAGTAAAATTACTTCACTAATAAGACAAGAATTACACTATACCCATAACGCATGGAAGTGATATTGCATTAGTCTCTTTAACGTGTGGTATTAAGTTTCAATGAATAAATACTTTATACTTTATAGGAATGAAAATATAAGTTACTAGGAACCGAAAATAAAAGAATTAGTACCTGAAAAAATTACTAGAGGCATATTGTAGACGTTCTTTTTGTAAGTCGCATCAAAAGCCAATAATTCTCCAAAGCATGCATAATCAGCCACTGAAATACTATCTGCCCAGAACAAGTTAACAAGCCTGTCTTCATCGTCTTTTTTTAGCTCAATTACGAACTGTTCATCCGCACTTAGTTTCGCCTGTAGGTAAGCTAGTGCTGTCGCAGCATCACCATCACTAATCTGTTCCTTCCGATCTTTGTCCACGTAATTATACGCATCTTTCCTCGTGAACCCCATCTTGCTATAGCCTCCTGCCTCTGCAACCGCTAGTGAAACAATCTGTGATGTTTTCATTCCTGCAGCTCTCCGGAAATTGATTGCTGCTTTAACTGCATCACTCAACTGTCGATTCCCTTTCATGTAGTGTCGGTATTTTTTTGGAACCGTTACGTGAGAGTGCACGTTATGAAAGGTATCAACAAACCACTTCCCATCTGACTTGTCTAGTCGTACACGAATCCTAGCTTTGCAGTCAAATCTCGTCTCTCCTTTTGGTTCCCTCTTTCGTTCACCCTTTCGGTCGCGCTTTGTTCCTTGACCAGAACATACAAACCGACGCCATATCATGACCTTGTCTTTATCTCGGCCAATATCTTCTTTCCTGACGTCAAAGCCGGTGACCAGCCCATAGTTCCTCCAAAAATCATAGGCTTCTTCAGTGTTAGCGAATCTTAGCTTCTCGATATCTTCTTGCTGTAGAAGTAAGAGATCGTCAATATCATCCTCTTCTACCTCTGAACTTTGGTGAACGTTATGAATAGTTGAACCGTTACTGTTGTTAATATCTTCATTGATTTCCACTTCGACGATTTCATCGTCTTCCATGATCGTCGCGCTTGTGATTGTCCAAGCCAACTAACCCTAAGTAGCCAAAGTAGTACTAAGGAACTAGCCTCTCCGCTGGCGCTTCACTATGAAAAACCTAAAGGATGTTGTATATAAGCTGTGAAATTAAATCCTTGTTTTTAACGGAACAATTTGGGTCAAAACATCCATGGGCTGGACTGAATTCGTTTGGCCTATTTAAATAAAACTAGTGGGCCTAAATAACCTCCTTGGTTCGCATAACCAAGCCTGTCGTCCCTCAAATGGAGGACACCTATTCCAAAAGCATCAATTGCACCAGGTGGCCCCTCCAAAGAAGCACACCTGTCACCAAAAGCATCAATTCATATATGAAAATCCAATCACCATTTACTCTGCCCTTTGTCATTGGTTGTAGGAGATTGTATGTTGATAAGATTTTATCCCCTTACAGCCTATATAAAACGCAGTCCCCTCTTCCTTCAAAATCATGGAAGCAGCAAATGAAACTTGAAATTCCTTAAAGTTCTTCCTCCAACCTTATTTGCATCAAGTTACGGTAATGAGGAGAACTCCAAGTGGCTAAAGAGTTTCCCAACATTCAATCATGTTTGTGAGTTTGCCATGTATAGATGGGAAACTCTTTGGCCATTTGGATGTTTTTCTCATTGCATTGTAAGAAGTTATTATTTGTACAGGAGGTTGAGAATGTGGATCCGGGATTTCTTCTTTGTTCTTGAGTTTGAGTCTTTGTCTTCGTTTTTCATTTTTATATTTCCTGTGTTCAATTACATTTCCGCTACTGCCTTGTGTTCTTATTCATACTCCGTTCTTGTGTTTATATTTCTGGGTTTCACTGCTTACTCTGTTTTCCGGTTTTGGAACGAAGAAAGAAACAGAGCTTTGGTGCTCTGCCGCGGGAAGCCTAGATCACTCTTAATTGATTGGTTGAAAATGGGCCAAACGTGAATTCATAAACTGGCGGAGCCACAACCAACCAAGGGAGGTTAAACTGGCATCGTCTTCTTCCCTTCTTCCATCTGCTTTCGTGGTCTTGTCTTTTCGAACCTTAAAACCCTAAAATGAAGCCCCTAATCGGTTTAATGAGGTGGATAAATATAGAAGTTCACACGTAACTAGTTAATTCCTTATTAAGTTCATTTAATGAGGTGGATAAATATAGAAGTTCCCACATATAAAAAAACTCTAATTGATATCTCACGGGTTTTCCTAATACACGAGGTTAAACACCCCTCTGGCGCATCTATTAATATGGCCAAACATCTTGCCCAAAACTCAATTCAACTAAAAGTAGCGCAGAGGCCCTTTGGTCAACATTGTGTCTGTAACATTATGGGGAAGGAAGGGTAAGTTCTGCAATCCGCTAATGTGTTTTCTTTAACTTTTTAGTCAGCTATTTCGTTGTATTTGTTCTTATATTCCACTCTCTCGTTGCTTTTTTGTACAATTATATTAGGGAGAAGAACAAGATGACGAGCGGCCAGTCTACTGTACGCCTAACGCGTTCTCTAGCCAAGTCTATGGTTCGTCCAGGAGCTTTAACAGTAGATTATTTATACAAAACTTATTCTGACTTGATTGTTCATTATTGTAGGAATTGGAGAACTATGTATCTCCTGCAAAGAAAACAAGAATGCAAGACGTCACCCCCCCCACCTACACCCGACTTGAAGGTGATTGTTCTTGATGCTGAACCAGGGCTGGACCATGATGAGCTAGGTGTGCAAAACAAACCCCTCACGCCTCCACAAAAATTGTCAATGAAGGTATGTAATCCTAGTGATGTACATATGCTTCCTTTCCGCCCACTATTTTCGTTGTTTTCCTTCGTTCCTTTCTCCGCCACTTGACTTCTATTTCTTCTTTAATTAATTATATATTTTCATTTAAAATGTAAAACCTAAAACTCAAGAAAACCTCTTCTTATTTCCTCTATTTGTTCGTTCTCCATGATTGAAGGGTACCACAAGGTTTGAGCTCCCTACAGCCGTCAACTACAGTGACGAAGAAGTGAGTTTTGCTCACTATATATTTGCAGAAGACCTTCATCCTGATGAAGCTTTGGTCAAAACAATGATGAAATCATATACCAGGCAGACATTATGGAGCTTATGCCCCGAGTCAAACGTTGATGCTGATGTAAGTACTTCTGCGAAACGCCCCTAGTTGACCTGAACGTGCTTAACGATTTTTAATCATTGGATTTTATTTCTATTGTGTTTTAGGTAATTACAGCGTTAGCATGCCACTTGACCTTGGACGAAGTTAAAAGAGATACTGGTCGTGGAAGAGGAGTGTGCTTTCTGCCTACGGAATTGCAGGTAAGTGTTGCTTTTGCTTTGTAATTCTATTTCAGTTTACACAGGGTTGGTTGTTTATTAAGTAAGATTAGTGTTCAATGATTTAACTTCATTTTCCTACCAGGATATGGTGGTTAATTATGGCATGACATCTGCAAAGGCATTAGAGTTATATGATACAAAATTCCTATCAAAAGCTCATAACTGTAGAAAGGTTATGACTTCTCCACAATTCTTCCTTCTCATTTCTGCTTATTTAGTTGCGGTTTTCACAACATATGTGCGCGTGAATTATGCCTACCCTTCTGCTTAATTTCTTGAATGAATTATGTAGGAAAACTAATTAGTTAATTGGATTGTTTTCTCGTACCTGTGAAGGTTTGTCTTCCCATGAAAGATATGATGAATGATGAAGGCATCCACTGGTATTTAGCTATAATTTTGATGGACCAGAAACAAGTACACATTCTGGATTCATGCCCATCAAAAGAGCGCCAAACAATCCGTACGAATGCAGTTCACACAATGGTATAGTTAAAATTTGTGCCATTGAATACATACTTCAATACACGTGTTTGTAATTCAATTATGTGGCATTATATTTTCCAACACAATTTTGTAATTCATAGGTTACTTCTTGAACGTTGTAGATCGAATTTCTGAACGACTTGTTCGATGCCTTACACAAGGATGTTCAATCAACATGTGCACCACCACAGATCAAGGAGTTTACTTTGACCACTCCTGAAGTTCCTACACAACGACACAAGTAAGAATGTATATTTGGTCATAATTTCACTAGAAAAATAAAATATTTGTGTCTTACGTAATGCATCTTTCTAAACAGGAATGATAGTGGGATCTGGGTTTGTGTGTGGATGATGGGATCAACTTGGGATGATGACTATTATATTTGGGTAAGAAATCACCTACTACCTAGGCCCATTTATTTCTACGAGCACATTAAAAAACTATGTCAACTATTGTATTAATACGTTATATTTTCTGTCCTTACAGCCATGCAATCATTTGAGAAGAATGCAGGTGGCATTGTACCTAGTCAAAGAGCCTACCAATTACATAAGACACAAGGTGCTCAAGAAAGCAAATCAGAATGCGCCTAGGTTTGAAGCTCAGACACTTGAGTACAAAATAGCTTCCCAAGAGAGGAAAGCAGGTTCCCAGAAGAGGCTAATTCAGGAAAGCAGCTTCCCAGAAGAGGCGAATTCAGGGCTCAAGGATATCTAGTCGCATAGTGTGTTCTGCTAAAACATTTTAGCATTTAGTTTTGTTTCTTCCTTTCCAACGAATGCCCTCTTTATGGTAACGATTTAAGGACACGTTTATTATTTGGCGGATAGATTGCAAGTTTTGGTGTGCTTTTTTATTTATTAGAGGGAGGCTAGGAAATCAACCGAATAAACACAAGTACACAGCCAGAGGCTAGTTTTCCAAACAGAAATGGAACCGCTACAGTAATCTCACATTGCAGACAGATAGCCAAAATAGCAGCAACAGAAACAGCCACCTCTGAGATTCGCATAAAAACTAATAGAGATAAACTGGCCAGATTACTTGCCTCGGGAAACTTATTCCCATCACGTCTTCACGAAGTAACCCATCGAAATTTGCTGGAGGATCGTCCAACAACCAGCCCAATCAAGTGGACCTTTAAACCATTTTTCAATAAAGATGGAAGAACCCGAAACATGATTAAAAGCATCACTAGTGAAATGAAAGAGGTCACATATCGTCCATTCAAATAATTTTTGTCTGAGCTCAACCAAACTTGAGTTGCTCCCCCTATAAATGTAATCACCCTCTTGTTTCTTCATATCTTCTTCAGACAACTTATCAACTGTGCTAAACATGAAACTATCAAGATCGACTTCCTTGTTCATCGGATCCATTCTGACCTGGAAAAAGAAAACCACCAAACAAGCTCCTC
>OZ034821.1:2841424-2843924 GCA_964030455.1 Linum trigynum
GTGGAAATCAATAATTGAGTCCATAAAAGCACTAGTTAACGATTTTGAATAAAGAAAAAAATAAGTACTTATGATTCCTAGGTTCGTCCATTGTAGCTATTCGGAATCCACAAACCATTCCGACTGACGGTCAGAATTTCTTCGAATATGTCCTTGAATTCATTCGAGACGTCAGTAAAACTCAGATTGGAGAAGAATATGGTCCCTGGGTTCCCTTTATTGGAACTATGTTTCTATTTATTTTTGTTTCTAATTGGTCTGGGGCGCTTTTACCCTGGAAAATCATACAGCTACCTCATGGGGAGTTAGCCGCACCCACGAATGATATAAATACTACCGTTGCTTTAGCTTTACTTACGTCAGTGGCATATTTTTATGCGGGCCTTAGCAAAAAAGGATTAGGTTATTTTGGTAAATACATACAACCAACTCCAATTCTTTTACCTATTAACATTTTAGAAGATTTCACAAAACCTTTATCACTTAGTTTTCGACTTTTCGGAAATATCTTAGCGGATGAATTAGTAGTTGTTGTTCTTGTTTCTTTAGTACCTTCGGTGGTTCCTATACCTGTCATGTTCCTTGGATTATTTACAAGCGGTATTCAAGCTCTTATTTTTGCAACTTTAGCCGCGGCTTATATAGGCGAATCCATGGAAGGACATCATTGATGAATTTTCAAAAAAGTATTTTTTTATAAAAAATTTTCTGCTTTGCTCAAGATAATCCACTTAGTGAATAAAAAGCTTTCTATGATCTAGAGGAATATTAAAGTAATAAAGGATTCCAATATTAATATTAAGGAATTGTAAAAACAAAAGGAAAGAGATCTAAAAGATCTTTTTCCTAAGATTTGTTTCACTGATTTATACCCCCTTCTGTTGAAAATTATTTTTATATTGTCTTGATTAGTTTGTTCATTTAATTACAATCTTAGAGGTCAGAATCTGAATAAGAATTCTAAGGGGTACGTTTAAAAATTTTATAGAAGGGGTCCTATTTTAGTTGGTTTTATTCAATTCAACGATTGACCAAAAGAAAATATTAATAAATAATAAATTACATAAACCTAGATCAACCAAAACCTTCTATTTCTATGCAATGATTCAGACTATTGAATTCGTACATTTAGATTGATTGGATCCATGGGGGATAATGCTAAATAAAAGGAAGGGAAGAGTTTACAAAAAAAGGGATTCATAAAAAATCAGTTGTTTATGAGAATGGGATCAAACTCCCTATAGACAATACAAATATATATATAATTAGAATTATATTCTAAATGGCTAGAACGCAACTTTCTTATGTGTTTTGTGGATATTTAGAAAAAATATTTTTGAACCTGATAGAATCTCAGATACGAATCGTTGGTTTAGATTCTGGAAGAAAGGCATGTATAGGGAATATTAGGTATTAATTAGTTCTATATGAACTAAAAGATATATCAAATACACTATACTACTCCTTATTGAAATTTTAGATAAGGATTCCACTAAGAGCCTTAAAATAGATAGTGAAGTAGTTCTGATGATTTAATGATATTATCACTTCAATTCGGAGTTCTTGCTTACTCCGGCTCGGTGAAAATCTTTTTGATGGAATAATTAAGTCATAATTTTTTGGTTGATTGTATCATTAACTATTTCTTTCTTTTGGTACGAGGAACTTATCATGAATCCATTGATTTCTGCCGCTTCCGTTATTGCTGCTGGCTTGGCTGTTGGGCTTGCTTCTATTGGACCCGGGGTTGGTCAAGGCACTGCTGCGGGACAAGCTGTAGAAGGTATCGCGAGACAACCCGAGGCGGAGGGAAAAATACGGGGTACTTTATTGCTTAGTTTGGCCTTTATGGAAGCTTTAACAATTTATGGACTGGTTGTAGCATTAGCCCTTTTATTTGCGAATCCTTTTGTTTAATCCTATAAAAAGAAAAAGGGTATTTTATTGCTTTTCTTTCTTTTTCGCGAATTCTACCAAGATTTCATTCCTACAATTTTTTTTACTCTATTTCGAAATGGGTAAATGAATAAAAAGAAAATAAGAGAAATAATCAACAATAATCCATAATATAGAAAAAAATAAAGAATATAACATTTCAACAATATAGAAAATATATAGAAAATAAGAAAAAAATAGATAATTAGTCTATCTATAAGAATAAGAGAAGAGGAGATCATATGAAAAATGGAACCGAATCTTTCGTTTCCTTAGGTCACTGGCCATTAGCCGGGAGTTTCGGGTTTAATACCGATATTTTAGCAACAAATCTAATAAATCTAAGTGTAGTCCTTGGTGTATTGATTTTTTTTGGAAAGGGAGTGTGTGCGAGTTGTTTTTTTCAAGAATAGGCTGGATTGAACCAGTTGTACTTTTTTTGTTTTAATTAGATTAATTAAAAAAGAGTGCATGATCCTGCGAATTACTTCTAAACAATTTAAGAACCATAGCATTTCGCGATTCATTGGTAAATAGACTTTGACTCTCTATCAACCACTAACGT